>OX384030.1:31592140-31987140 GCA_947534325.1 Agonum fuliginosum | reverse complement strand
AAATTTTTTAGAATAGAATAGCGTCAGGACCCGCTGTCGCGGGATAGAGGGGATCGCCCCGCTTCGCGGGGCTCAAGCTCCACGGATCCTGAATGTGCCTCACATAAGTCCACTTTTGCATTTAGACTTACCATTTGAATAAGAAAATTTAATATTTACATTGTACCTATCCTGGTAAACTTCGAATTCGATGAAAACAAATGCAGATCGTCAGCCACCAATTTAAATTATTTTATTAATTAGCCCTTATGTAGCCATTTAATTTGAGGTATGAAATTCGATATGACACTATAATTTTTTCGAAAAAAATGTCGATGTCCGATCCCCATTTTCAACAATTTTATAAAGTAGTTATCATCTAGCCCTTTAGTTTAAAAAAAAATATATCAAACTCGATGGATTGGTGATAAATTCCGAGGAATTTGTCATCTGACAAATTCATTTGTTACGAAATGTTTAACTGAATTTAGATTGCGACTATGTTCTCCATAGGCGGGTAACCAAATTAGTAACAAATCTTTAAACATATTTAACCAAATAATTAGAAGTTTTGGAAAGAAGAATTATTTAGAAAATTGTTCCTCTTGACGAGACTGGTTAAAATTAATGTATAGTGTGGCTCAAGATAATTGCAAAAGTTTACCTGGGCTCCTAATGATGGGCTGACCGTGGGCCGGCCCATAACAGCGAGACGATTTGCTACTGTATAATTTTTATTGATTTTTAATTTCAATAATATTTTGTTCTTATTATTTAAAAAAATTAATTGTTGTATGAAAAAATACTTGGCGCTAATATCATGTCAATCATGAACAATGTTAAGTTGACCATCGCTGTATACGGGCTAAACGGGTTATATAGTTTACATGGAATACTGAACTGCCTTACTTTTTATTTTCTATAATATTTATTTCCATACTTGGAAAACGTCATTTTGACTGAAAATATTTTTTGACATTATTTTTATTATAGGTAGATAATTTCAGAGTGCATTTTGATGTCAAAAATTTTTAAATTTTTAAATACACAATTTTTGAACTATAAAAAAAGTAAATAAACACATCTACACTTAAGTTATATAGGTTAGGTACTTACATTAATTTCAAAATCATGATAAACATGGTGTATTATCATCCTGTCTAGTAATAAAATGACAACTGTCAAACCACCAACTTTCGTTATTCATCTTATGCTGGGTCCACAATTGAACATTTTAGTCCGAACAAACAGAACGAACTGAACGCGCAGAGCAGAATAGTCTGAACAAAAGCTCGTTGCGTTCAGCAGATTCGCCGAATTATTGGTTTTCCAACATGCTTGAAGCATTCGTAGGAAATGTCAATAATGTATTCCAATTTGACGGTAGCATTTAGAATCTTTATTATTTGTAAGCCAGAAAAAAATAAGAAAAGGCGAAGAAATATGGGGTAAGAATAAAATGCTCACCATTGCTGACCTCGTGTAATCTTAAATATAAGGCGTTTTATACATATGCCAGGTAATTCTATTTAGCTAAAAAATTTAAATGACATGCTGACCATTGCAGAACATGTTTATTTTCAATCAATATTGTGATATCTGGCATAATTATGTATATTTAATGTGTTTTATATATAAACTAAGTAATTCAATGTAGCTGACCGCTAAAAATTTAAGCTGACCTACACTGACCATAAATTTAACTAAGAATACACAAGGTCAGCATTTTTTTGGGTCGTTATTTTATTCTTATCCAGAAGTGGGTAATAGGACATTTTATTATTTCAGCTTTTCTCATCCAAGCGTCACGTTTTTTTAACTTCTTGTAATAAAATCCATGCTTAGGGTTTCATAAGACAGGGTGTTGCTCATAAATGTCTATTAATTGCAAACACTTTTTCCTGTTCCACTCCATACACACAATAATTTATAATAACCTTCAAATACACACGATACAGCTGTCTATGTTTATACAACGAATGCTGCGATCAAGGCGATCAGCACGAACGGTGCGAATTCCCGTCAACTGAATGATTCGGCGAACAATTGTTTTCTTTGAGCAAGTGCGATTTACCGACAAGCAACGGAAAACATTTGGCTCGTTCGGTTCGGCTCGGAGAGACGTCCACACTTGGCGAATTCGGCTTGCGCGTACTGCTCGTTCGGTTCGTTCGGAATAAAATGTTCAAGTGTGGACCCAGCATAAAAAACTACATGGATAGCTCAATCTAATATGAAAGTGGCCAAAAAATGCATGTTTTTTAAAAATTTCTCATACATTATGAATAAAAATAATATTCAAAACATATGTAAGAATATAGTCTAAATAAATATCTATTTAATAAAAAAAATTCATAAAAATCGCTTAAACCATTTAACTTCTAGACGTTCTGAAAAGTTTCAACTTGAAAGAAATATAGTGAACCCAAGCTCTTTTAATATATGGATAGCGTCAGGCCCCGCTACGCGGGTCTTTGGCTAGGTCGCGCTACCGCGATATCAAACTTGAAATTATTCTATTATTTTGAAAGGAAAAAAAACGAACCCGTATAAAAACCGTACGTAGACAGTCAGGCAGAGATGAGTGACGATGAACTTAATACCAAGGATTTAAATAAAAAACAGAAAATAATCACTCACTATTATACAGGGTGCGGCACAAAGGACGGATGGTTTTAAAAATATCATAAAATCGGTAATTTTTACTCAAAAACAAATTTATTTACGGATTCGGGTTCGCAATGAAATAGCATTTGTGACAATAAGGTGTGGAAAATCTCATGAGTCATGTGGTGACCGTTTTTTGACGATGCATTGCTCGAGGCATTCTTGGAAGTTAGCGTAGACTCTCTCCAACATCGCTTCCTCAACTTGGGCGACTTCCACGCGAATTTCCTCCTTCAACTCGTCCAGGGTTCGGGGCTTGTGGACGACGGGTATAGAGAGATTTTGTTAAACATTTAACCCATTGACTGATAATTTATGTAAAACTCGCATTTTTTAGTAATTTTTAGAAATTATTTAACAAAATACGGCAAGGTTTTTTTTGTAAATTTCATTCTGTAGCCATGTAAGCACAATCTATAAGTACATCATTATAAAATATGATGTCATCGATTTCAAAACCAAAGTCACAAAATGATTTATTGTAACAGGCTTTTTTGCTTTGCATTTGATAGCAAGAGATGGGCCTTAATATCAAATATTTAAAAAAAAACTTTTAGAGATGAATAACATGTGCACAAGCACAACTAAAACAAGACCCGAACTCTGGACGAGTTGAAAGAGGCAATTTGTGTGGAAGTCGTCCAAGTTGAGGAAGCGATGTTGGAGAGAGTCTACGCTAACTTCCAAGAACGCCTTCAAGCAATGCATCGACAAAAGTGGTCACCACATAACTGATGTGATTTTCCACACTTAATTGTCACAAATGCTATTTCATTGCGAACCCGAATCTGTAAATAAATTTGATTTTGAGTAAAAATTACCGATTTTATGATTTTTTAAAACCATCCGTCATTTGTGCCGCACCCTGCAATTATCACTTATTGTGTATATCAGTCCTCATCATCAAGACCTTTACTTTAATATCAAAATCAATATGATTTTAATAATTTTATGATAGGTATAAACAAATGACGATCGTCGGTCTCCATTTTGAACAACCCTTACCAATAAAACATTTAATTTGATGTCATACTCAAATAGGTATGATTCTAACATATTTTTATAAAAACAAAAGATAATCGTCGGCCACCATTTTAAATAATTTTATTAATTATCCCGCATCTAGCTCAAACTCGATATTGTTTTTTTTTATAAAAACAAATGAAAATCGTCCGCCACCATTTTAAATAATTTGAATAATTAGGTAGGCCTTATCCAGCCCTTGAATTTAATATGAAATTTGATATGATTTAAAAAAAAAACAAATGACAATAATTGTTGGTCGCCATTTTAAATAATTTTATAAAGTTGGTGCTCACTTTGTAGTTTAATTTAATATCAACTTCGATATTGTTCTATATAATTTTTTTTGTTAGACACAAAATGCAGATATTCGACCTTCAATTTTAACAGTTTTATAAATTACCTAGTGTTCCTGTAATCCTTTACTTTAGCATCAAACGCCATGAATTTATTATACTTTCCGGTGAAAAAGTTCCTTTTTTGCTATTTTACTTTCAAATAATGTTAATAATATTTTCTTTGAATGTACCTAAACTTCTGACATCTTTTGTTGGGACTGTACTTAAATGACTGCCAAAATAAAATAATTTTTTTTTAAAATACTAAAATTGATAAAAATACAAAAAAAAACGGTTCTTTCGATTATTACTTAATATAATTTACAAATTGCTTATATTAATAATATAGCTTAAGATACATGTACTGTAAACGTCAGTTTGACAGAACAGAACATTGTTTTTTGTTTCAAATATGTTAAGAATTTTTACCCTATATGTACTAAAACTTCTGATGTCTTTTTTTCTGTGACTGTACTTTGTAATGACTGTCAAAATAAAATAAACTTTTTAAAAGTAGTACTAAATTTGATACAAATATTATAAATATTTACGCTCTCTCTATTATAACTCAATATAATTAACAAATTTCTTCTATTAATTATAGTACTTTGGATAAATGCATTTTAAATCTCGAATTGTAAACATCAGTTTGACACAATGTAGCATTGTTTTTACTTCCTTGTACGGAGTAAAAAGGAAGTATTGTAATCGCGAAAAATTTCGGTTCTCAGACTTTGACGGAAATATCCGTTTTGACCTTTTCTGAATCCATTATGACTAGTTTCGTCGTGACGTCTGTACGTACGGACGGACGTACGGATGTATGTTAGACGTAGAAAGTTGAAATTTTGTATTTAGGACTGTTATAGCATCTAGTTGTGCACCTCCTATTTTTGGTTGCGATCGTCCGTGCCAAAGGGGCACTATTTGTTTTTTTTTCGCATTATTAAAAAACGGTATGTCGTAGAAAGTTGAAATTTTGTATTTGAGACTCATGTTGCATCTAGTTGATCACCTCATATTTTTGGTCGCGCTCGCCGTGACAAAAGGACACTTTACTCTAGGTATTTTTTTGGTATTTTTCGCATAAATCAAATACGGTTATTATATTTTTATATTATTCTACATTTTAGTTAGAAAAGTATGAACAGTTTATTAAGCGTACAAGGAAGTCATGTGATGCCCACGTCAGATTTTTTATTCAACAGTCAGTTGTTGAACTTCTAATCATTCAAAACATTGATGCACAGATGAAATTTCAGTTTTTAATTAATAACTGAACATGAACTCCTTATTAATTACTTACTTACTATAGATACCAATTTTTAAATCGATAGATTAAACTATACATGTTTTTTACGAAAAACTAAACGTCTGTTTTTCGCATTTTTCTCAATCAAAAGAAAATCAAGAACAATTGAATGATACAAATGCACTTAGTCTCGATGACCTCTATCATCTTGTAAAAAAATAATGAAAATCGGATAATTCGTTCATAATTTTGTCTTGTTTTCTAGCTTGTAGAAATTTAATCCAAAATTTTCCACTCACTAGAAAACTGCCACTCTTCTTAACTTGTAAAAAAATCTACTATTATCTACTATCAAGTCTCACGCATGAACGTCCTACATTACAACACTTTGGTTTGAACCTTTAGAATAATATAATTTTTAGACGATTGTTATGTAAGTAAATTTCTTCACGGAAATCATTCAGTAATAGTGGATAAAACTTGGTACACATAAGTAAATGACAGTTATCAACCAACTTTAGTGACTTTGAATCTCGCTGAGGATCTCTTTGTATAGATCATCCCAGGAGTTAGCCGTTAATTTAAGTTTAGCCTCGTGGTTAATATCCTGCTCTGGTGTCTGCATAGTTAAAATGATGTTGTTCTTTTTGACTGTGTTTAACCAAGGAACATTTTGTTGTATATTGCTTGAGTTTAATATGCATGTTGAGATGTTTTGTCGAAGTATTTTTTTTCTTTTGTGACAGATCTGCCATGAGTAGAATCGTACAGTCATAAATATTACTGGACAAAAAGCGGCGTATTGTTTTGTCGGTATTAAAGATTTTTTTATAAAAACAAGTTCCTATATCGCCGCCCATCATTTAAAATAATTTTATTCATAAACTCTTATCAGGACCTTAAATTTGATATAAAAAACGAAAGAATTATTTCGAATTCGATGAAAACAAATGCAGATCGTCGGCCACCAATTGATCTATTAATTAGTAACCTTATCTAGCCATTTAATTTGAGGTATCAAACTCGACAAGACACTATAATTCTTTGAAAAAAAAAATGGCAATTATCGATTTCCATTTTTAACAATTTTATAAAGTAGTTCTCATCTAACCCTTTAATTTAATAACAAACTTGATGGAATTGTTATAAATTTCGGTGAAAGTATAAAACCGGAAAATGCTAATATGTTTATAATTTTCACACTAATATAGGTACCTACTAAATTTTCTGACGTCTTTTGATGTGATTATCGGAATATACCTAAAACTAGGTAGTCATAAGTGTTTTAAAAAGAAAATAACAAAATTTTGTGAATATTAAAAAAATGCTTTTTGTCAGACTAAAAACAAAAGCCAAATTGTCGAAAGTAATTTTAATGCATACTGTAGATTTGTTATTATTAATCCTTTAATTTGATATCAACCACGATATAATTTTAAAAATATTTAGAAAACAAATGCCGCTCAACGAGTGCAAATTTTTGTCATACTTAGTAAACATCTATAATTTCGGGCAACATTAGACAATAAGTTTGATACCAATCATAATTTATAGTAAGTTTTTATCGAAAAACAAATGTCGATCATTGATGTTATTTTGAACCCTTTGCTGCTAATTAATAATACCATACATATTTTTGTAAAAACAGATTTTATACAAGGGCAATAACAATCTAGATCGTCTCTAATCCGCGCCATGTCTAGTATTTGTCCGGTTGTTAGTTATAGTGTGCGTATCCAGGATAAAGATCCCACAGGGACGTAACTAAGGGTGGGCCTGGGTTGTCCAGGATCCACCCAAAAATATTACAATATTTTTACATTAGTGTACAGAAGAGATACCTATATTTAAAATATTTAATAATTTCTTACATAATACAATGGAAGAGATAATAGATATAATGTATGTCAGTCTGAGTGCTCGTGCAATCTTTATTTATGCATACATATTTGATGTCGTATGCAACTGGGTACTGATTTTCTACTAAATTAATTTCAGAAGGAACTAAATCAAATTCCTCCAGCAGTGGAAAAAAAATTCGACTCGCTTCGCTCGGCCTAGTCCTGTATTTTTCAAAAACAAAAATTTTACTATAAAAAGTTTGGCCCACTTTAATTTTTTACTGGCCCATCCTTAGCCCACCTAAAAAACCCACATTACGTTCCTGAGATCTCAGTAGGCAGGTTTGCGGGCAGGACAAACTCAAACTCAAGTACAATAAAAATCCCGATTGTCGGACGCCATTTTTAACACGTTTGTTGAATTTGTTAATTAATTTGACATTTACAATTTTCAGTAAAATAATGGGAATTAAACATAGTATTTGCCACGGATATTTAATATATAGGTACCTAATTGTAATTAAAATTTAAACTTGTGTCAAAATATAGGTCCGTTAAGCTGGCACAACCCTTACGGCACAATCAGTTGAAACATATCAGAAGATTTAGTACTCATTAATTACTAATTAATTACCCAGAAGTCAAATTAATTACTGTTAACCAAACAGAAATAAAAGGGTTGTGCCAGCTTAACCGTTAAGCTAGCACAACCGCAAAAAATACGATTAAAATGGCTAACACCACACTAATAATTTATTACTAATTAATTACTCATTATTTAACAAGTAATTAACAATGTATTACACTCACAACCCCCGCCGTCGGCAAGATTTAACCCGAACCATAGTGTGGCGTCACCGCTCCGACTGCCCCCACTTCGACTAGAATGATGCGCAACGTGATACTTGTTTCAAGCATTTTTACAATGATATATACATTTTTCCGAAGGCAAGGTGTTTATAATTAAATTTTGTTTATAAATTGGATATTGTTTCTAGTTCTACGTATGAATTATACTAGTCCTACCAAATAAAAGAAATCTTCAGATACATTAATCAAAACATATCGAAAATCGAGTTTAGAATTGATTACTCCAGCACAACCATTCAAAATAAATTTAAATATGGCTTAATCGACGTATTGTAATTTTACGTTATTGTAAATTCAACATGGGCTAATCAAATTATCGATGACTTAGGAATTGATTACTCGATCTCAACCAGTTAAAATCAATTTTAAGATGGATTAATCGATAAATCAATGTCTTAACTCAAGTTTAGAATTGATTACTGCAGCACAACTATTCAAAATCAATTTTAACACGGGGTTATTGATAAATTAATGTCTTAACTTAAGTTTGGAATTGATTACTCGAGCACAACAAGTTAAAATCAATTTTAATATGGATTAATCGATAAATCAATGTCTTAACTCAAGTTTAGAATTGATTATTTCAGTACAACCATTCAAAATCAATTTTAACACGGAGTTATCGATAAATCAATGTCTTAACTTAAGTTAGGAATTGATTACTCCAGCACAACCAGTTAAAATCAATTTTAACTTACATTAATTGATATATCAATGTCTTAACTTAAATTAGGAATTGATTACTCCAGCACATCCAGTTAAAATTAATTAGTAATTAATGAGTACTAAATCTTCTGATATGTTTCAACTGATTGTGCCGTAAGGGTTGTGCCAGCTTAACGGACCTCTAGAAATGTCAAATAGAGTGTGACACACGACCTCAGTGTACACATGTTGAGATTTTTGAAGAGCTAAAAATATAGCACGTTAATACAGCAATAACAACAGCTTACTTCTCGCTTCTCACATAATTTAATTTTGTTTTTCAAGCTATCTTCTAATATCAGAATTTTCAGGCTATAATGTTTTACAGCCGGGATTCCATTTCTCTCTTTTGAATTTTCTTCATAACATTTAACATAACACATGACAGATTCTGAATCCACATATTTTATTATCTTTGATCTACACCAGAGTAAGTTCTTGTGTTTGAAAAATATTTAGAAATGTGAATTTACGAGTAGGTACAAGATACTTTAGATACATATTTAGTCTCAAACATTACCTAGGTATATCTGTCATTACCGTAGATTAACATGAGAAATTCTTTTGTATTTTATTTTAGAAAAAAATATTTGAAATAAATAATAGTTTATAGAATAAAACAGTTTTAAATTATTCGACGAAATTTGTTCAAAAAAATTCATAGCCAAGAAAATCCATGTATTTTATAATGTATAGTACATTACTCTTCATATAGTAGTTTATTGCTATGCATTTCAGACGTCAAGAATTTTGTCTGGAATTTCATGGCTTGCCGCTATTCAAAAAGTAGTTTTATTGAATTCTCACGTTGCATTCTCCGTGAAGTTCTAATTAAATGTTTTTAAACTGTAGGTATGTAACAAATTTATAAGCCAAGCTAGCTTATTTGCTTGTATAGTCGGCTAAAATTATTTGAGAAGCAACGGAAATCCAAAAAACCAAATAATAAATTTTCTATAATTTGGAGAAATAGATCCTTGATGGTTATTTTTTATGTTGTAGAGAAAGCCGATTCAGGATCATTTTGCTTTTAAATTATGATTTTTTTTATTCCAAAGTTAATTTTTTATTTGAACATTCAGCTTAACATAATCATATTTTGGATATACCTACTACAAGCAAAATTTATATAAGTATATTTGTTGTTTCAATATTATTGTTAAAAAACTTAATAATAAGACTGCATGATGTTCAGCGTGGTACGTAAAAAAAATTACTACGTAATAAAGAAAAAACTAAGAAACAAAACGATCCTGAATCGGCCTTCTCTACAACACAAAAAATAATTTCCTAGGTATACGTTAATCCAAAACGTTAATTTTTAGGCCAGACACTACTTTACCTATACTTATATGAGTTTGTTAAATATAAAATTGTTCCTTTTTATGAAATCTAAGAAAACATAAATTCCTAGTTAATAGTTGCTTTCACCAAGGTGGTGCATAATTATAATTCTAAACGGCCATTTTGGGACTGGGAACAGAAGTCGTAGGTTCGAATCTCTGTTAGATTAGTAAATTTTCATGGCCTGATTTGGATCGGTACCCATTGAAAATATATATATATATATATATATATATATATAAAATATATATACTAAAAATAATACTGTGTGTGTACCACTAAGTCACTCTAGGGACATAACCCATAGAGGTTCAAATTCTGAAATATGTATTCCTACGTATACATTATTGTAGGTTTCATAATTCATACTATAGACCACTCAGCCCAGTAGTATCAATAGTAGTACTACATGTTTTATGTAATGCCTGTAACTCGATTTCCTTTTGCAGTTGAGTTTGAACTAAACGTACTTCTACAAATCGTTTATCATTTGCTCGTGAAGCCATTGCGTTATCAGGCATCAATATGTACTATAAAAACAATTAAACTATGCTATTGAATAGCTGTCTACTTATTCAGTATTCAGATTTGTTTCATCCTAGAATATGACAATTTTGTGAAAACAATATACGCTTTTAAATTATTATAATTTAAATAAGCAAGGGATTTATCCAGGCTCTTCGAAATCGACACTATAAACGTACTTTATACTCGTTTCTAAGATATTGTATTTTTATTAGTAAATTCGTATAATGTATAGTCCAGTCAGTGGAGATTAAAAAAGGTCATTGCCTTACAAAAGGTGGGGTAGAACTGATTTTTTAATATTATGTTGTTTGAGTAGTGACTCTAATGAAAAATACAAGTTTTGGACCTTGGGGAGGGTAAGCGCGAGCCACCATCTTGAACGGAAGGTGTAAAAAACACTTTTTGACAGAATAACTCGGTAACAGTTCGTTATATGAGAATAATGTTCAAATAAAGTGGTAAAGGATAAAATTTCAAAACTTTTTTGTATTTATACTTTTTTTGTAAGTTTAACAGGGACAGAGATACAGTCGAGGAAAGATGAAATTTAGCGAAATTTTTACTCCAAAAAACGTCAAAATTTATTTTGTGATAGAAGCATAAAGTTAGCACTTATATTATAGGTACATGGGCCCTCACCTCTCAAAAAAGTGAAGCCACTCTCGGAGGCCGCACATGGGCTGTGTATTGCGAGTTGCATGACCAAATTTTCAGTTTTTTTTTATTTATCTTGAAAATAGTTAATAATACTGAGAAAACTAAAGCACTCGTTAGTTATCAAAATATTGTACCTAATAGAAAAATGTTCGTAGAATTTAATGCAGAAAACCGGAAGTCGATATATTAATCCGTTCAGAAGTTACAGTTCATCAAACACAATAAGTATGAAAAATTTGAAAATCTTATAGAAAATTGTTCATAGAATTTAATAAAACAAACCGGAAGTCAAAATTTGTATTTTTTCAGAAATTACAAGTCATTAAACACAAAAAATATTTAAAAAGCTAAAATTTCTATATTTTCTCTTGAAGAAAATCTTAAAATTCTGGTTTAACCAAGGTCCTCAAAAAAAAATTAAATTAATCTATCTTATAGAGAATAGTTCTCAAAATTCAATAAAAACCGGAAGTCTTAATTTTCATTTGTCTAGAAGTTACAGGTCATTTAAACACAAAAAATATGAAAAAAGTTAAAATTTCCCAATTTTGTCTAAGAAACTCTTAAAATTTTACGTTAACTAAGACCTTCAAAAAAAAATTAAAGTAATACGTCTTATAGAGAATTGTTCGTAGAA
Source organism: Agonum fuliginosum (assembly GCA_947534325.1). Classification (NCBI taxonomy): domain Eukaryota; kingdom Metazoa; phylum Arthropoda; class Insecta; order Coleoptera; family Carabidae; genus Agonum; species Agonum fuliginosum. The sequence continues at coordinate 31,975,299 of OX384030.1, read as the reverse complement.
TTTTATAAAAGAAACCAGAATTCAATATTTTTATTCTTTCAGAAGTTATAGGTCGTTAAACACAAAAAATACGAAATAAGCTAAAATTATTTAATTTTCTCTCTCTACATCTTTCCTCGGCTGTATCTCAGTCCCTGTTAAACTTACAAGAAAAGTTTATATACTAAATACTATATACTAAAAGTTTATAACTATATTTGAACAGATTTTTCATATAACGAACCGTTACCGAGTTATTCTGTGAAAACCTGTTTTTTGCACCTTTCATGCAAGATGGCGGCTCGCGCTTATCCTCCTCAAGGTCGAAAACTTCTCCACTGACTGGACTAGTAGATATAGCTTGCATGTCGTAGATAATACTTCATGATAAATATTGTATCTTCAAGTGTCACAACTCACAAGCAAAAAGCAATCATTCATCAAGTAGATAGGCCCTGTATGGGGTCAAATAAACTTTTACGATGATAGCAATGGCAATATAAAACCAGGTAAAGAAAGGTGAAATTCTGCAATAGAATCGTTAATTTTGTCAGATTTATTCGTCAGAAAATGCGTACAGTTCATTGACACTTGAGGTGGCAAGGCCGGGACAGTCGACACCGAGGACTGAGCACAGGAATGCCACCCGAATCGATCCGATTTCAGCGTTCCCGTAGTGTGTCACGTGGCCTCTTGCCTCATAACAGCAAACAGCTCACAGCCTCACAGCGCTCGCTACCTAATGCGTACGGGTGCATGTCACTGCGCCAAATTGCCGTAATGTCAAATACCCGCTGTGTCCAATTACCGCAATGTCAAATTGCCACTGTGCCAAAACGCATCCCCACCACTTACATACTTGTAATAACGTATGTCGAGAGACTACTGGCAATCGGGCATAGGTTTTGGTATTTACTACACTAACAAAGCTAACAAAACCGTACTAGAGCCCCACAAACTCGGTTTTGGTATTCACTACACTAACAAAGCTAACAAAACCGTACTAGAGCCCCACAAACTCGTCAAATTGCCTCTGTGTCGAAATAAATTTGCAGTAGTCTCTCGACATACGTTATTACAAGTATGTAAGTGGTGGGGATGCGTTTTGGCACAGTGGCAATTTGACATTGCGGCAATTGGACACAGCGGGTATTTGACATTACGGCAATTTGACGCAGTGGCGTGTTCCCATGCGTACAGAGTGGCACACTAATATAACCCCGAGCCGAAAGGGTGACGGCTAGGTTATGATCCATCAGTAGCCTAAATCATCTGAATAAGCAAGTGCAACAGATTATTTCATGTGGATTGCTGTTGAAATTTGAAATTGTTGGAAATCAGCATTATATACTTATAAAGTAACAAGGTAGGTATAGCAACTAGGTTGAAAACATCCTATATTGCAGCTATTTTTATTTCGTTTCCATTGCTATTCTATTCTAACTAGTGTCTGATTGTTCAACACTGTTATTCAGAGATTCAATTGCATCATAACTAGAACGAGTTTAACATACCCATTAAAATAAAACTAAAATTTCAATAGGTAGGTATTACAAGAAATATAACTGTTTTTAATATTAATAAATATAGAGATGCAATGCAATCTTGCGTTTTTGAACCATTGCCTTTTGTTTACTACTTTCTCATTAGACAATGCTTAGAAACTCAATGACATCACAATTAAAACTGATTTATGTATTTAATATATTGTTACAAATTTAAAGGATCAAGTTATATTATATAATGCGAGAAATACCTACCTAAAACATTTTGTACCAATTTAATTTAACAACAAAAATTTGACTTCCTAATCATATAAAGCAGCTTTGTCTATCATTTAGAAAAACTTGATTTAAACTTAAAGTGAGGTAGGTATACAAAAAAAAGGAATATGGAAAAATCAAATCAGATTATATTTTTTTCTCTTTTCGACTCAAATTAAATTGCTAATAGATAATCTGACGTGCATTATAAAGAAAAAGAAAATTTTACTTGCGCTGCAGTGCAAATACATGAAATTAAAGTTCTTGTTAGGATTTTTTAAATATGAAATTTTAATACTTTCCTACAAAATCGCCTAATTGGTTGGAATTTGGGCGTTACATACACTGGCGGAAAATAAAAATGAAACACTTGAAATTCGTAAAAATATCGACCATTTTCAAACCGCTATAACTCGGTGTATTTTCAATCAATTTCGATGAATCTTCGAGGGCGAGAAACTTTGAAGTGTCCACTTTAAAGTCATACATGCAAACTTAAGCGCAACCCCTTCCGCCCCCCTCTAGCACCCATGTGAAAAAAAAACGAATTTTAATTTTTAAAATGTCCAACTTTGACGAGGTGTATGGAGTTTAAACATTTTTTTTGACTTGATCCACCAAAAGGGCACAAAAAGTTGTACAATTTCCTGTGCAGGACTCAAAGAAGTTCCTACGATGATTTGGCACAAAGTTATGGATTTTTTTTTTAAAAAGGGCATTTTTTGGTTTTTTGCACATAACTTAGCGACTTTTCAACCAAATTAGACGATTTTTTCGGGGAAAACCCCATAGTGGCTCTACTTTAAGATTTGCTTACTTCTTTAAAAATGAAATTGGATATTTCTTGTGAATCTCACATTGTCTAAACTATTAGAAATTTGAAAAAAAATAATTCGTGAAAAAAAAAACAATTTTGTCAAAACACTTTCGACTTATGAGTCAAAAAACCACAAAATGCGCTTTTTTCAAACGCCCATAACTTTGTGCCAAATCGTCGTAGGAACTTCGTTTTTTGAGTTTTGCACAGGTAATTGAACAAATTTCAATGTCTTTTTTGTGGATCGAGTCGACAAATTTTTTCCAACTCGGTACACATGGCCAAAGTTGGACGTGTTTTTGCCCAGAAACCTTTTTTTTTTTGTTCGGGTTTTGAAGGGTACGAAAAGAGATCATCCTAATCTGAGTTTACCCCCTTAAAGTAGAGCCACTATGGGTTTTTCCATGAAAAAATCGTCTAATTTGGTTGAAAAGTCGCGGAGTTATGTGCGAAAAACCAAAAAATGCTCTTTTTTTAATAAAATCCATAACTTTGTGCCAAATCATCGTAGGAACTTCGTTCTTTGAGTCCTGCACAGGAAATTGTACAAATTTTTGTGCCCTTTTGGTGGATCAAGTCAAAAAAATGTTTAAACTCCGTACACCTCGTCAAAGTTGGACATTTTTTTTAAATTAAAATTCGTTTTTTTCACATGGGAGCTAGAGGGGGGCGGGAGGGGTTGCGCTTAAGTTTGCATGTATGACTTTAAAGTAGACAGTAGACACTTCAAAGTTTCTCGCCCTCGAAGATTCATCGAAATTGATTGAAAATACACCGAGTTATGGCGGTTTGAAAATGGTCGATATTTTTACGAATTTCAAGTGTTTCATTTTTATTTTCCGCCAGTATATATACTTGTATTTTTATACAAAGAGAATTCCAATGTACAAATGTTAAAAGCATCAAGCCAGTTAAGTTGAATTAAGACACGAAACACATTACTTTTTAACGACATAGATTAAAATATAAATATAAAAACGCATGTGAATTATTTATTATAGATTATAAGTTATTCATAAATTTCACAGCTTTGGAATCCTCTTTATATAAAAATACGAGTATACATACACTAACACTTCAACAGTTCACCCAGCACATCATTACTGAGTAGGTAGACAGATAACACTCAATGCTGTAGTATACAAGTACCGGAGCGGGGAGCAGCATCTATAGGCGGAGAAAGGTGGTGAGGACACGTTAGAGTGTTGCACATTGCGAACTTCTGGTTTGTTATCATAGAACAGAGAATGAAAATAGGCAAACTGCAACTTTTCAAGGTGTCAGCAGGACATACTCCTCTTCACACCGCTAGGCTAGTTCTTTGCTTCACAACAAAGGCTTGCGTTGTTTGTCTAAACCTATATATGGTCGAAGGTCACTACTGTTTACTAGGGGCTAGAGCACTGCACGGGCCGTAATTTTGGAGCCCGGCCCGCCCGAAGCCCGACTATTATTAGGCCCGGCCCGACAATTTCAAATTTTACCAAAGCCCGGGCAGCCCGAAGCCCACCTGCTATTTGGCCCGGCTCGGCCCGGCCCGATATTTTAAAATAAAAACAAAGCCCGGCCCTGCCCGACCCATAATGTTTCGAAGCCTGGCCCTACCCGGCCCGAGATTTTTTAAGGCCCGGCCCTGTCCGGCCCATGGTTTTTCGAAGCCCGGCCCTGCCCGGCCCATGATTTTTTGAAGCTCGGTCCGGCCCTGCTCGGCTCAGCCCTGCCGGCCCATGATTTTTTAAAGCCCGGCCCGGACTTGGCTCGGTCTAACTAAACCTCTAAAATTTAGTTTGTGTACGTGTTATCGTGTTACATATCATACAAGAATTTTTAGTATAATGCTCTCCAAATTTGTTTAGTAATTGTAGGAAATTATTGTAATATATAACTTAGAAATAAGATTTTAATTTAAAAAGCTCGGCTCGGCCTATGCTCGCAGCATAAAAGACCCAGCTTGGTTCAAGCCCGTAGCCTATCGGGCCCGGTTCGGCTCAAGCCCGTAGCATAACAAGCCCGGCTCGGCCCAAACCCGTACCATAACAGGACCGGCTCGGCCCAAGCCAGGAGCATAACAGGACCGGCTCGGCCCAAGCCCAGAGCATAACAGGCCCGGCTCGGCTCAAGCCCGTATCATAACAGTCCGTCATAGTACAATAAATAGTAAGCCCGGTTAGGCCCAAGCCCGTGATATGGTAGGCCCGGCTAGGCCCGAAGCCCACATACTTAAAAGAAATAAAGCCCGGGGGCCGGGTAGTCCGTGGCCGTGGCCCGTCCGGCCCGGGCCGGGCCTTGTAGTGCTCTACTCGGGGCAGCACATTTTGGCAGACGATTTAAAAATTTGAATAGTCAAGGTTTCGAGTAGTTGTGACTGGTAGCGGTCTAGTCCGCCTAAATAAATTTACTATTCCTACTAAACCATAACCAAACAAAACAACAGTTAATTACTATCTCATTAGTTAAAATTCATTTATTTATTTGTAACTGACATTACGTATACTTACTTGCATGTAATATCTACATTCGCCACTGCAGATAAAGTACTATTACAATGTGCAAAACAAAAAAGAGGCGCCTTGGTAAATGTTTGGGAGCCTGTGGGCAATTCTCTGTTCGTGTACACATGGTGCGGTTGCTTGTCTGCCTGCTCTTCGCTTTTTCGCAACCAGCCAGCCGAATAATTAGTGACCAGTAAACAATGTATTATTGATGTCGCGTTCAAACATCGCAAATTTATTTAGGATGGTCAATGGTGTGTTTATTCCAGTTTTACCCGTTTGCGGCGAGAAGTACGTCCTGCTCTGCGAATAGAAAATAACAAAAAATATCTTGTGAGCTATCTTATTAGTATAACACGTTTATATTGATGAGGGACGTGATGAAATATTTACCTTGGAAAGAGCGAAGAGAAATGGCCTCCAAATATTTCAATATATTAATCGAGCTTTCGTCTGGATTCTTAGATACTTTATATCAACTTCAGTGCTTTTTTATTTCTTCTTCAAATGCATTAAAGTTTTCTTTATTTATGTTCATCGAGTGCGCATAATGTGCACTGAATACTTTTATTAAAATAAAACATTAGGTCACACGTTATTTTACGTTTCATCTAAATCATTACTTATGTTAGATATAGGTGCATTCGAGCAGGAGTGGATGGGCTACTTTCAATTGGCCCTCATTCTCATAGGTGACTCATTGCATAGGTGTAGGTAGCCAGGATTTTTGTTTGGCGTACTATTAAAATAGTAGCGCTGTTGCGTAAGGAAAAAGGGTTCCATCCAGGAGAAAGGCTGTTTCATTAAAAGTTAAGTTTTTTCATATAGATGAAATTACATAATATTTTACCCTCTATCACGTATACAAAAAATACAAATTAAAATAAATGATATATTTTAAAAATTAATGAAATAAATGTTTTATTTTAGCATTTAGAGGGTGGGGAGAGTTTAACTTTCAAACTTCCCCCTGGCTACTGAAAAACAAATCGAAAATACATTATAGTTTATTATGAAATTACAAAAAAAAATTACTTTGGAGCAGGGTGGATAAATTGTTTTGTTGGTGGGCCAAATGTATAATATGAAAAAGAAGTGAGGGCCGTAGCAAAATTTTAGAAATTTTAGAAAATGGTAATTTTTTCCCCATTAGTATTACACGTGTACACTACACTATACAGACGAAATAAAAATATTGTGACATAAAATATCGACAAGTTTTTAAATATTTAAACTTCGAACATGTAAGAATACCTAGGTAGGTACCTATATTTTTTAATCTCCTTTGTTATGAGCAACAATAAATTTAAAATATTAGATTAATATTGAAATAGTTCTAGCAAGAATGGAATTCGCGAGCCACATAATTTTTTGTTTGTTACAATGTTGCATTTACAGATCCATTCTTAATTTATTCTGAAGAACTGCATTAGAACAAAAAAACATTATTAATGTAAGAATTTCAGTTATTTGAAATTTAAGTTTTTAATATATATATATACAGGATGAGTCATCGAAATGCCCGTGGTCGATATCTCCCTTGTCGTTAAAAATACAGCATAAATTTATTAACAGAATTTTTCGTCTACTCAAGGAGCATAACTTAAAATTATTTTCACATATACAGGGTGTTGCATAACGACTTGGCAATAATTGTTCGTCTTTTTTAAATGAAACATCCTATATATTTTTATATATTTTGAATTGTATTTTATTTACCTATACGAACATATAAATTTCATTTTAGTTTTTCGCGGCGTTGCCAAGTTTTTTTCTCTAAAAAAAGCCGAATACTCGTATTGTTTTATAAAGGCGTACTGAAGTTATTTTAATAGTAAAAATTATGAATTTTTTTTTCTGTACAACTGTAACTATACTCTTGGTTCTGACATAACTTTTTTTAATGTTATTATACAGGGTGTTCAATACAGAAAATCAAAATTACTCAATTTCAAATGGCTATAACTCGTCATTTTCAAATGGAACACCCTATATTTTATTTTTCTGTTGTGTGTATTTTTGCATCTTCTTATGTTATAAAAGGTGTCCTATGCATAAAAACATTAATTTAATTAATTTCGAAATTGGACTGTTCTTCCTCATCCACCCTACAGCTCCGATCTCGCACCGTCGGATTTCCATATGTTTGGCCCAATGAAGGACGCAATCCGTGGGACGCACTACGCGGCTGATGAAGAAGTTATTGATGCAGTACGACATTGGCTCCGACATCAACCAGTGGAATAATACCGTGCAGGCATACAGGCCCTCATTGCAAGGTGCCGTAAAGCCGTAGCATTGAATGGAGATTATGTTGAAAAATAGTGTTGTGTAGCTAAAAGATTGGGGAATAACATGGTGTATTTGAATGCTGAATAAAACGACCCCTGTTTTGAAAAAAAAATGTGTTGCATTACTTATTGAACTCCCCTCGTATATATATATATATATATATATATATATATATATATATATATATATATATATATATATATATATATATATATATATATATATATATATATATATATATATATATATACACTCACCGGCACGGAAAACGGGTCACTTATTTTTTTAAAGAAAAAATGCTAATAACATTTATGTTGAGAACGAATGCCGAAATATTACTATTGCTATATGTTAACTAGACATACTCGAAGTCACTTCCATTACCAACTCTTACAAACATTAACAATTTACTTAAATATTCCTTTTATATGCGCATCATACCGAAATCACGAAATTTATAAAATGCATAGTTATTGATTATGCTGGTATAATTTCTTTTCATCATTTGTTTTATTGTTTATTTGTCATTTTGATGTGGTGTGATGTGGTCTATGTTTTCAAAATGGCACAGAATGCAGAAATTGTAGTTTCCATCATCATTTTAATCTAAGACAGAAGAAGTCAACATTTCGTAGCTAAACGGTACAATGTATCACTTAGTACTATTTAACGTGTTTATACACGTTTTCTGGCGACAGATTTGTACACCAGAAGACCTGAAATAGGCCTGAGAAGACGCAAAAGCAACGGAAATGCTCGATTTTTGTTTTGACATCGCGTCGAAATCGCACTATAATTGTCGTGGAGGCCCATAAATCATTACTACAATTGCATACTGTAAATAATAGTAAACGTATTGTATGAAGAAGAGTAATAGAAGTAGATTTTCTGGCACGAAGGCCCGCCATGCGACCACACCTCCTCCAACATTACTGAGTAGCTCGCTTGTAATATTTTGGAAGGCGTGTAAATTGGGATTAAGGTGATTATACTCGTGTTTTAGTCACTATCGAATCCCAATATTTTTTAATGTCACCATATGGATGTGTAAAAGTGTGACGACCAATTGGGAAACTTGTGCATTCAGCAATACTGTAAGATTCCTGGGAGGATCAGTAATGGTGTGAACTGGGATATCAGTGATTTTGCGGATAGATCTATTCCTTGTTCTATGGTAATATTCAATGCCGATAGGTACATAAAAGATATTCTGACCGACAATGTTGTCCCTTATGCACCGTTTTAAGATGATAAATTTATCTTGGTGCGCGATAATGCGCGCCCTCATGCTGCTGCAATCTTGAACAATTTCATAAATGTTGTTAACATCAATCGTATGATGTGTCCAGCGCGGAGTACATATCTGAATCCAATATAATTTGGGTAGTATATGCTCAATATAAAGATTCTAAGTCGTGTAGCCGGTTCCAGTAGGCTTAGTACGCTGGAATAACTCAGAGATGCACTGTTAGAAGCATATAATAATATCCCTCAAGATGGCACCAAGAACCTCATTTTGAGTAAGCCTCTACGATTGACCGGGGTCATAAAGTACGCATTTTTTACTGTTTTTATGTCCATATTTTTTTCTCTTGATAATAAACAATTAGTAAATATGCAAAACATTAATTTCATAATACGAAATGCTTGACTATAATACCCTTTAATAAAATATATAATAGTTATATAAAGTAATCAAGGGATAACAAAAATTTTTACAAAATAAAAAGTGACCCGTTTTCCGTGCCGGTGAGTATATATATAATAATAAATTGACCATCAGACATCTATAAGATATTACAAAATATGTTTAACATAAATATTTTATAAATAAATTATTACTAATGCAGACCATGTCTTAAGAAATATTATATTATATTAATCTTGTTTAAATATTGCTTTCTATATATTTCATAAAACAAAAATTATTGCGTTAGGTAAGGGTCAGTATATAATGATAATTCAAGATATAAGAAATGTACATATCAAGGTATAGGTTCCCATCAAACAAATAAGTAAAAGATTTACTACAATTTGTTGTTTTTCATCATCTTAACGTTTAAAATTAATTTAATTAGATTCCTGTTCAAATGTCCTACCTAAATTACGTTTAAATAAAACATTGTAATGATATGTAAATATTTATAAACAAAGTTCGATAAACGAATTTTAACCAACCCAGGTTTTCAAATACAGATGAAAATGCTTTTACCAGATTTGGAAATGTATTGGACTGTATAAAATTTTCAATAAATGGACATGTTTCTGACACATGATGTTATCAGTCCAATTTAGTGTGTTACCCAGAATATAAAACAAAACAGATTTGTAAATATTTGTGATATTGAGTTTATTTCGATCTAACTGTTATAGTAGTTACAATAAAAAGCTTTTGATTTGCTAGTTCCATTATTTCTTATACTAGCATTCAATAAGCAAACATAATGATCTGTCTGTTTTAATTCATACTATGAATAGAATACGAGTATAAATTCCAAATTTTATTAGAGGATACAATGAATAATATATTGAGAGTATCTACAAACGAATATATTTTAAAGAAGAAAACGAGGAATGACTTCTAATTAGAATATTGAAGTTTCAGGTAATGTACATTGAACTGGTATATTTGCCAATGTATCGAGGTCGGCGACCGAGCATTTCCGGTAATTGATCGTAACACACACCTGAACAAAATCAGTAGGACTAGCAAATTGAATTAACCAGCTAAAACGAATTTGGAATTCAGCCGTAAGAAGTATTTCCGGCGTTCCTCGTTTAACGGTAGGTATACACGTTTTTCAGCATCTAACTCTAACCCACGATCAAACCCAGTCGACTGTAGTAGTGTTGTTCTTGTTTGTAACGTGATTGTTTTCTAGCCTCGTTGGAATTTTCATTTTAGTGGCATTATCTTGATGAGACTATTTAATCCCATCTTTCATGTGGAATCTCTTTGTTATAAGTCAACATCACATTTAATAGAAACAATTATTATTCGGGTACGTATCGTCGTTTAATTTATTTAATACAATTAGAGTTTATTACCATTACGTGCTCTGTATGCTTGCAGGAACGGTTCTGGTTCCTGTTCCCGCGACTGTGTTCTTATTCATTGCCTTCCCTTTCCACTGTCATTGTCGAATGTCGACTTGGCGTACGCTAGTCGAGCGCCGAGGCGGCATGGGTACAGTATCATCGCGACTTCGCGTTCGCTGCACAGTGTTAAGGCGCGTATTCATCTGAGCACGAACGGGAACGAGGCAAGGCGAGGCCGAACAATCATACGTATGTGGACGTGTCACCGAGGCGCAGCAAACAGCATTCGGCTGTGCGACGCACGGTCCGAGGCAGTTCGGATGCCATCCGATGGAAGTCGGTACTTCAAAGAAAAATTTGATCAGCCGCGTATAAATAAATTATTACTAATGCAGACCATGTCTTAAGAAATATTATATTATATTAATCTTGTTTAAATATTGCTTTCTATATATTTCATAAAACAAAAATTATTGCGTTAGGTAAGGGTCAGTATATAATGGTAATTCAAGATATAAGAAATGTACATATCAAGGTATAGGTTCCCATCAAACAAATAAGTAAAAGATTTACTACAATTTGTTGTTTTTCATCATCTTAACGTTTAAAATTTAATTTAATTAGATTCCTGTTCAAATGTCCTACCTAAATTACGTTTAAATAAAACATTGTAATGATATGTAAATACCCGCCTTTAAGGCGGGTATTCATCTGAGCACGAACGGGAACGAGGCAAGGCGAGGCCGAACGGATGCCTCGTTTGTAAATTTGTTTGGCAGAATATGCAATCGTACGACGTCTGGCGAGGCAACGAACGAGGCACCGATCCATTACATACATGTAGACGTTGAACAGACTTGACTGAAGGGCAGAAGGCAAGTAAGGCGAGGCGAGGCAGTTGAATCGAACAAATGCCGTTCACATCTGACCAAATTTCTCTGTGAACTTTGAAGTACCGAATTCCATCGGATGGCATCCGAACTGCCTCGGACCGTGCGTCGCACAGCCAAATGGTGTTTTCCGCGCCTCTGTGACACGTCCACATACATATGATCGTTCGGCCTCGCCTTGCCTCGTTCCTGTTCGTGCTCAGATGAATACGCGCCTTTAGCCATTTGTTCCTCGGCTCGTCGGTTCCTCAGCTCTGCGACAAGCGACCACGTTCAGCGCGTGTTTCCGACTATTAATTATGAACACTAATATGCGTAACACCATTTTCATCTAATAAAATACTTTTTTTGTATGTATCTGCGGATTTATTTCGAAAACTACTGAACTCTTTAAAATATTCTTTCACCAATTTTGGGCTAGATGTGATGTAACATTAGTTCAACTATTTTAAACTGAAATGCCAATAAAATAATTCCAAAATAGTTTCACTGAATAACACTAAATTAAGATATTTTTCTACAGCTTTACAGAAGGAGAACGGAGAACCTTAATAAATTTTATTTGGCCATTTGCAACAAAATCGGTAATTTATTAAAATCGAGTGAGCAAATTTACATATCAATTTGGAAGTTTTTATATCGTATAGTTTTGAATATTATGAATGACCAATGAACTTGATCTGCATTCCTCAAATAAAATGGCGGAAAACTATTTTGGAAGAATACGATATGCTTATTGCTCAATGTCCACGTTTGGCGACTTATCTAAAAATTGTTTTTTTGGTATTACTGTAAACTAAAAGTGTACCGTGAAACCTTAGGTATAGCTCAGCTCTGCCGATGGTTCAACAATCTTTGTTTCTTTTCTAACACATAATACAAAATTAATGCAATTCATAAGACTAATTATGCAGGGTGTTTCAGGATAAAATTTGAATGTAGGACCTCAAAACAAGAAAAAAAATTCATTTGGAGATTTTTTCGCAAACGCTTTGTTTAAAAGATACTAGCTTCTAAAGGTACAGATGATGTATTTTTGTTTGAATTTTATTGAAATTCACTGTAAGATATCAATGTGTAGCTATAAATGTTCCAACCGAGCGCAAATACAAGACGGGTAATGGGGGGATCTCGTGCTTGTCGCTTATTACTAAAACCATTCTAAAATTATCTCCTTGGTCCTGGGTCTGTCATAGGTTCCAGTTTTAACATAAGATTTTTTTTATTTTTAATACAACATTAATTAATTAGGATATGATTAACATGTCCACATCGAACAATGAACTATCTTCATGCGTACAAAATAAATTTGGTGGAGGAAACTGCAATCATTTCGCGTAAATTTACAAAAAAAGAGTGAATAAGTTGACATGATGTTCGTTTACAAATTTGGCAATGAAAATGACAACGTGAAGACATTTTTTTACAATCTTTAATTTTTTTTATTAAATTGTATTTGTTTTAAAATAAAGATGACTATTATGCAATATTTATTTGTTAATATTCCTCTATTTTTACAAAACTTCCCAATAATATTTGTAACTTTAGAAGCTAATATCTCCTAAACGAACCGTTTACGAGAAAATCTCCAAATGAAATTTTTTTCTTGTTTTGAGGTCCTACATTCAAATTTTAAGTTAGGATACTTAACCACTGAATCACCTGTATATTCTTTAGACTCATAAATAAAGATAAATTTCATCTTTATGTCTGCATTCATTTTATAAATTTATATGAAGTTAATATTTGGAAAAAAAATCAATCTTGGCTCCGTAGTTCATTAAAAATTAAAGACGTCTCAAGAATACAAATAATAGTTTACTTTTATAGAATTTCTCCTTTTACAATACTTCATACTAAAAATACAGAACAAGAACGTATTACGTACCATAGAATGTTCAAAAAAATTCATCAATATTTTAGAATTAGGAATTTTTTGCAGGTAGGCATACAAATATAAGAAGTAATTTTTTACAAATATTTTATTTTTAATACCCTTGTATTTGTATAAATGTCATGTTTTTTTAAATGTTTTTACTGTTTAAAAAAGTAATATAACCTTATATTTTTAATGTTATATTAAAAGCTTTGATATTACAATATGACCATATTATTGAAACATTCAGTAGTATTTGGTATCTACATAGTTTACAAATTTTAAATATAAATCAACGATCAACAAGCAATATTAATGCAATCATATCAGGTACTTACTTTGTAAGATATTATTCTTCAACAAACAAATACTTCGGAATCTTTTCATGTTTTATGAAACTTTTGTAAGTACCTCAGTATAGCAGATTCAAGAAGCAAATTTTACCTGTAACAAAGAACATAAATATTAGAATATGTGATAGAGGTACATAGCTGCAATATTGGTATAAACGTTTATGTAAATAACATTATTACATGATAACTTAAACCTGAAAACCAAAATAAATTATTACTATTAGAATTTGGGTATACATTTCATAATGAAAATAAGAATGTATACATAATATTTGAGGTTTAGTTCGTGTTTTAATAGCTTATGTGGATTTGGTTGCGTACAAATATTGTACGAGAACATAATATGTAGGTTTACAGAAGTGTTTATTTCACAAACATATAGGTAATGGCTTTCTTTCAATAGTTCAAATGTTAAGTATACAAAATATCCTATGAGCCTAGCTTTCTTCATATCACACATATTAATTTAACCAAAGGTCTATTCAGATAAGAATCAGTCGTGGAGTGGTTAGGGAGCATATTGCGATAGCAGTTTTCGTTAAGCTAATTCAGACTGCAACGATATTTTTATTTAAAAAAGTAGTCACTAAAATATTACAATATAAATACATGGCATTTACTCGCTATAAAAATCGTTCCAATATCGTTTCGCCACTTTGAATTTGAATAGATTGAACGTATTGGGTATCTCTTGAGTTAAAACAGATAATGCATTTGAAACACAATGCCCATTATAGTTCTGCGATGCTCGTTGCTGAAATTCATAATTTATTGTACAAATGTTTGTTAATCGCCGTTTACCAAATGCTTTTCGACACCAGAATAACGATTTTCGTTTAGCGTGATTTGGGTAATGGTTACTATAACGTTTTATTCTTTGGTAAACAAATCACATCAATGCGCGAAATCAAACAGCATTTGATAATCTCGAATTACTCGGGAATATGAAACTCATGAGGGGGAGTACGCACGTACAAGCACGCAAATGAGTTTATTTACTGCTGGGGTTAAATCTATATGTAGGCGGAAGGAGCAAGTCAGTAAGCCTTCATTTCTAAATCACAATGAAAGTCTTCGCCCATACTGATTTTGAGAATGAAATTATGTGGCAAAAATAAACATTGAACAATTGCTTTTACTTCAGATGCATCCTAGACCTTTTACGTTAGTAAGAGAAATTTCCCTTATTATTTATAATAATGCTTATTTAAAGAAATAGTTATGATTAGAGTGCGGATTACATGTAGAAAATTTGATTAAAATATGCATGCAATTTGCATTGAAATAAGGCCAAAATATGCTCAATATAATATGCACAAAATTAAACAAGTATGCAATATTTTACGAATATGTGACATAATTTTATTCATTTTTACTAATAATTTATTTATATAAATCAGAAAAAAAATACATTTTGTCAACAATGCACAAGAATATCATATAAAATAAACAAAATAACATATTACTTCTGGAATACGAGTTGTGTGTCTGCGTACCTACCTTTAAAATAAATGAAAAAATTACTGTAGTTGATATCAAATTTGATAGATTATAAATTTAATACATTTCAATGGTACAAAATATTAGTCCGTGGGCCCGCCGACATAAAGTTTCATTTATACATAACCGGCCGCAACTTCTTGAGATGCTTCATTGAGGTGAGTCTACCACATCTTTTCCTATGAAAATTTTCGATCTCGCGGCGTTTCCTCAATAATTCTACCGGAAGTCGACTATTTGTATTAATTGCAATATTTATACATACTTTTATTTTGAATGAGGGAATCGAATAAGAAACAACTGAAACGCATGAAAAAAAAGTTGTCCGACAAAATATATGCAGCATCAAGCGTGTCTACCAAGATAGACATGCAAAAATTTTGACCTCGAAACAACTTTTTTTTCATGCGTTTCAGTTGTTTCTTATTCGATTCCCTCATTCAAAATAAAAGTATGTATATGTTTTGCAATTAATACGAATAGTCGACTTCCGGTAGAATTATTGAGGAAACGCCGCGAGATCGAAAATTTTAATAGGGAAAGATGTGGTAGACTCGCCTCAATGAAGCATCTCAAGAAGTTGCAGCCGGTTATGTATAAATGAAACTTTATGTCGGCGGGCCCACGGACTATATGCAGTTATATGCATTTATAATAAATCTATGTAAAAAATATTGAAATATGCAAAAAATTTATACCATATTTTGATCTATTTTTGTATGAAATGAAAAAATTGCAATATGCATAATAATACAATATATGCAAATGCATATAATCCGCACTCTATAGTTATGATACATGACACACCAACACAAAAACGTTTTCGAAATAAGTGTAATTTTATGCTGGTCAACGCTTTCTTATTATTACTTATTTAACGGATAACCATTAAACCATTTAACGTGGAGTTGCATGTAAATACGGTGATTACTATAGTGTAATCCAACCATTCGAACTTAAGTTATATTTTTGTCGGTTACTGTTTGAGCGCTAAGCGCTTCTGTATATTATCATTGACAAAATAAACATTACAACGTTCTCTATGATCGAATAAACTTTTTAAAGTTAATAAAATGGTGAACGTTATAGTTACATCTAACAACTCGAACCTAGTTGTATTTTTGTTGGTTACTGGGATCGATCTTACAGCTGGAACGCTAAGCGGACATTCTATACTGTTGTGATTATCCTATGGTCTATGGCAAAATAAATATTGCCAAGTTTTCATTTTCAATAGTTGAATAAATCTTTTAAATGAAATAGGATGGTGAATTTTATAATTATAATTATAAATGAACCCCAACCATTCGCACCCAGTTGTATTTTATCGGTTACTAAGATCGAACTAAGAACTGCTTGCACGTTAAGCGTACATTTTTCTGCTTTCTTATCACTGGCTAGATAAACATTGTTAAGTTTTCTATAGCTGAATCAACCTTTTGATAACAAGTGCAAATCCAAGAACAAATAATTACTCTCTTGTTCATAGGTTTATACTTTTGTGGTGCACATTTCTACTTTAAGAGGGGTTTATCGCTTAGCGTTGCTAGCTCACAAATTCCAGTCATTTCATGTACCCACTCTGATTTATTTAACAATTTAACAATTTATTTTATTATTTGAAAATTTTATATAATAATGTGATACAAACATTTTAATTTACAATGCAATCAGAGTTACAATGAGTTTTTCTCATAATTATTTTTTAAAATTATTTATGAATGACAATAATAAAATTTTAAAAAATTTGACATTGTAGCTAGTTTTTTTCTGTTATAGGTTAAATAGGTTGGGAGTAATTTTTTAAATACCTTTTTTACTGTGAAAAAGCCCCTTAAGTTACCTTAGTATTACTTTCAGAGAGTAAAAATAAAGTAGGTATTTGTTGAATAAAAATTCATGGTCGATAAAAACACTTTAAAGTGAACAACAAATATTTCCGTGTAAGAGTAAATATACATGCGGTTAGAAGAGAAATTACAAATAGTAGTATTAAAATTAAAGCTTTAACTCTTCCAAATTCAGGAAAGTATTACCTTTTCTTTGATATATTTTCATTTAACAAGAGCCTTTTAACTAAGAATGTAAAAGAGCGCTAAAACGAAAGAGCAATGGTCGAGCGTTGAAACTGGGGTTTACAGTAAAAAGAGAAAACACATTTTATCACACTTCAACTGGATATGGTTGAGCAGGTTTCACATGTGAATTTATCTCACTCAAAATTGAGTAAAATTTTATGCGAGGTAACTGTGGAAATAAAATGGAAATTACCATTGGTATTACGTTACATAACTTGAGGATTGATTCAAATTTGAGAGAATTATTTAAAAAATTAACATTCATTGTATAGAGAATTTTAACATGCTACAGGGTCAACCACAAAGATTTATTTTTTACCGATTTTGTTTTAGAGACATTTCATACAAATCACTTGAAGACAACACTTTATGCTTCAGGGGATTCAAAATTTTAAATGATTTGGATGAAATGTCTCAATATGACAGCGGTTTAAAATTTCAGCAGGGTGAGCGTTTTTTTTTTCGTTGCAGTTTATTTCATCAACTATATAAAACATCAACCTGTACGTGTACATGAACAGGAATATATTTCATCCGAAAGTGCAACGACTTATAAAAACATAGATTTATATCAACACAGTTCTATGTTTTTGATTTTTGCACATATATCCGTGCATGTGCAGGCCGCCGTTTTTCTAAGTCGGAACATTTTCATGTTTTGCACATTTGGATAAAATATAAAAGATTGTGTTAGTATTTTCGGATGTTACATCTTAGTAATAATTATTATATGGATAAACATTGGCAAGAAAAATATTGTAACAATAGTAATAAATGAAATATCTTTATCGACATCGTCAATTTCCGTCTCTTAACTCTTCTGTTTACTGCTTCGTGAGTGCTGCTACCGATTGACATTTGGGTTGTCATAGCGCCGTGGTGTCACGTCGCCGCGTGCGGATGAAATCTGATCGTAAAATAAACTTGTGACCGGCTACACGCGACATGTCCGACCGCACGCCTACACGCTTGCTGCTGATACTTCCTTGCTGGATGCTTTCTGCTCAAGTTATGTAAAAAAATGCGTTTGTTTGTTTACCCGTTTTCGTTCCTGTTATCTCACTGTAACATGTTGCATTTGTGACACTTTAACTGAAGATGAACATCTTTGATCTGTTGACGGTTGTGGACATAGAAATGTAGCTATTTTTGACCCATTATTTAGCTTATATTTCAAAAATGTAAATTTTGTCTATGATTTAATAAAATCGCAATGGGCTATTTGCATGATTTTTTTTATTACATAGGTACTTTTGAAGAAGAGATAAAAACTTGGGACTTATATTTATTTATTTTCACAAAAATTTTATGTGGTGTACATATGTCCAATACCAAATAATGACATCACAGTAAAATTTCTTTCTCAATTTACTAAAAAAAAAACATATAACTTTATTTTTAAATTTTATTACAGTTCTTTAATAATAATAAACTTTATTACTTAGCAGGTTTACACCCTAAACAAGTAAATAAATACAAAAAAAAACAGAATAATACAGGACTCTTATTCAAAAATACTAAATAAGTCACAATTCTCATTATAAAGTGTACACATAACAAAAATAGGAGATTTACTTAACACTAGTTTTGCAAGGTGGTAAATAAAACGTTTAACGTGAGCGTGAAGTAACTCTTGGGATGTAAAATGGAATTTTATTTAATAACAATCTTATTTTTTTAACAAATTATTTAAAGTATATATATATATATATATATATATATATATATATATATATATATATATATATATATATATATATATATATATATATATATATACTTGCATGGTACTAAAAATGAGATTTTTATCACTATGTACCTAATGTTAGGTGGAAAACATAGGTAAATATAATATAAATTGTATTTTATATATATATATATATGTGGGCCCGTCCGGCCCTGACGAGTAGAGTGACACGAGGTAATGGCGGAAGACGTACGACGTGAAGACGTTTCTATGTATTAAATTTGATTAAACTTATCTCTCATTATTGTTAATTTCATCCTGTTGTGAATAATATATACTTTACTTACACTTAATAATAATTGTTCTAAAATACATTGACTTTCATTTAAAAGAATCCCACAAAATTGGGGGCTCAACCGGGATAAAATCTAAAGTGAAGTTACTGTGAAAAAGACATTTGTTAAAAGTGTGTATGTGTGTTGGTGCAGACAGAGAAAGCATACGATAAATTAGAAATTGTGTTTTTGGTTTAAGTAAAATGACAGAAGCTGATAGTGCAAGCAAGTCGCCATTGTTTGTTTTTCGATGCAGATGTTAACATGTGCTGCGTAGGCGCATCGCGCATCGAACGACAGTACACTGTAAAAACTTCGCGGTAGTTTTGAAGACGCATGTGCTGCGTATGCGCATCAAACGACGGTACATGTAAAAACTTAGTTTTTGTACACTGCACGTGCTGCGTAGGCGCATCGAACGACGAAGTAATAGTTTAATAATAATTAAAAGACGTACACGGTTAAATATCGGTGTAAAGAGATATATTAAACAAAGACTAAAAGACGAAGACGTATAAGACGAGAAAATTTAAAAACTTTTTAAATTAAAAGTGAAGTGAAATTTATTCAAAATGCCACCGAAGAAAGATCTAGAAAGCAGACTACAGCGAATGTCAACAGAAGTAAATAGTGAACAAGAACGGTTACAACAAGAAGTTAATAACCTAAAACAGCAATGCAAAGAACTGAAACTAAGATCACAACAAGTAACTGCGAATACAGGAACACAAATTAAAGATGTTCAAGATGTCATTTCTGTGTTTACCGGAAGCGACGTTGCATATTCCGTTGATCAATGGATTAATGAAATAGAAGAGAATTCTATTATTTTCAATTGGACTGCTCTACAAACCTTACTTGTAGCAAAAAAATCTCTTGATGGAACTGCTAAGTTATGGCTGAAATCAGAACCTATTTTTAAAACATGGAATGAATTGAAAGAAGCAATCTGTGAAGAATTTCAAGAAAAAGTAGATAGTCGAACCATACATCAAATGCTTACTAAACGGAAAAAAACTCCCAATGAAACATTCCATGATTACATCTTACAAATGAAAGAAATCGGAAGAAAAGCGAGCTTAGACGACAAAGTTATAATACAGTATATTATAGACGGTATAGTGGACTATGAACTAAATAAATCAATCTTGTATGGAGCACTTACGTTTGCTGAATTAAAAGAAAAATTAAAGTGTTACGAAACTATGAAGTTAAAATGCCATAAGCTTGTTAACGAAAAATCTAATTCGAAGAGTGGAGGCAAAACAGATAAAGGATGCTATAATTGTGGCGAAAAAGGACATTTGTCTCGTGATTGCAAGAAGAAGACTCTTGGAACGAAATGCTTCAAATGCAACAAGTTTGGGCACATCGCTTCAAAATGCTCAGAAAATTCTGCTGAAAACAAAGAAACACAATCAACTACCGAAACATTCAAGATTAAAAGCCACCCAGCAACTTTAGTAGCAAATCAAAATGTTTTGTCCACGCGAATGCGAAAAATCGTCAGAATCAAAGATGAAGAAGTAGAAGCTATAGTAGATACTGGAAGTGACGTTAATATTATGACATCTACGCAATTTTTTGCATTAAATATTTCCACAGTGGAACCAAATAAACTGTCGCTGACAGGAATAGGTTCGCAAGAAGTGAAAACTTTAGGAAAAGTAACAGAAAATATTCAAATCGACGGTGAAGATCATGTAATTCCAGCAGCATTGTTACTTGGTCAAGAGTTGTTGAATGAAGCAGACTTAACTATAAACAAATGTGGAATAAAAATCACAAAACCTGAAAGAAACAGTACGCAAAATTTTCTATTGCAAATAAGTATCCATGAAGACAGTGAATTCGTACGAGAACACGCAGATGAAGTTCAACGAATTATAGATAATTACAAGCCCTATCCTACCAAAACGACTGAAGTTGAAACTAAAATAATACTCACAGAAGACACACCTATTTACCAACATCCTAGAAGATTGTCCTATGCTGAGAAGAAAGAAGTCGACACACAAATCGAAGAGTGGATAAAAGATGGTATTGTTCAAGAGAGTAATTCGGATTTCTCAAGCCCGATTGTACTTATTAAGAAAAAAGATGGATCCACTCGCATTTGCGTTGATTACAGGCAGATTAACAAAAAAATTATTAAAGACAGATATCCGCTACCGTTGATCGAGGATCAGTTGGACAAGTTGAGGAATGCAAGAATATTTTCAACGTTAGATTTGAAAAATGGTTTCTTTCACGTTGCCGTCGAAAAAGGAAGTAGAAAATATACCTCGTTCGTAACCCCTAGTGGTCAATACGAATTTCTTAAAACACCTTTCGGGTTGTGTAATTCACCGTCTGTGTTCCAGCGATTTATAAATACGATTTTTAAGGATTTAATTTACAAGGGAATTGTACTTACCTACATGGATGACTTGATTATACCAGCAGCCAATCGTGATGAAGGATTAGAACATCTGCAAATAGTTCTACAACGCGCTTCTGAATACGGTCTACAAATAAAATGGGAGAAATGCAAATTTCTTCAAAAAGAAATAGAGTATTTAGGATACAAGATTAAGAATAATGAGATTAGTCCGGCTGAAACGAAGATAGTAGCAGTAAAAAGGTTTCCTGAACCGACGAACATAAAACAGATTCAAAGTTTTTTAGGACTCAGTGGTTATTTCCGCAAGTTCGTCCCAAATTATTCTCAGATAGCAAAACCACTGAGTGACATGTTGAAAAAAAATGCGCAGTTTGTATTTGACAGTAAAGAAAAGCAAGCTTTCGAAACTTTGAAAATAATCTTAATGCAAAAGCCTGTCTTAAGCATTTACTCACCTGATAATAAAACTGAGTTGCACACTGATGCAAGCAAGTATGGTTATGGTGCTGTACTGCTGCAACAAGACGATCAAGATGGAAAGATGCATCCCGTCTATTACATGAGCAGGAAAACATCCGAAGCAGAACAGAAGTACTCGAGCTATGAACTAGAGGTCCTAGCAATCATAGAAGCTTTAAAAAAATTTAGAGTATACTTACTCGGAATACCATTTAAAATCATCACCGATTGCTCTGCGTTTCAAATGACGATGCAGAAGAAGAATTTACCACCAAGAGTCGCCAGATGGGCTCTGTTCTTACAAGAATATAATTACACCATAGAACATCGCGCAGGTACCAGCATGAGGCACGTTGACGCCTTGAGTCGCAATCCTATTGTCAATATCGCTCAAGATGTCGTTACAAGCAGAATTCACAAGGCACAACAAGAAGACGAAGATCTTAAAACGATAATGAAGGTTCTAGAGACATCTCCATATGACGGGTATTGTGTCAAAAATCAGCTGTTATACCGAGAAGATAAGGGTGCACAGTTGCTAGTTGTACCGAAAAGAATGCAAACTGAAATTATTAAGGCTGCACATCAAAATGGACACTTTGCTTTGAGAAAAACATACGACATAATTCTTAGAGAATACTGGTTTACAAAGATGAAAGAAAAAATAGAAACTGTAATAAGAAATTGCATAGCTTGTATTCTGACGGATAGAAAAATGGGAAAACAGGAAGGTATGTTATACCCTATCGATAAGGGAGGAAGTCCTCTATCAACCTATCACATCGATCATTTAGGCCCTTTAGCATCAACTAGGAAAAGCTACAAATACATCCTAGCTATAGTGGATGCTTTTACCAAATTTGTTTGGATCTATGCAACTAAGACGACATCTACTGAAGAAGTGATAGCAAAACTCGAGATTCAGAAGGTTACCTTTGGAAATCCAAGTCGAATTATATCCGATAAAGGAACGGCATTCTCGTCGCACGCCTTTCAAGACTATTGCAAGAATAATAATATTCAACACGTTCAGATTACCACTGGAATACCAAGAGGGAACGGACAGATTGAACGTATTAACCGAATTATTATTGCGGTTCTTAGTAAATTATCACTTGATAAGCCTGAAGACTGGTACAAGTACATAGGAGAAGTACAAACAGCATTAAACAGCACGTATCAAAGAAGTATTAGACAATCGCCCTTCGAGCTTATGATTGGAATAAGAATGAATACTCCGAAAGACATCAAACTCCAAGCAATCTTAGAAGAAGAAGGTATAACCTTGTTTGAAGAAGAAAGAGAAAATGTAAGAAAAGATGCGAAGCAACAGATACTCAAGATTCAAAGAAAAAACAAACAAAATTATGACAAGAGACGGAAGCCAGCAATTCAATATCAGATCAACGATCTAGTTGCGATCAAACGATCCCAGTTTGCGAATAATGCCAAGCTTCACCCGAAGTTCTTGGGCCCGTATAAAATTATATCTGTTACAGGTCACGATAGATATGAAGTCGAGAAAATGGGGTCCGGTGAAGGTTCCAGGCGAACATCAACAGCCGCTGACCAAATGAAGCCGTGGGAAGACAACTATGAAGAAGATGCCTTCTCCGATTCATCCGAGTCGGATGAACTGCAGGATGGCCGAGATGTGGGCCCGTCCGGCCCTGACGAGTAGAGTGACACGAGGTAATGGCGGAAGACGTACGACGTGAAGACGTTTCTATGTATTAAATTTGATTAAACTTATCTCTCATTATTGTTAATTTCATCCTGTTGTGAATAATATATACTTTACTTACACTTAATAATAATTGTTCTAAAATACATTGACTTTCATTTAAAAGAATCCCACATATATATATATATATACAATACAATTTATATTATATTTACCTATGTTTTCCACCTAACATTAGGTACATAGTGATAAAAATCTCATTTTTAGTACCATGCAAGTAGCCCATTGTATAAATTGTGTACACATTCGAGTTATGAAGTTTACCTATTTGTATTGTACATAATTTGAAAAAATTCATAGTGTAATAGTTAATCTAAACAACATTGGATCAATTAAAAAAGTATGCGTCAATAACTTCCAAAAATGATTATGATTTGCTTAAAATTCAAGTTCAAGATATTTGATATGATTTGCTTACAATTCAAGTTCTCGTTGATAAAATAAAGTTACGTTTTTACTGAATTCCTAGAATATTCTCGATTTTAATTTTTTTCCATTCCATTCTTTTCCTCGCTACTAGGGCTGCCTGAAGCCTGTCCGAAACTCGTACTTTGCCGCATCCTAGCTATGCAATGTCGTTTTGAAGTAGAAAAATACTGTAAAAGTGTTTTCGTTGCGAGTAAACTGCCAGATTATTATTGACTTCAGGATAATGTTTTTATAAACATTTAATAGTGAAAGAATAGATCTACAGATTAATTATTAATCCATTAATCTATTAATTAATTAATCCATGAGATATAACCGTGTAAAGTTTGTATAAAATAAGATTTTGTTTGATTTTTTCGGAATTTTTATATTCATGTACAATTTTTTAATCAAAATTTCACATCTGTAGATCCATTCTTTCTCTATTAAATCCTTGTTGAAATAAACTTTTAACATTCTAGTACTGGTCACAAAACACTCGCTACGTTTTAGTATACATTTTATGCTGGGTTTTAGTTAGTAGACGGGTTGGTTTATTCTTATGTCTTCTAATGTTTTGTCCAGAATATTAAAATTAATTAATTAATATAATCCTATTATGTTAGATTAATTATTTTTATTATCCTATTCCTACATATTTTATTCATAATAATAATAAAATCACCGATGATTTGTTCAAATTAACGCCCATTGTCATTGTGCTATGTGAGAAAAGTTGGTGAAATCAAACTATTAGCATTTCTGTGAAATTTTCAGGAATTTGATTATTATTTGTTTGAAATTTCAATTTGCAAATGCTTTGATATTTCTATTATGCATAATAATATTCAACAACAAAGGCTGTATTGTATTTGCTTCACTATTCTGAAAACACTACATGTTCTAGTGGAGTACGGTATGTACATCAAAGTTAATAAATATGTAGTCAAAGGCGTCCGTGCAACGGGGGACATTTGCAACCCCTCCTGAGGAATAATAGAAAATTCAGCAAATGCAAATTCAGCAAAATGCAAATTCCTTGCGACAGCATTATACAGCATTGATATTAGTATATGTATATAATATAGATAGGTTTTTATTGCTATATTACACATTTCAAAACTAATTTTATTTACGACTACTATATGAAAAGATTATATTTATGCTTTCAATTGTCAACGTAAAGTTGATTGTTACCGAGGACCAAGCAAAAAAACAATTTTTTATTGCGCGTCTCCTATGACAACGCGCAATAAAGTACTTTTTGATTGTATAAAATAAAAGAAAATGACAGAATCAAACAAATATTTTTATTTCGATATTATTGGTATCGTCATGGTTACGAATAAAACATAAATTGATTGAACGCAGATTGAACTAACTAAATACTATTATTATTATAACAAATAATTTTAGTCATAGATAAAATTATGTGTGTATTGCGAGCGTAAAGTGTCTTTGTTCTTTGCAGCTCTCGCCTTCAGCTCGCGCTGCAATTGCCGTGCGCGAGTAACAAAGAGTCACTTTACGCTCTTAATACACAAATAACTATTTTATACAATATTTTATGTTATGCACTTTTATATAAAGGTCCGATGCACGTCTTATATGTTTCAGATATTTAATTTTGCGCATGGAAGCTTCACTTTTTAGACTAAAATTATGAAAAATCCACGTTCTAAATGCATTCATTACTCAATGAAAAACAAAAATTAAACTTTGATTCTTAGTGAGAGAACGTATCTGTGTCTAAAAACAGTAATTAATTAATTAAAAATATTTGATAATATGCTGCGTGCGTAAGGTGATTGACTGTGATTCTGGCAAATATAGTACATTTCAGTTTAACTGCACAATATTTTACTCTGTGGTGTACTCTCTCACTAACAACCATGATTACCCGAGATTAACCGCACACACGATACAATTTTATCTATACCAATGATTTGCAGTATGTGAAGTGTGAAGATGCCACACCCAAGTTAGATATAAAATGTGGTAATCGATTTATAGATTCGCTTTTGCAGTCCTGTCCCTGTTTATATGATATAAATTTAAGGATACCTATCCATTTGTGTATAGGTATTAAAAAACACATTTGCTTACAATTGTCAGTAAATAAAGTTCATCTTGTAAGAATCCAGAAATCAAATTAAATTAAACTTGGCCCATTGTTAAAATAAAAAGTGAATTAATGTTATTACTATATGTATCCATCTTTTGAGTGGTGATGTTGTTTTGATTTGAAATTATTTTAGAAAAGTACAATGCAGAATGAAAATGAGATTAGAGAGGAATAGCACCAGCCACTCGACAGAAAGTGAAGAGGATAGAAAAAAGGGTCGAAGTTATGCTGATCGGCATCCATACATATCAGGCAATATCCTCGTTTCTGTTGTGTAATATTTTTATATAAATATGCGTGACCCGAGAGCTGGTTCTTTAATATCCGGGCCCACAGAAAATCATTTTCATTTGTATATCAACGCTGAGCATATAGAATAAATTGCCTGTTCGCCTTTCATATAAACTGGTTCTAGTTTGCGTGTTCCAAAATATTACAACCCACAAAAAACGTTTATCCATATAAAATTTAAATATTTTTATAATTGATTACTTGATAAACGTGTATCTGTTCTTGCGGTGGCGTGTTCTCCATTTTTTCATATTAAAATTAACCCCAAACTTTTCTTCCCTCCGAGTGTTGAGTTAATCATTGGTTTGCCGGTTACCGACTCACTCAGCTACTGCGTTTAAACGTTGCCGCGGTCTTTAGTCTTACGTCATGTATCGTACCTTTTCTTTTTTGTTTGACGTTCGTGCTTCTACCTTCAAAACATAAAAATATGTTTGTAAATATACGCAAAAACTGCTTGCTATTAACCCTTTACTTGAACCAGATTGTTAAAAGGAAAAACATATGTATATCAAAACTGGAAGTTATTAAATTTACAAAATCTCATTTATGCAAATATATAATAACTTTTTTGTCTTCTTTTGCTGCCTACGTACATTTTGTAAAATAAAATATACAAAACATACCTACATTATTACATGACCTATATTTTGAAATATTGATGTGGTGGTCGGTAGGTGTAAGGTATATTCGTATTTTTCTACATTTTTAGATATTATTATATTGTGTTGTTTTTAAGTTTTAATCTATGGTTTTTGACTTTTCTAAATTAAAAATTCCAATTTAATAGAGAAACATAATTATGTTCTAGTAATTTAGGTAGTAGGTCTCGTACCTAAATATACCACGATTTGTTCTCCGGAAAATAAATACATATACAGGATGTCTTATGAAACTGGTTAAGCATGGAGATCTCGAGAACCATAAGAGATACGAAGTTGGTTTAATTAGATAAAAGTTGCCCCATTAATTCTTTACCTCCGAAAGAACAGACTCAAAAATTTTGAAAAAATATCAGATAAGTATAATTATAATAAGACAATGTAAAGATAATAGGAAAACTTACAGTAAAGATATGATTTTGCTTAGTTTTCGAGATTTTATACAAAATACAAAAATTGTGTGGAATAACTCTGATGTTAATAGTTACCTCGTTACCTAGGTTACTTTCATTACAATATGTTAAGAAAATTTAACTAATTTAACCAAATTTAGTTTGACGTATAGGTATATTTATTTTTATTTGTCTGACAAAGTGTACCTACATTGAAAAATCGACAACGCAGAATTTGATAATGTATTTATTTAGTAATACATGGGAAACGTTTTCCAGTAAATATAAACAACTATGGATACGACTGGCAATTAAATTAAAATAACATTTAGTTTTAAAATTTGACGGACCTCTCTGCCCATGAAGTATGTTCGTACTGTTTATTTTATTCCGTATTCTGTAATGTTGAACAAAGACATTTCTATTTTACGGCTCATTGTTATTATGAACCATAACATAAAAATGCTTATAGTAATTACACTTTACAGAATGAGTAGGTAACCGGTTAAATTCATTATAAACCAGTCTTCGAGTCTTCAGCCTTTAGTAATCGGTATGGATATATATTAAATTAAAAGTAGGTAGTAACTAAGACTATATCCTTTATAAAACATTTTTGTTGGGTTCATTTCCTAGGTCTAAGAGGTATACCACGATGATATTCAGACTATCCTGATGCATATATACGTACATTATGAAATATTGTACTTATCATCTATTGGATCTACAATATCTTTTATTGGAGTGTTATTATTAAATTAGGTACTGTATTATTTGAGAAAGTTTAGAAAACGTTTTAATGCCTTAGTTTAACCGAAAGTTAAGTAATGAGTTTTTTCTGGCGAAAATATTCAAATTTTAGTATTAATCTTATTTTTTGTGTTTGATCATCTGTAGTTTCTGAACGGATCAAAATATCGACTTCCAATTTCCGGCATTTAATAGAAAAACTTTCAAGCTACCGAATGCTGGAAGTTTAAACTCAATATTTTGATCCGTTCAGAAACTACAGCTGATCAAACTCAAAAAATAAAATTAATACTAAAATTTTCATATTTTCTGCAGAAAAAACTCATTAAGTATCGGTTTAACTAAGGCATTGAAACGTTTTCAATATAATATATCTTATAGATAATTTTTGAAGAATTTAATGCAGGAAACCGCAAGTCAATATTTTAATTCGGTCAGAAATGACAGCTCAAAAAACACAAAAAATACTAAAATTTAACTATTGTCTCTAAGAGGTTATTGCGCCCGAACTAGTACTCCCGAAATGTTGAAAATTATGTATGTAACAAAAAATTATCTAAGAAATCGAATGCTGAAGACCGAAAGTCGATATCTTAATTCATTCGAAAATAAAAACTGTTTTTATTTGAAAAGACAAAATTACGCTATTGTTGAAAATGACTAGAAATTGGTAAAATATATTTTCATGATTATCTCCAGAACTGTACTACCTACTTACAGAAAAAATAAATATAAGTACCATTTTATAGCAAATTTTATGCTCTACAATTTTTTATATATCAATTTATCCCGTAATATTAACCATACGAGACAAATCAAGATAACTAAAAATGGCGGAAATTTTTTCAAAATGGCGACCGTCTGTGGTACTTAACACTTTGGCACCAATAAGTATTTCTTTAAAAGCCGTAGGTTTGGAAACCTCCCATTTTAGGTTTTAATTTTAGATATAGCTCTTATGAGATCTGTGATATATTCTTATGATCTTATGAGTACGATTTTTAGGTCCAACAAAATGAAAGAACCATTTTAAATGTTAAACAAGTACAAAGAACTTAAATGTATAGTATCCTATGTTTTACTTTCAAATCATCAATAAACTTGTAATTGAATCATCGCTTCGCAAATTCCAATTATCCTCCAATATTCTCTTTAACCTCCGGAAAGAACGGTGTAAAAGACTAGTAACCATTTTTAGCAGAGTACAGCGTCACAGCGTGCCAACCTTCTGTCGCTGTTCGATAGCACATAGCAGATAACACAGGTCACTTGCAGCCCTAATCAACGTAAAAGCTTGCCGTGATGCATGATCCTGACAGATGCATCGCTTTACTCAAGCGTCGACCGAGTCGCACCATTATACGAGAATGAAACTAAACAGAGAATTGTTTAAGTGAAACTGTTACGAATAGAGTCGGTAATGATAATGAAAGAAACGATGTGTTTTAATTTGAGAAGCAAGAAATAAAAATGTTTGCTGTAAAATGAAAATGGAATTACTTAAATAAATAAAGTCTTATTAGTTTTACCAAAACTGAAAGCAATATATTTATTTACTATATTTATGTAAGCAGTAAGCTAAACAGTAAACAGTAATATGAGAAATAAAATTCGCTTTGTTATTTTATAGCACTATGAATTTAGTTATTGTTTATAGTTTTGTTTCTTACATATAATATAAAATAAGAATAACAATTGTATACAACGTATTAGAAATTCCTTCCATAATGGAAGCTTTTTGCAAGCTGTAACGCGTAACCGCATGTTTTTCTGAAACATTTTTAATAAAAGAAGTGCCAATCATCGAATGCTTTTTTTATATTCTTTTGTACGCCACTCTAATATGATACTTACACATGGCCGAAAGAATACGTAAGGTCGAACACTCCGGCTTCATAAACTCGTCCAAGCCGCGCATGACGTCACTTAGAGCTCACTGTTCTGTACAAGTCAAGTGCGCGCTCTGCTACTAGGATCTAAATGACGTCATGTAGTCACGGCCAAAAATGCGCAGTGCCCGACCTTACATATTATTTCAGTCATGATACCTACCTACAGTTTATTTCATCGAAGACATTGTGCAATATTAATAAACGACAAATTTCAAATTCTTGAAATCATTAATAAAAAATCGGTAAAAATAACAAATACCATTATGACTATAAAACCCTGCAAAATTTCAAGTAGAAAAGTATGTAATAGTTATTTACGAACCAAATGAGGGAAGATTTTGATCCCACATGAGCGAATGTTGGGATGGTGTCTTCCCGCAAGAGGTTTGTACAATGTTTTTCGTACCTAACGAATAAAACTATAATCACATACTATAATCATACATTCATGTTGTAGTCTGATGTCTCATCATTAAATTTGAGGTTACGATGTTTTTTCTACTCACTACTACAGACAGATGGTGCGCTGCACATAAGTTTTATTTTTAAATATTGGCGGTTTTCGGTGGTCTTCACTAATAATAATTCCGGGAAGGACTTTATAAACTAAATTTTATTATTTTTAAGATGATTTTACTCTGAAATGTCTAGAAATGCCAGTGTTCTTTGCATTTTTCCTGATTGACTATACTGGGAAATTGACATTTCCGATTGTCAAATGCGTATTTAATATGTCATTTCCTAGGTGATGGGTACAAAAAATTTATTTTTTTCTATTTCCTACGTCTCCATGACGTCACACGATCAAGAAGTAAGCACGTGACGTCACACGATCGGGAAATCTCAACCACGTGACGTCACACGATCGGGAAATATGAAAAAGACACCTATTTCTAAAATAATAATAATAATAGAAAATGTTGGAATATTAAGTGAAATCTAATTTTAAAATTATAAATTTATTGCATTTGTTTTTTTGGTTTACAAACAAATGTTGGCAACAGTTTGACAGCGCAACAGTGAAACACATAACCAAACATAATCTAAGATAAAATTTAACAAGTAAGTATATTGAATTTAAATTTGCTATGTATATTACAAGTGAAATTGATAAGTTTTAAAAATAAATTGATTCTTTTGAAGTATTAGACAATTTATTGTTTATGTTTATATTTTTAGTGCAACTTTGACAGTTAAAAACAGTAACTCCTAAATCAAGTTCGTTTATTTGTATGGACTATGTTACTTATGCTGGTGTTTTATGCTTTCCGTACAAAAAATATTGTACATACCACATTCGTAAACTTGGTTCCCGGAATCGTTCAATGGTGGCGCGAGCGGGAACCTTATGTTTCTGAATTTGGTATGTAAATTACTATTTTATTACCAGCTTTAAAAGCCAAATTAAATTTTCTTGAATGTAAAGCATGAAAAGACATACTATGGGTATAGATACAGATTTTTATTTCACTTGTCATAAATATAAAAATATATAATATAAAATAGAATATAAGGATGCATATCTAGATATTTGTTTACTAAGAGACAGATACGTTGTTCAATATTTTTTGCCAAACACTTCAAAGGTGCACTTTTGTCTGGTTGCCATTTCAACTACTTTCTATTGTACGGTCTTAATAATTTCAATGTGGTTTCAGGTATTAAATATGAGGTTTCTGTTAGTGTTTATAATTAATTTAGATATAATATTGTAGTTTATTGTGTCTCTTGCAGTAATTTATATAGGTAGTTATTGAATATTGATGTCATGTTAGGTAACATTATAATTCAGAGGCATTCTTAATAATTTAGGTTTTTCGTGGTATTTATGGTAGTTAGTTATGTAATATATTAAAATATTATAACTAATGTTTTGAGTAGTTACAAACAGTTCATTGTTCAATAACCTTTAAAATAAATTTTTATAAAAGATTTCATTTCAATCAAATATCACACAAATAATAATTTATTGTTATATTATAGTACCTATGTTACGTATTCTGTGTAATAATAATAAGTTTGGTTTAATCAGAATATGTATTATTATTCAATATAAATCAATACATCAATCTTAACAACTTAACACTTTACTTCTTATTTTAACATGTGCTACTGCTCAAGTACCATGACATGACACGAACACTCTTCTTCTTTTTAGTCGTGTCGCCATCTATTTGGCGGGATATTTAAATACCTAACATCTTCCCTCTTAAATTTTTAAAATTATTAATTCAGTTTACACTACGACATAATATAATCCTTGAACCTTGATGGTAGTTTGATTTGTCTCATTCCTCTACTACTAGCATCAGAGTTCATTATACATTATTATTATCATTAACGCTTGTATTACATTGTTCGTTAAGACAATCTTCATTATTAAGATTATCTTTAAATATGGGTTCATTTACAGATTTTCCTATGAATTTACTATTACGTCTATACTTTGTATTGTTATTATCTTCTACAATGTATGAACGGGGTGGTGTCTTATGTTTATCTAAGACTTTACCTGGAACCCATTCTTTTCCTTTCCTAATTGTAATATTTTCCCCTGGTACAAAATAATTTCGATCTTTTGTTTTTCTATCGTAGTAAGATTTATACAGTTTTTGTTTTATATCTATCTTATCTTTTATTTCATCGTAATTATTTAATGACGGTATTAGCAAGTTAGTTGCAGTAGGTAATTTTGAATTTAGCCGTCTGTTCATTAATATTTGAGCAGGGGACAATCCTAATCATTCAATCGGTGAATTTCTATAGTTTAATAAAGCTAAATTTAAGTCTTCATTTTTTCTTAGTATGTGTTTAGCAATTTTTACGCCGCTTTCTGCTTGACCATTAGACTGCGAGTGTAATGGACTACTAGTGGTAACTGTAAATTTCCAGTCATTCGCAA
This sequence comes from Agonum fuliginosum, assembly GCA_947534325.1. Taxonomy (NCBI): domain Eukaryota; kingdom Metazoa; phylum Arthropoda; class Insecta; order Coleoptera; family Carabidae; genus Agonum; species Agonum fuliginosum. Next base: position 31,942,190 of record OX384030.1, on the reverse strand, counting down.
ACATTTTAAATTCATAGGAGTTGAATGGCATATTATCAGCTATTAATTCTTTTGGAATACCATGTGAGCTGAATATTGCTTTAAAATGTTTAATTAATTCGTTAGCAGTCTTATTTTTAATTAAAATTATCTCCAACCACTTAGAAAAGTAATTCATGATAACCAGATATGCATTATTACCAAATTTTGCGGTATCAGCTGAAATTTTACGAAATGGTATTTTGGGTATATTATGGCAAATTAGAGGTTCTTTTATATTATCTGGCCTGTATTTTTCGCAAATTTTACAACCAGCTACTAAATTTTCAATATCTTTAGTCATTCCGTTCCAGTAATATCGTTCTTTAGCAATATTTTTCATTTTATTACTGCCAAAATGGCCTTCATGTAATAAATTTAGAAATTTAATTATGTAATTTTCAGGTATAAGAAGTCTATTATTATAGAAAACCATATTTTCAGATACATAAAGGTCATTTCGAATTTTGTAATACTGTTTTAAATTTTCAGAAATTTTAGTATACGATCCAGGCCAACCCTTATATAATAATAAACAATTTGTTTCAAAATGTTGTCATTTTTAACTTCTTTCTGAAAATGATCCCATTTAATTCCTCTTAAATCTACTAAACTAGTTACAGAATGTACAACTTCACACATAGTTTTGTCATCTTGTACCTCATCTTTTAAATATAACCGTGACAATGTATCAGCAACATGTAAATCATTGCCAGGCATATATTTCACTATTAGTTGGTACCTTAACAGTTTTAACTTAAGTCTTTGCAACCTTGTTGAGCCAATGTTACTTAATTTTTTGGTCATTATTGATACTATCGGCTTATGGTCTGTATTACCCAAGTAGCACACGAAGCTGTAAAAAAATGACGTTGCTGCAGCAAATAATAACAGCAATATAGCTACCGCAGCTGGCATCGCAGCGTAATTAGAACGTTGTTAAAGAGTTGCCATAGCCAAAGTGGTAAAAGATTTTCTTGCTTTGAAAATGTTGTCACAGCCATTTAGCTGTGACCACTTGGCAAGTAATACAGTCAAAATACAGCCATTTAGTTGTTTGACATTAACATAACTATTTGGTTGTAGTACGTAGATATAATAGCTGTATTTTGTATGTCTATGTTACATATTTATGCGTGTACCTAAGAAGCTAAACTTACAAATATACATGATACCTATATCAAAATCATAAAGATTATAAGTCAAAATTTGCACCCTACAATACTCAAAATTTACAAGAAACATCATTTGGTCGTTAAATGTAGTTGTGATACTTCGAAATAAAAGATGCGCTTCGAAAATAACAATAATTTAGTTATTTATTTATTAATATGGAAATTAATTTAATTTTTCTTTATGGCTAATTATAGTTTTTATATGTTTACAATGCAAAAATATCAAGTTACAAATGGTTTTCCGTTATGTGTAATGCAGCAATAGTGATTAAATACTTCTTGTTTAAGTAAAAATTTCTTGTTTTCAAAATGGCTGTCTCTCTTCACGGCTACATCGCCTACTTTGATTAAAAAAGATGTCTACTTGTCTGCAATACAGACATACAGCTTTTGTGGAATGAAATATTGCCCAATAATAGCCATTTGGATTATACAGTTATTAGGTTGTAATATGGTTGGCAATGTATATGCAATATACTAGAAAACAACTATTTGCCTGAAAAAAGATGCCAACAGTATTCCGAATTGACATACGTGATCCAAACAAAATTGTGTGGTAAAAAAGCATAGCATTGAAACTTTCTTCGAGGCCAATAAAATTTTGGTCTTCTTCCCGAAAATTATTGGAACACATAGGTTCATCTGAGTTTTCATCCAAACTTGTTTTTCCAAAGTATTTGGAAATACGTTGTCACCGAAAGTAGCAAGCAATGCACTGACTTGGCTCAGTTACAGTCAGTTTTGGAATTGTGACTGTACTTGTAATTATTCAGGTTGACTGAAAGTTCATTATTTTAAAGTGTTGTTTTTGTACTCACTTCGGTATTCTCTGATACACTTGATACCGACTAAATTTGGCTTTGACTTTGTCGGTTAAGAATTTAAGTAACAGATAGTTTACACCTAAAATTGTAGAAAATTTCGTAGATTTTCTAAGCTTCAGAATGTATTTTATAACCAAAATTACGTACAAATTTTAAAGCTTTGATTTGGTATTTATATTTTGCTTTAAAATACATTTTCCAACTAAAATTATGGACATATTGCGACAGCTGTTAGTTAGTATGAACTTATAGCTGTAAAATACATTTCATAGCTCACAATACAGGAATAGAGCTTTAGCTGTTATTTTTCTATATAAGTTAGTAATCAAATCTATTTTACAGCTGATATTGTACACAATAAAGCTGTGGCTGTATTTTTGCATTTTTGATGATTGTAAAGCGAACTTTACAGACAGAAAAATGGTTGGATGGTTAATATAGCTGCAATTTAGTTTGCGATAACACTTATTTGGACAAAAAAATAACACAAAATACAGGTAAAAACAAAGCTAATATAAAGCTAAAACAAGGCTGCCACAACGTTTTAACAGCCTTGTTTTAGCTGTGGTTGCCAATTTTTCCAGACTGTGCTGCTTGGGTATACAATAACATTTTGACCATACACGAAATTATGGAATTTTTTTTACAGAAAAAACTATAGCAAGAAACTCTTTTTCTATCTGCGCATAGTTCTTTTCGGTTTCAGTTAGAGCTCTAGATGCAAAACAAACAGGTCTACCATCCTGCATCATACAGCACCCAATTTCGTCTTTACTGGCATCACATTGAATAACAATTTGTTTGCTTTCATCAAAATTGGTTAATAATGTACTAGTTAATACACTTATAATATTTTTTAACGCTATAGTGTGATTTGTTGTCCAAACAAATTCAACTTTGTCTTTTAATAAATCTCTCAAAATTTTTTTTATGTGTTGAAAGATCACTTATGTATTTTCGAAAATAGTTAATCAAACCCAATACCTTTTGTAATTCATTTTTACTCTTTGGTAAATCCATTTCTGCTAACGCTTTAATTCTCTCTGGATCTGGTTTTATTCCTTGACTGCTATATACTTTGCCTAAATATTTTACTTGCTTTACTTTGAACTGTACTTTATTCTTCTTGAATTTAACGTTTAATTTACTGGCTCTTTCTAATACTTTTTCTATTATTTGATTATGTTTTTTTTTCATTCTTACCTGCTATTAGCAAATCATCAAAATATACTATAACGCCGGGAATATCCCCGAAGTTCTTTTGATTAATCTTACATTTTGAAATCTTTCCATTTGACTGGCAACCCGCTGTTCACCCGTCCAATTATCCATTGTAAACTAAATGGTAGACCACGCTGATAATGTTGAGTCGGCTAACTTCCTCCCCACCACTTCCCTACGAGCTCTAAGCCCCACATCAAATCTTTCCATTTCACTGGCGAACCCTGTATAAATATATCTTTTTCACTATATTCTATAGACTGAATTTCATTTCGTTTGATTAATCCTAACTTTAAACATGCACTTAATCCTAATAACGGTTTAGATTCTACATTAACAACAACGAATTCTAAATTTGAAACATTGTTCTTAACCTTACAATTTAAATGCACAACACCTATTGGATTAACTTTAAATCCTCCATATGACTCAATTACAACATTTGTATTTTTTAACTTAACTTTATTTCCTAACTTTTGAATAACTTGCATTGGTATTTTGTTTACCTCTGCTCCAGTATCCAACTTAAAGTTAATACTTACTTCTTCTACAAGTACCTTCTCAAACCAAGCTTTGTCTATACTGTACACTTCTTTTGGCACCTTCTTCAACGACTTGACTACTTGAACTGAGTCAATGATATTTTCACTGCTTTCCTGACCTTCGTCCTCGACTTCTTTCACCTGCTTCACTCTACATGCTCGTGCAAAGTGGTTGAATAATCCGCACTTCTTACACCTCTTCCCGTAGGCTGGACACGGCCTTGATTTATGTTTCTTTTGGCACCTTCTGCATTGAAATTCTTGGGCACCTCTATTTTCCATCTCCATCAACTGTTGCTTCTGATCATTTGATTTTTGCTTTTGATACTATTGTTTATTGTACTGTTTGACTATTTCTACACATTTTTCTTGAGTTTGTACTTCTTTTACTTGCTGCTTCATTATTTCACTTGATTTTGCTATTTCGATTGCTCTAGCAAGAGTTAACTTGGTAATAGTCAACAACTTTTCTTGTAATTGTGTATCTCGAATGCCTAACACAAATCTGTATCTCATCATGTTATCACACTGGTCACCAAAATCACATGTTTTTGACAACTTTTTCAGGTCCTTAACAAAATTTTCATTTTGTTCTCGCTTGTAAAACACAAATCTTTCATATATGACATTTAATTTTGGTGTCATATATGTATCAAATTCCTCGATTACTTTGTCATAATTGTTTTTATCAACGTCACTAAGTGAAAAATTATTGTACTTATATTTCTAACCTATCTTCTCCAATTATATTTAATAAGATGGCCACTTTAATACTTGATTCTTTCCCATTTTTGTCACTAGCTTTTAAATATATTTTGTTGTTTTAATTTCTTCCAATTCTTATGCACATCACCATCTAAACACAAATTCATCGGTAACTTTGCTTCCATGTTTTTATTTTCTTTTTTTATTGCTATCTTTTCAAGCTTCGCTTATTGTTAACACTTATACTTTAATACTTTTTTATATCGGCTGCGCCATGTTACGTATTCTGTGTAATAATAATAAGTTTGGTTTAATCAGAATATGTATTATTATTCAATATAAATCAGTACAACAATCTTAACAACTTAACACTTTACTTCTTATTTTAACATGTGCTACTGCCTCGGCTACTGCTCAAGTACCATGACATGACACGAACACTCATCTTCTTTTTAGTCGTGTCGCCATATACTTGGCGGGATATTTAAATACCTAACAACCTACATATACTTTTTGCACAAGTTAGTATTCTTATTGAAATATTGTAGTTGTTGTATATTTAATTTATTATTTTATTTACAGTTACTTTTTTCATCATTCCGTAAAAATATTGTGCTGTAAGTATTATTATCTGTTCCGTGTATTATAAAATTATTATGTTCATTTAAATATTTATTAAATAAATATAAAACTTAATTTATATTTATTATTTTGTGATAATTATAGTACCTACTTCCGATATGTTTCATGAACACGCTATTGTTTCTACAAATAATTCATTATCTACAAATATTCATCATACGTGCAAATTCGGTGATTAGCATCATGCCTTGATGGTTTATTTGCATGATGGACATTACAGATGTATGAAGTTAGCATAATACTATCTGTTACGTTCCCACGAATTGTTTAACGAATTAGTTGTTGTGTGTCAGATTCCTATTTACATTCTTGCGGCTTATAAACACGGTACTTAATTGATCATAGTACTTCCCTACCACAAGATTGTGGAAGATGAAGCGACGAAGGAAATAGTGATACAAGCTCCTGATTTCAAAAGTTCAAGTTGAATAATTATTATTTTCGACAATCAAATTTCAATATTTCTTTATATAGCAGTACCAATTGCTGTTGCTGTGTTAATAATAATTATTATCATTTTGTTTCTTAGAAAATGCGTTTCTCAATTTTTGTTAATTTAATTACTACTATTATGTAGGTACGTGAAATTTTTAGACTGTTTTACACTGTTTAGGAACAAACTCATTTATACTTCAATACTTATAGTACAATATATCTTCCTAAAAGATGTAGCATGTTAGACATTTTTTATAAATTTTGTGCGATTTTTAAAAGTTATAAGTTTAGTCAAAAATATAAATTTTGCTAATATCGTTTTTCACCTATAACTTTTTTTAAAAATTAGTTTCTAATTTGTCCGTTCTATAGGCAGTTTTAACGAAGAATTCACATTTTCATATGAAGTTCATAGTTAGCTATAACCCGTGCAAATAGATATTTTTTTCTCTTTTCAACGATATAAAACTCAAGTGCATTGAAATTAAAATGAAGGCAGAAATTACATAATCATATTTTTTAACTATTTTTATTAAAGGAGACCAAGAATATTGATTTTTCTAAAAATTATCAAATTAAGATAACTAAACTACGAGGAATGGTGCAAATCGCAATTAAAAATCTTTTTTAGTTTCCGAGATATGAGAGTTCCAAATTTAGGTCCAAAATAAAAACAATGGTTATTCACTTGCCATTTGTTTGGATGATAATTATAATTTTTTTAAAATTAGCGGATTATTCTAATTAAATTTCGAGGCATCCAATGTGTTATAATAATAATTATTATTATTTTATCGATATTCGTAGTCTTTCTTAAAAAATCTGACGTGGACACCACATGACTTCCTTGTACGCCTTGTGTGTTCATACTTTTCTTAATAACTAAAATGTAAAATAATATTAAAAATTCTTTTAACTTATTATACTAGTATACTCACAAATATATTTTAGTCATTTTATTTAAACTGCAGAAGAAGATATAAAGCATATTTTACTATTGTCACTGTCATGTCATAATCATTTAAATTTTACGTAGTAACAAATGTTAATCGATCATGGACTACAAGATACCGAAATACTATAAATTATAAATATATACTTTAATTATTTTTAAATGATAGCAGATACAAAAATATTTATAAAATACCGATTGTAGGTAATAATCACATAATCTTTCATTTAAAATAAAAAAAATTGTCTAAAATTAAATATTTATCGAAATATTTTTAAAAAGTACTACTTCCGGTTTGTAGACTGAAACCAAAAATAGGAGGTGCACAACTAGATGCTATAACAGTCCTAAATACAAAATTTCAACTTTCTACGTCTAACCGTATTTGAGTTATGCGACACACATACGTCCGTCCGTCCGTACGTACGTACGTACGTACGTACGTACGTACGTACAGACGTCACGTCGAAACTAGTCATAATGGATTCAGAAAAGGTCAAAACGGATATTTCCGTCAAAATCTGAGAACCGAAATTTTTCGCGATTACAATACTTCCTTACTTCGTACAAGGAAGTAAAAACAATTAAAAATAATGATTATGTAATTTCCTAATTTCTGCCTGTTTTAATTTCAATGTAGGTAGGTAGGTACTTGTGTTTTATATCATTGAAAAGAGAAAAAATCTCTATTAAGACGGGTCATAGCCAACTATGAGCTCCATATGTTGTTTATTTGTTTGTTTTTTCTCTTAGAGGAGCAACTTTTGTCTAATTTAACCAACTTCGTATCTCTTATGCCTATGGCACACCGGTCGAGGAGCATCAAGGACCATCGAGTAACTCCTCGATGAAACGAAAGAACGCACCCGTCCGCGATGGATTTCTATTTAATCGGTGACAAATACATCAAAGTTTTGCGCGAAATCAAATCCAAAGATACGTCTGAAATGAGATACATTCGTTTCATCGAGGAACAACTCGATGAAAATAGCGGCGCCTCTATTTTTCGTCGAGGACGGGGTGCGTTCTATCGTTTCATCGAGGAGTTACTCGATGGTCCTCGATGCTCCTCGACCGGTGTGCCATAGGCATTCTTAAACAGTTTCATAGGACAGCCTGTATACAGTGGCGGATTTGTAGTCTTGGCCGCTCTAGGCCGTGTAGTACCAGCCGCCCCTTTCTCAGCTCCCATCATTTAGGTACTACATTTATGAATTTACTTTCTTGTCAACTTTTATACATTGTCGGTGTACAACAGACATAAAAGGAGTGCATCTGTATATACTGACATTAGGGTTACCATCTCCAAAAGAGGACACCGAGCGAAGCGAGCTCTAATGCGCCGTAGGCGAATTTTTTTGTAAAAAGAGGCAGGGCGACCAATTTTTAACAGAATTTGTACAAAAAAAATCTTAAAGGAAATACAATAATAATAATAAAAATTCAAAACACTTTTGAGAAAAAACACAAAGCTAAATAGCTTACTTTAATAAATTAACGAGGTATTGCAGTCGCCACGAAACCAAAACTATACGATACCTGACAGAACTAACGTATCGAAATTCATGGTAGTCCGATCTACTGGCGAGTGGCGAGATCGTGGGTTCATATCTTACTAAGGATATGAATTGTATTTTATGCCACAATTGGCCGCCCCTAATATCTGGCCGCCCTTGCCCCGGGCCTACTGGGCCACTGCCTGTATATTATTAAAAACGAAACAATTTTGAACTAACAGCAAGCAAATATTTTTCACAGTTTGTTAATCATCGACCAATAAAAAGATTTTTGATATACTAAATATTTCAATAGGTATTTCATTATTAAGTTTTCTTTAAATTTAAAAAGTAGACTCTGTTGACATAGTACAAGAAAACAATAATTTTATTCAAAATGTTTAAACGAATAACATACACGTACTACGTACTGGTACCACTAAATTTATATCTAAACATTCATCTGTAAAAAAAAAACAAAAGATCATCTCGCTATATAAAAGTAAATAGCATGTTTGTCAGTTTTGCCAGTACCATTTGAACACAAAAGATAAATACAAAAGAGAAATATTGTTTTTAAAATTATTAGAGATAATATTTTCGGTTTATTATTAACATGCCTTGCTGTTTATACTTTTATTATAAATTTCCAAAAGACGAAATTTGAATATAAAATGGTAATATGTCAAAAGTTTGTAATACTAAAATAAATATATTTATTATTCCCTTATGTTAAATATTACCTTAAAATCTTTTTCTCGCTTACATTTTATCTGTTTACTCTTTTCATCCTGTATCCATAATATATGCGTAAAAATAAGGGTTTGAAAGGTAAGACACCGCAATATATGCCGGAAAAATACCATTTTAAACGGATAAAACGTGTAATACGATTCAGTGAAATTCTCTACCGAATGCCGGTGCCGTTAGCGAGTGCGTTATTTGTGAAAAGAAAGAAAACTGGGCGTAGCGAATGTGGTTCCTGAGCGGTGAGCGCTGATTCAGCCAAGACACTAGGACGAGCAGAAGTAGAGCACCTCGACTTAGCACACTTTCGATCTCGAGAATCTTTATCTACAAGGGCCGATATATTAGATAATCCGATAAATGTAGGATACCTATTTCATTCTAATATTTCTCTATGGGGAAAATAGCACCAAATTAAAAGAAATAATATAGTAAAACTTAACTTGTCTTAATCATGGTGGAATAGTAAAAAAGTTGTATTCGAGGTTGTATTTAAGCGAGCATTCAATTAGTGGATTAAACTAGCAAATTGAAATAAAGTTTTTAAAAAAAATAGTGAATCAAGGCAACAAGACCCAAATCACTATTGATAAACAAACCCTTAGCATATTGAACTTACTTTCAATAAATTTAAAACAATATACGAGTTGTTATTCTAATCATGTTTTATTGGTCGACTAATAATTTTACTGCGCACAAAATTAATTTTTACTTTGCTTGTTGTCACCATAGTAACAATGTTTTAGGTTGGAACTTAATATTTTTTATTTACGACTACTATGAAAAGTTAATATATTTGCTATCAATTGTCAATGTAAAGTTGATTGTTATTGAGGACCAAGCAAAAAACACTTTATTGCGCGCCTCCTATGACAACGCGCGCTAAAGTATTTTTTTGTTTGCATAAAAGAAAATTACAGAATAATAATATAAATAAAACATAAATTGGTTAAACATAGATTGAACTAACTGAATATAATTTTTTTTAATAATAAATAATTTCAGTCGTAAATCAAATTATGTGTGTATTACGAGCGTAAAGTGTCTTTGTTGCCTTTGCACTATTGCAGCTCTCGCCTTCGGCTCGCGCGGATAACAAAAAGTCACTTTACACTCTTAATACACAAATAACTATAATATATTTAAGCAGTTATTAAAAGTGTTGTATAAAACGTTATACTTCATAGATGAGCAAAAAGGAATTATCCACTTGAGAAAATTATCTCATTCAGCCTTCGGCCTCGTGAGTTAAGAGTTCCCTCGTGGGTAATCCCTTACCTTTCCCACTTATAAAGTAAATAACTATTATTTTTACCCATATTCTTAATGTTAAAAGTTGGCTTTATACGTTCATTTTTAGTAGATAAAGAAACACTTTAACATCAACTGTATCAATTTGACAATAGTAAGCAAAGTAACACAACAACGCTCATTGTTAACGCAATCGCAACAATTACTACTTTTTTTTAAACTTCCGTGAGATCTACCGCTCTACGAATGCATAATGCGTTGTAAGTGCTCGCAAGTTCGTTGTTCGTATAATGCTGTAAAAGGACTATATTTGTTAAAAGTTTGAGTGTTGAATGTTCATTTTCATTTGTCATTTGATTTCGTATTTGAATTTTGAAGAGGGAACTAGTAGGTCGCAAATATGAAGCGCTCGGTAAATATTAAAAATTATGCTGAAGAAATATTAAAATATAGTAAAAGTACCAATGTACCCTACTTGCCTGCTGGTCCCTGCTGCTAGCATGGTAGGCACACATTCTACCTTTGAACTTTAATTCGGCTTTAATTGAACATTTAATCCAAGGATATAGCAATCGAATTCACTAATCAATTACAACTAAATAGGATAGCTTGCATGAATATAATAATGATGTGTTTGATGAAGATTGATTGCTGATTAAATGCTTGTGAATTTATATATGTGACGCGTGGAATGAATGAGTGTATTTAGGGGTTCGTGCTAACCCTATTTAAGTAAAAAATCGTGAGTTTACGTATGTATGTATATACAAATAAATATTTCAGAACTTTCTCAGGAGTTAAAAACACTGCATACTTCACCTTTGTAATTAGGGATCGAGTGAGCCTTAGGCTCAGAAAAAGTCATCTATTAGTCAGAATGTTTTGGTTGTTATGTTCGTCATTGTACGCCACTGAACGAGTGTTTCTCAGTTCGGATTCAGTGTTCTTCGTTCAGTCTTGAGTCTCCGCACTACGTACAAACGAGACTCGAAGTAAACGAGCGAAGAGTGGAGCTGCCGCTTTCATAATTAAATTATATTTCGGGTACTGCAAGTTGTTTGCGAACTTGGATTACGTGAATGCTAACGCCAATTAACGCCAACGCTACTTTTAACTACCAACAAGATATTTATTAACTCATATTTTTTGCTATTACTCTGGCAACCACTAAAAATTAAAGTGGAGATTTTAAACGATGAGAAATAAACGTTGGTAGTTTCAAATTATTAGTTTCTGTCTATGTTTTTACATTATTTAAAGTGATGACTTACAAGAAGTCTGCAAAACAGTTTACCTGAAGTAGTTTGTGAAACAATTTAACCTTTCTACTATCTTTTTTTCGTGCATACACTTTTGGTTTATGTATGTATGATGTGAATCAGAGTGTCTAGTAAAGCAAGTGTCTAGTAGTAGCATAAATGTAAGTATTATATGAATTGTAATTTCACTAGAGAGATCTATTTATTTTATCGGATAAACATTCATTTTTAACAAAAACAAACTATCTCTGATCAAAATTCGAGTCCGTTTGTTAAGTCAAATTACTTATTGGAAACCAAGTTTGAGTTTATAAAATGCATGTTTATTCAGATAAAATAAATACCTCGAGTGTAATTCGGTATGCTAATTCAACGAATAACAATGGCAGTTTCTTGACATTTCAATTTGATTTTCTTATTCAAAGAAACATGATACAGATTTTTAAAATTTTTGAGCTGTTGTCATGACAATCATTAAAAGGTAAATAAAAATTTATCTAATTTTTTTATCCGCTGAAATAACGAAAAAAAGGACTGTTTTCATGGCTTATTTTATATAGGCGTGTAATTATCAACTGTAATTACACAAGAGCTTTTTATTTCGTAGAATATATTTCTCTTTGTATTGAAATCATGTTGCCTAGCCATTTGAAAAGAAAAATTGTTTAATAAAATCACGACGCCGTAGGTGGTGGTGGTGCTGTCAGGTGACAAGGTTGAGATGTCAAACAAAAATTTATTCGAAGGAAATATAATGCTCGAGTGTAATACAACGAGATAATTTAACGACTCCTTTGGTTCTTCTTCACAAATATTCCTAAAATCTAATCATTTCACTAACTCATATTAGAAATATAAAGCAAATGACATTTTAGTGTTTTTTATTGTTTGGTTGCTAAGAAAAAGATAAATATGGTTTTATCACTTGCAAAAAGTTACCTTCCTTTTTATCCGCTGTCAAAACGATAAAATTGTGTTTTGTTTATGGCCTACTTTATGCAGGAGTGGAATTATCATATATAATACCACTAGTGTTCCAAGTTATGTCGACAATTTTTGTTGCTGTATCACGAATGGATATTACGCTTGATTGAAAATTGCACGAGTGCTATATTTTCTCAAGCGTAATAATCATGAGTGATGCAGCCACAAAAATTGTCTACATAACTTGGAACACTAATGGTATTCGGAGGACAATTCACCGAATAAAAATGTATTCTTTCTTTATGAAAATGATTTATAAATAGCTTCACTTCTATTACAACAGTTATAACAATAGGATTTTGATTAATAAAGATATATTCAATTGTTTAAAATTGTCGATTGGATCACTAGTGAAAATTGTCGAAAAAATTAGTTTCAATTGGTGGAAAATTTATAAATCCTCAAAATTGATTGGTCCATTTTTGACAGATGACACATGAGTTGAATTGTCGATACATTTATTTGTTTATATCCTCATTTTGATAGTCTTTCTAAGCTTCAGGAAGACATGACAATAAAAATGTAGTTGGACCTATATACGTACAATGAAAGGTTAATCTAATCTAATTATTACAAGAAAATCTATAAAAAATGGCTTTACTTAATAATATAAAATATAAAATATGAATGTAGGACCTCAAAATATCAAAAAAAAATTAATTTTGAGATTTTTACACAAACGCTTCGTTTAGGAGATATTAGTTAGTTACAGATGAGATAATATTTTTTACGTTTAGCCACGGCGGACTCTATTTACCAGGTGGCAGTGTAACCCCCACTACAACAGCATTCGCACCAGGCGGGAGTGTAACCCCCACTACAACAACATTCGCATGATGTCAGTGGACCGGTAATAAACTTCCATGCGGTGATGATATTAAATTTGTATCTTGGTACATTGATTTTTATTCATAAATTATTATTGACTTTACTAACTTACAATAATTAAGTTAACACTGTTGTACCTGAATGTTATTTGGTGTTACGCGTAACTATTTATTAAATACATTTTTCTGCTTAGAAAATTTAAATGAAGCTAGTTTTTGTTCCAAACTTACATAATTGCCTTTACAAGCAGGAAGACAACATTTGCGAGGCATTATTTAAATAAATTTAATAGTTATGTTTATTTTAAATACAGTGAAATCTGCTGCGTTCAAACCGAAGTCTAGTAACAACCGGCTCACTGACGTCATTTCCCCCTCTATCACACTCGCGCCTGGTATAGAGTTCGTCGTGGTAGCTATGAATGTTTCAGCCAAGCACGGAGGCAATGGTGGGATCTCTCGTGTATGTTGCTTTTATACTGAATTTATCTCCTGGATCGGTCACAGGTTCCAGCCAAGTTTTATCATTAATTTTTTATTATTTTTAATATTTTAATACTAAATCATTAATTGAATAATATGATTAACATGTCCACATAGGGTAGTGAACTCCTTTTAGTCAAACAAAATAAATTTAGTTCGTTTAAATCTTTTGTGCAGTAAACTGGTATGCTGACATGGTCATGTCATCGTTTACGAATTTTGCAATGGAAGCATCAACGCGAAGAAATAACCCAGGACCCACAGGACCAATATCGAGCAGTTACTCGTTCTGTCATCGACAAATTGTCTTCGAGCTGGAAGTTAACATTTTTTTATAAATTTTGTAAATTCTTAATGTTTCTAGCAATAAAGTTGATAATAAGCAATTTGTAATTATTATTATTCTTTTATTTTTACAAAATTGTTCAAATTCCAGTTTGTAACTTCAGAAGACAGTATCTTCTAAATGGAGCGATTACGAGAAAAAAAATCTTGTTTTGAGGTCCTACATTCATATTTTAAGTTAGGATACTTAACCCTGAAACACTGTATTAAAAAATAAAGATAGTTCTATAAAAATTCAGTAAAACCTTTGTGCAAATCAAAGAATCATTCATTTCTAAATTACAGAAATAATTTAAGATTCTCTTTTATATTTTACATTATTAAAAGCTAAGCAAAATTCTATAATATTATGTTAAAATGAAATCAAACGTAGTTAAGTTTATATTATGCACATAAAATTACGACTCATAATTGAACGAGTTCTTTACTAATAAAATATTTCTACTACGTCATGCAGAAAATAAATACCGGAAACATTAATAAGTTTATCTTTTTCTAGGAATTTACCACAGAAAGAAACTTTTAACTGAAGTTTGATCGATCCATGAAGTTGGAAAATTTGAAAATTGTTGAATGCTCGCTCATGCAGGAAAGAAATATGTAAACAAATATACATGTAACCATGTACCTGAGTGCAAAACTAATAATATATTATACCGATGACATCAAAAATATAAGAGTTAAAAACATCTCAAAGTTTGAAGTTGTTTAAAAACTTTTGTTCGCATTTTTAGTTTTAAAAGACCATATACAAATAAAAGATCATAGTCTCTTGACAACTTGAATCTCATTCCAGTTTTCAGTTTTCAACAATTTTCTTCTTTCCAAGAATCTTTACAGAAGAAGTTGTTGTCAAACCATAATTGACCTACAACTACAAGTAAAGAAAGAATAACACATGGATTGACATTCAAGTCTTCATTTTTAACTGGAATGAAGGAATTTATTTTAAAAAAACTTAAAGCTCTATCTTTCTATGACTATTATTTTCAAAAATAAGTTTCAAAAATAAAACTAGGTAGCTAGCTGTACATATTTCCATAATTTTTGCAATTTTTAAATTTATTTATTTGTTGATTACTGTAAGTCACAGCTAACTGCATAAAAATACGTAGTATTTGAATCATGATATCATACCTATATGATGTCTGATGTCATATAAGACCTTATGTTTTGTATTTTTACGTAATACTTATGAAGAAACTACAAATTGACAGCATAATAAAAAACAAACAAATGTTTATTAATTTGATAACTATCAAAATCGGAAATTATCATTTTAATAAGATAGAAAAATCCCTTTCAATCTATATTTAAATGTTACATTTGCCCAGAGAATAACTGGTATACAGGCTGTGTCTGTACTTCGGGGAAAAAATTAAGGCTACGTTCTGAAAACGGATCAGAAAGAATTTTTTTTAAATTAGCAAAAATAAGGGTCTTATTTAAAGTTCACTGAACATTTTTAGTACCTACCATGGGTAAATAATTTTCTAAATATTTTATTTAAATCTATTTACTAGAATATTACAGGTAATTCTTTACACGTCTAATAATGTGTGATGTTGAAAATTAATTTAAATTAAGTTTTTATTTTTGCTGGTAACCATCCTACAGGATTAACTCCCAGTTACAGAATGGTAGATGTTATTATAATAGTGGAATCCAATCACTCGGACCCAGTGGTATTGTTGTCGGTTGCGCTGGGAATCGAAATGGGGACCGCTAGCATGCTAGGCGGACCCTCTACCCCTGAGCTAACCACTGGCCAATGTTGCCAGTTGCTTTCAATATAATACGCTACTTTCTGGTATGCCTTAACTTTGCGAATCAGGAGGGCGCAGGTAGGAGCTGAAAAGTTGATTTATATCTACTTTCATCATTTTACAGATAAAAAATTTTGAAAATTATTATTAAATTATTTATTTGCAAAAATATAGATGGAATATGAATTAAATCTTTGAATCAGAAACCGTTGTTCGACAACTGGCATTGGCATTAAGTCATATTATTATATAAAGACTGAATTCATTATACTTTTTTCGTCTAGATTCTAGTTCGAGATTCACCCGAAAAGTTCCTAGCTATTTCTAGTATAATTTGTTTCCATTGAATATGAATAGTTCGGAAATAAATTATAAAACTCGAACGGATCTCGATCTCAGATGAAAATTGAACTAGAAATCCAGCAGGAATCTATACGAAAAAAGTATAATGTAAGGTGGGGTAAGTGTGTTTCGGGGGTAAGTGTGTTAGCTGGAAATATATTCTGAACCATTTAAATACAACTATCACCCAGCTATGATTTACTTGAGAAGGACTCGTGAACTACTGATGTCATGTGGAAAAAAAATTAAATATTAGTTATTTCGGCGGGAAGACTCTTTTTTCTAGAACTTGTTGTAGCGTGCAAAGCATGTAGTTGGTTTTTTCAATCCAGTACCATCTATTGAAGGAGTTTTTTAAAGTTTTATTGCATATGTAAGGTAAGAAATAATCTAATTTTAACCTATTGTTGGTAGTTTCATTATTTATCAGTTTGTTATAAATATTTGTTGCTAGTACACATTTGCCCATCTCAAATTTAGAGTCCGTTCCAGCTAAGAAAGGGACCGCTACGTCATCAGGGATGCGTGAAGTAGTGACGTCACACCAGTGGAGTGCGTATTTTATTTGTCTACTGTAGAAGTAATAGCTCTGACTTTTGATATCTTTTTTCGATGTATACTGTATGACTACTATACTAATATTAATTATTAGTATGAAAAATAAATTTTGTATAATAAAATAAAAGTTATGATCTCTTTGATTTAATTTAATTAATAAGATATTTTTAAAATGCAACTTATAGGGTAAGTAGGTGTTCTTTTTTCTGTTACATAGAAATCATAAATTAGTGTTCGTATATAGCTTTAATCTCTCCAACTGAAATTTCTTCTAACACTGGAAAAATCCTCGGTCTATTTTTCTTTAGTGAAGTAAATTATAATAGTGTTCGATTTTAGTTATAACAATTATCTACGCCACTGAACTGTTCGTTTCGCTAGGAGTTGCTATGGTAACGAATTTTAGTTTCTGCGCATGTGACGTCGCGGCCCCTTTCTTAGCTGGAACGGACTCTAACACCGGAAAAGTGTGTGCTATTTTTGAAGGGCAAATGTGTACTAGCAATATATATTGATATTGAGGAAGAATTTAGGAATGAACAAGTTTTATCTGAATGTATGGATTAAATAAATTTAGAATGTAACGATGCAGATGTTAATGATTGAGTTTTAATTATTTTTGCGATAATACATTGTTTTTGTCTAATGAGCTTTAAGAGATTGTGTTTCTTTTATTTAAAAAAGTTTGTAACTTTCAAAGTTAATGAGATAATAATAAAATTAACAGCTATAAAAAGTTAATATTTTACACTTTTACACACTTACGTTAGAGTTAGTTTGCCTTGATTTGTACACAAAATATTAGTCGAATACACACTATCCCCATTTATCGGTGGAAGTGTGCAATATGAACATTGTTTTAAAAAAATAAATGAATATATGCTAATAGATCATCGTATAAAGTTGCGCTTTTATGTATGTAAAGCAAAAAGCCATATGTATATACTGCCAAAGTTTGAATTCCCCATTATAAATACCTTGCTGGAAAATATGGGACATGTATCAACTATTGATATTTTGCTACACATTTACACCACCTTACCTTACCTAATGTAATTCAGCCTTTACAGTTGCGCCAGGCTCGCGCGTCGACGTTCGATTTGGTTTAGTAAAACGAAAGCCAAATTTGAAAAAATCAATTTTGTTTTCTAAAAGTTTCTTTTTCTGTTATCTGACAATTATTTATTTTTGCACATGAAGTAGGTGAAAAACATGCAGATTCAAATCCCATGAAAAAATGTAACATTCAATTATATGGCATTTGACTTCAAGTGAAAAAAATTTTCGTCCGTGGCTCATTTTTTTTCTTCGACCAACAACAATGTTACCCTTTCTACAAAATGTTTAGCTCTTCCTAGGAACATAACCTGAAATCTGGCTACGGACCTGTAGCGAATTTTTCAAAAATTATTTCTGTTCTACTTTCACCATGTCATATACCTAATATAAAATACACTTTTTTTCCCGAAGTACAGACACATCTTATATATTTCATGTAACTGAAATTCCTATATATTTAATGCTTAAAACAAAATACATAAAAAAATGCTTGGAAAAATTCACGAAATATAATTTTCCCTCAATGAATCACATAATGTTGAACAGAGAAAGCTATTCTTGTTAAACGTACAAGAACAGGAAAGGACAACAGAAAAAAATTGGAAGGCGAAATTTATGTATGTGTGTTCATCGATGTATAAACTTTGAATAGATTCCTAGTGCCTCTGCCTCTTGTGAGATCAGCCAGGAGCTGGTAACTACGTGTTCGCGCTGAGGCCATTGTTGCGACTGGCAAAAAGACAAATAGCTCGGTCTGGACCCGGATTGGGATTATGACAGGAATTTAGGTCATCTGAGTCGGGTACAGGGAACGGTTTACTCATGATCTAAGGTGCGCATTATAAGACTTTAACTTTTACTTGTTACATATTCTGAATTCATTTGCATTGCAACGCCGGATTTAAATAGCCTATCTGCACCAAGCCGCACAGTGTACAAATCTCGATCACAAGCAGTTTATCATTACTTGTTAGGTACATTGTTTAATCTGAATATTATTAAATTGCAGAATAATGGCCTATTAAATATTTGATCACCATGGTCCTATATTTGGTAGGTATTCACTAAAGGGCTGGTTACACAAAATAGTCTAGTCAACAAGTTGAAAATGGTGAAAAATAGAGATAAAGCTCCTAAAAATATGTGCGATAGCTCATTGCATCCGGAATGACGTCTAGAAAAATATATTTTAACCATTTTCCAGCATGCAACAAATTGCAAAAGTTATAAACAAATAAAGATGAAGAAAAAAAGGCATTTAGTTTTTCGCTAATATTTCAAAAACTATTAATAATTTAGAAATTTTAAAAAAAGATTCTTAAAGAGGAGGAAATTTCCAATAAAAAAGTCCTAACTCCCGGAACTCTACCTCCATTATTTATAATAGTAATTTAACGCTGAAAATAGGGCTCCAAGCGGGCGGTGTGCGTGTGCCGTCTCTAAAGCGAGTACATCATGTAAAATAATTTTTTTACAGTATCAAATATCAATTTAAAAATTTGAAAAAATTATGGTGTATTATCAACACTTCAAAGAATTGAGTCTCGTTGGAAAAAAGTTATTAAGTGAATTTTTAGAAAAGTTAGGCAATTGTTAATTAACAAAATTTTGTCGGACCTTCGTTGACATTGAAGACAACAAAAAAAATGTTTAAATAATCGGCCTAAAAAAATTTCGCTTCTTGGAGCCCTTCTTATATATATACTTAACAAGATCACGTCATGAAAGTTTTTAAAATTTCAATATTTTGTTTATTATAATTTTTGCAAGTTAACAAAAAATTAAATATTGATAAAATCTTATCAAAAAATTTTTCTTAAACAAACGTTAGGTTATTACTGTTTTCACAACTAACAATGGCGTCAAATAACGTAAGAAATTATTTTTTTATCCCATTTGTTTACAAATTGTTTATAAACAAATTGACTAGTTTCCGAGGGGTTATCCACCTAACAAAAAATGTACAGGGATTCCCAGTTTTGGCAGTACATAGGACTTTATTGCCAGTACTGCCAGTATTCCTGGTGTACTGCCAGTATTGCTAATATTGCCAAAGTACTACCAGTATTGCTAAAGTATTCCCAGTATTGCTAGTACTGCCAATACTGCCAAATGTATTGCCAGGGTGGCATTACTTTGTATTTCACGTGTATAAAGTCGTATAATTAATAATAAATAATAATTACATATTACGTAACGGTTTTTATTTGAATAAACATAACAGGTTAGAGTCAAACATAAGTAAAAATAGTGTCTATAAAAAATTAAATGTGTTTTCATACAGTTTATAATGATAGATAACAAAATAGGTACCCCAATGAGGGTTTCCAAGCCTACGGCTTTTAACGAAATATTTACCTATTTGATATGAATTTTCAGCATATATCAGTCATAGGAAAGTGATAATAATTGTTAATGTTGATAGATTTATTACTTTTGTAACTCTTTTGAAACGTGCATTAAAATGCGTCATGTGTGACGTAGACAACATTGAAACCAAACCGTGAGTAGATTTGTTCGTAAAAGATCGTTTTTTGTCGTTCTGACTACGGAATGGACGACGGAGCTGTGTTGAAATAAGGTAAGATCTACGTATCGTATTCGGTCCTTGTCAGCGCGGTGAACGTATGTTATTAGGGCTGGTGACGTCACACTGTCACACACGGCATCGTTTTTCGCGGCACCTATTTTTTTTTAACTTTGATTTTTTTTCTGGCTTATTAGCAACTATTTGGCAAATAGAAAAAATACGAGTGTAATATTTTAATGTACCTATAAATTAACACAAACAAACTAGGAGAAAAACAAAATTGGCAAAATTTACATTTTTGTGTATATCTATCCACATATGCATTTTTGTGGGAAACCAAAAACATATCTAAATTGGCTCCCTGAAGGAGCAACTTTTGTCTAATTTAAACAACTTCGTATCTCTTAGGGCTGGTTTATAATGGATGTAATCGGTTACTTTTTCTGTATTCTGTAAGATGTGTGATGTGAATGAGAAGTGTATTGTTTATAATCATTTCAGTAATGTGGTAACTTGACGACATACCTAACCTTTCTTATATTTGTCAGAAATGGATCCGTTTGTTGAAAGTTATATAGTTGGATCGGCAATGTTTATAATAATAAATATTGTAGCGAAATATAAAATACTCACCAGATGTAAACAAAGAACAAATAGGACTTGTTTGCTAATTGTTGGGAAAGAGTGAAGAGTGAAGTATGTAACAGAGTGGCTTTATACTGAGTATGGCTGACTTCAGTAAAATTGCATTTGAATAAAATAATATGTTTGGTAATACATGAAGATTTAAAAGTTAGATACAGAACTAATTTTTGGATATCATATTGTTACAGTTAAACATTAATTACCTAATTCCACATTTTTTAGAGTATTAAACCATGAATACCTGTTTGAAATATAGTGCCTATGGCCACACTCTTTTTATAAGTATAGTGATGCTCTAGGAAGTTTTCTTAAAAGTTGGCGAACCTTACTGTTACAGTATAGGTAAACATCAAATCCAGTGTTATTATGAACCGTGACATAGAAAGAAGTATAGCTCATGTTAACAGAACACAGAAGAAGTCATCACATCAGTTATATCCATTATAAACCAGCCTTTATGGTTCTCGAGATCGCCATGCTTAAACAGTTTCATAGGACACGCTGTATAAATACACAGTATAGCTTATCTAGAATAATACGAGTACAATTATTGTGAATAATCATGACAATTATTTACAAGATTTCATAAAGTGATGGAAGAATAGGATAAAACATTTTTAAAATATTAAAAGTTAAGATCCTTCAATTGATAAGGGGGCAGGTAAGATTAAGTACACTTCAGTAAACATGAATTTAGCGTTTATCACCACATTATATTGTTCGATTTTGTAAATGTTTTCATAGGTTATTATTTTTAACTAACACATATTTTTAATTTCCTTTCTCAAAATGTATAAGCGGGTCAAAATCAAAATATTTCAAGATAATCATATGAGTCATTAAGAAGTGTATGCATGTACGTGTTTCTTAGAATGAGGACAGTTGGACGTAAAATGAGTTTAGACTTGGCTTCAACTGTAACACTTCTGTAAGTCTGCTCTGAAATAAGATTTATAGCTGCAATCTGCATATAACTCATATGCTGTGAAATTGAATATTTGCTACTTGCTGGTTTTGTACGTTATAATTACATTGAAGATAATATTATGTAAATAGAAATGGGCGTAAATTGACATTATTTATATTTAATGTTGCACCAAATTTATTTAACACAAATAGGTAAATTGTATAGTGCATAATTAGAGTCACGGACCAAGGTTTTCAGTACGTAATATTATTTGTATTCAAAATGAAGTTAAAGCCTCATTCGAATAAGCATTTAGTTTTAAGGTTTATATTTATGTTTACATTCATAATAAATACGAGCATTCACAGTGCTTGAAAATGGGAAGTGTGAATGCTCGTATTCAGTTATATAAATTTTAATTTTCTTAAACGTAAACATAAATGTAAACCTTAAAACTAAATGCTAATATAAATCAGGCTTAAGGTTAACTAAAAATTATTTATTCAAAATTGAAAAAACTAGAGGCTGATTGCTGACAAAATACTTTTTAATTTAAAAAAGTAGTAAGTTGTATAGTTAATACCCTTTACCCTAGAATGTTAAATAGTTATTTATAATTTACGGGCTGTAAAGGAGGATTTTTTTATTACGAATATGGAATATTATTTTTCCTACAACTGTTCGATTTCTTTGTTATTACCTAACAATATTATTGCCTTGGTTATGGGTGGAAGACAAATGCAGAACAAGTGTTTTTCTGTAAACGAGAGACACAAGTGCGTTTCGTTTACGCAACTGTCAAAACCAAACTTAACAATCCGTGAACTTAACTGACTGCGATTTAAATTTCGCGCGGTGTGTTAAGTTCATATTTTAGCTACTAACGGGCTACTAACCAACTAACCTCAATTTCTGTTTCAATTGTAGCAAAGATTAAGGAAAGAAAATTATTTTGAAAGATTTCTAAATAACGTAGAACAAATGAAGCAATCAACAAACAAACCATAACAACGCCGTAAAACAAAGTTTTAATGTAATGTCATTAAAATTTAATAAAACCTGATAAGATTTAAGTGATTTTCCAAATTATTAGTTGCAGGAAAAATGTTGTTTATAACACGTGTCGAAAAAGATTACGTGCACGTGCAGATTTCCGCACTCGGCGAGCCTCGCGCGTTAAACTCTGCACTTTCACGAAACGAGGCTTTTTCGGCACTTGATATAAAAATAACTATTTCGAGGTTATGGCCGAGGAAAATAACCACGTGCATAATAAATAAATATCTTTACAGCCCAGATATAAATTATATTTTTTATGAAATCGCAAAATTATATTTACTTTGTAACAGTAAAGCAAAATGTAAACACAAACCAAATATTGATTACGGATTATAACAAAAATTGCCAACGTTCTGGCCAATTCTCGTCAGCAGTGCTCTGATTGGATGAGAAATGTAGTTAAAATTGTACTTTTCACGTTTTCACTACGATTTTGTGGAGCTAAAGTAACTCATTATTGTACAATTTCATTAAAAAAATATTTATAGATATTTAACAGTAATTAATTTTTCATTTTACGATTTATTACAAACTCAGGCACACTGATGGCAGATAACACCAAATACACGAACGTACTTTATAATGTTTTATTACTGACTCTTGCGACAATACCAGATATACTGGCTACTCAGCACTACAACACCAGTTAGTATAGTAGTTCTAACAACAACATTTTACATAATCATACCTTATTTATAATACATTCTTTAAATATCGTACAGAATGTAAAAACAATACAATTATTATATATGTTAGGCTCAATTGCCGAATTCGGCCATTGGGCGAAATAAACGGCCACTACGCGATCTGGCAAACGCAAAACAGCCACAACGCGTTGTGACCGTTTTATAACAGCCACAACGCGTTGTGGCCGTTTAACAAAACCCTTGTAACAAGATGGCCTTAGCATCTCTTATGCTTTGAGTTATTGTTATCTTAAGTTATTTTTAGATACAATAGTTCAGAGGTCATCTGCATCCCTCCGTACCCCTAAGTCAGACGTTCCGATGATTTTTGGGCGTCTGCAGACAGTTCTTCGTTAGCCGAGTTCCAGATAAGTCCAAAGTTGTCGCCCGTTGCTATGGACATTACGCTTTTGAGCGTAAATTTAAGTTTTATTAGTTATAAATCCGTATTATAAGTTTAGTTGAAACGATAAGTCATTATTAATCATTTATTCGTTTTTATTCGTTAATTTTGTGTTTATTAAAAGTCAAATATTTTTAAGTAAAGTGTGTTATAGTTTTTGAATGTCATGATTAGTGCCGCTCCCTAATTCATCCCTTCCTAATTCGACCACGACTTTTCCTTAAGTAAACTTTCTTCCTATTTCATCCTACCCCCTATTTCAAGCCATATTTGCTACACCCTTCTGTAGTCCAACAGAACTCCGTTTTTTTGACATAAACTAATCTATGCTAACAAAACCCTTCTTGACTCCAACAGAACTCCGTTTTCCGTTTTTTTGACGTAAACTAATCTATGCTAACAAAACCCTTCATGAGTCCAATAGAACTCCGTTTTTTGACATAAACTAATCTATTCTAACAAAACCCTTCTTGAGTCCAACAGAACTCCGTTTTTTTAACACAAACTAATAGTTATTAAAATACACAACGCGTTGCGGCTGTTTTGCG
This sequence comes from Agonum fuliginosum, assembly GCA_947534325.1. Lineage (NCBI taxonomy): Eukaryota > Metazoa > Arthropoda > Insecta > Coleoptera > Carabidae > Agonum > Agonum fuliginosum. The sequence continues at coordinate 31,917,781 of OX384030.1, read as the reverse complement.
TTTGCCAGATCGCCGTTTATTTCGTCCAATGGTCGAATTCGGCATTTGAGCCTAGCATATACACCGAAGGATAACCCAGAGATGCAACGAAAAGGGAAATTTTAGCGTCCTACGTAGAATCGAAAGAGATAACTTTAATCTCCATGACAACATCTAGGATAACACATTTTTGTTTATTTAAATTTAAACATGACCGGCCATTGCCGGAATATTCTAAAGAAAAAGAGAGGTTTTTTTTAACAAAGACGCTGTTATCATAGCAACATTATGAACTTATTCACTCTAGTAAGTTATTTACATTAATTTGTTCTTTGTTCATTGGTTTTATAATGTTATAATTTTATAAAATAATTTCACGATGAGCTAGTACCTATGAAAATATTCGGTAACGCGTAGGTATCCCAGATTGTGAATGAGATTACAAAATGTTTTAAATTCGATCATCATTTTCTTTTATATGCTAAACATGCAGTAATTTGAACAATTTGATATTCCGTGTAAGATTTTGAAGGTAATGTAATGAAAAGAATCAGGATTGTGTGAGACTGGCAGCATTGTATGGCATGCTGGATGCAAGTGTTTCGGTGCTACGCCCGCGTAGCGGATTTCGTGCCTAAAATTTTGTAGCACGCGAGAAAGAAACTGCGTGAAAACGCACGTCTGCTGATTTAGTCATGTTGTCGCTGTATCATCGGAATCCTCGCGATCATCTCTGCTACACCGACACTATTTTCTTTCTTCTGCGTCGTTCTCTCATTACTTATTCCTTCTACAAGCTCGAACTATGTCATCAGACTCTATCCTACTTTCTTCGTCACATTCTTTTCAATCTCGTATTCCTCATAAAACATTTTCATGTTTTATCCTACCTCGTCTACATTATCCACACTCTTTTTTCAAGTACGCATTTCGCTAGCGATTTTTCACAAAAAATAACAGTGTGTTTTTAGGGTTGAGGAAGCAGAGCTGCGAAAAGCGTTATAATGTTTTCAATATGTTCGTTCATCTTCCCGATTTTATATGCTGCTTCGAATTTCAGTATTTGTCTCTCACTTCGTAGGTATTCCTTATACCGACTCAGATTTCACATTGTTAGCCGGATATCAAATATTAGCTCTTCTTAGTTTTTATCACGTTCTAGAATTTTATATTTCATTATTGACTAGTAGAGTATAAAAATGAATACCTATGTTATAAGTTGGTAAAAATTCTCCAACCGCAGAGCTGGGATGTATTTAAGTACAAATAGACAAGTACTGTATTTAAATACATTTTTCCGGTATTTGTACTTGTTCTTAAGTACAATTTTCTGTAGAGTACCTACTTGTACTTGTACTTAAATCTTTTTTAAAAGTAATTATTTATGCTATCACAAGTACAAGTAAAAGTACCTACTAACTTTTATGTATTGTGTTGCAATAAAAAATTAATATTTACAATAAAATCTACAAATTCTATTATATAGTTTTTGTAAAAAAATAAATGTTTGTATGAGCTCAGAAAGAATTAGTTAATTTTTAAATTATTCTCTCCATTTTCCAAACTACACAATCAAATTGATTACTTAATTTAAATGTAGTTGTCGTGTTTTGCAAACATTATACTATTCAAAGATAGTTAATTATAACATGGAATATTAATTTAATATTTATTTTAACTTTTTAATTAATTAGTTTACAAAATGTCAAAGTATTCTATTTTCCAAAAATAACATTCAATAATTCTTTGTTCTGTTATGTATATAACATTCCAAAGTGATCCAACAGTAGTATTATTTATTTTAATTTACTATTTCAGTATATTTTACGTTTTATGTTATACAAATTGAAAAAAATGTATTGTATTTTTATTTTTTTATAATAAAACAAAGTACGAATACAATTATTATCGAAAGTAAATGTGTTATTTTTGTTTTATTTGCTTGAAATTTCATATTTTTATGTGTAGGTATATTTTAATGTACCTATTTGTACTATTAAAATTCTACAACAAGTACTGTAATTGTACTTAAGTACATTTGACATTTGAGTTCTTGTACTTAATTACATTTTTCAGGAAACTTGTACTTAAGTAGGTACTTTTTATTTGTACTTGCGCACAGGTCTGTTTAATCGTAGGTTAAATTTAGAAAAAGTGGTGGTTTATATGGCTTCCATCCGCTTCTAAACTAATTACAGGCATTATGTGTGTGCCACTATGGCGGATCCAGAAAATCTCTAGGGACGGGGTGAATTCCTATAAAAAAAATAGTACCTATAGGTGCCGTTTTCTGAAGGAAACCAGAAAATTGTCAGGGTACAAGGTCAACAGCTGTTTCATTAAAAGTTAAGTTTTCCATATAGGTGAAATTACCGTTGTGCTACATATTTACCATTCTATTTTTACCACTCCAACTTTTACCACAGCATTTTTACCACCATTCTTTTTTACCGCTATCCTGTTTTACCGTTAACCCATTTTTTACAACTCAATTTTTTCCACTCCAACTTTTACCTCTACATTTGTACCACTATACTTTTTACCGCTATTTCGTTTTACCACTAATACATTTTTACCACTCCGTTTTTACCATTACAACTTTTACAACCATACTTTTTTACCGCTATTCCGTTTTACCATTACTAGTTTGTGGGGCTATAGTACGGTTTTGTTAGTGTAGTGTGTAGTAAATACCAAAACCGAGTTTGTGGGGCTCTAGTACGGTTTTGTTAGCTTTGTTAGTGTAGCAAATACCAAAACCGAGTTTGTGGGGCTCTAGTACGGTTTTGTTAGCTTTGTTAGTGTAGTAAATACCAAAACCGAGTTTGTGGGGCTCTAGTACGGTTTGTTAGCTTTGTTAGTGTAGTAAATACCAAAACCGAGTTTGTGGGGCTTTAGTACGGTTTTGTTAACTTTGTTAAAAAAGAGACGGTGGTAAAAATGGATTGGTAAAAAACACGTTGGTAAATATGTTGGTGGTAAAAAGAATTAGTGGTAAAAATAGGGACGGTGGTAAAAATGGATTGGTAAAAGAATACGTTGGTAAATACGTTGGTGGTAAAAAAGAATTAGTGGTAAAAAGGGACGGTGGTAAAAAATGGATTGGTAAAAGTATAATGTAGGTAAAAAATGGAATGGTAAAAGAATTACGGTGATAAAAAAGGGACGGTGGTAAATAGGGATTGGTAAATATGGGGGCAAATCGAAATTACATATTATATTTTACCCTCTTTTACGAGTAAAAATTAAAATAAATAACAAATTTTAAAAACAAATGAAATGAAAATTTGAAAATTTTGTTATCTGGTAATTTGTCAGGCGACATCGCTGTCCCCTTGGATCCAAAACCAAATTAACCGATCTCGAAACACGGTTAAAATAAATTGCATGTTATGCAAGACGATAACAATAAAATGGAGTGTTTGCAATTTCTGGATTTCTTTTTCAACATTTTCACTACTTATCTACTTGGTACAAATAAAACAAGAGAAGCAAGTTTTTGTTGTTGCAATAATTCTGAGATTATTCAATATAAATAATATATCCTACTAAATGAAAATATTGTTCTTGAAAATTGTAACAGATGGTCTGCTGGCCAGTCTGTTCTGCGAAAACCAATGTTCAATATAAACTTGGAATAAAGGATGATTTAATTAAATGAAAATACAGAGATAGATTCTTGAAATTTATTGACTTTTTCCTATTACGGAATGATTGAAAATCCAGCAAATTAAATGCTTGAGGTAGACATTTCTTTAGCAGTGGATAATTAATTTACTCTGCGATATTGTCATTTTGCATGTAATTACTCATTCAAATTTTAAACTTTTGTTTTATTGACAGTCGTAAAAATGTGAAATATATTATGAATAATACCTACTTGGTTTTACAAACAACAATTATTATTTTTATAACCTCGACAAAGCTACAAAAACAATTACAGCCGTGTTGGTATATTTTTAATATATTTTCGCTGCTAACGAGACTCATAAAAAACTTTTAATATTACGATTTTTATCAAAAACAAAAAAGATTCGCTGGTTTTAAGATTGTCAATAATATGCTAATATAGGTGTGCTGTGTGCTATTTGCGACGGCTGAATATCTGATGGGCATGAAATTGTTGCTGTTGAGCTTAATGGCTTTGTACTTCATCTTCTGCAAGGAAGAGATTATTTTGTTTGACAAAAACTTACGGAATACTTGTGCGTAGCAAGAAGAATGCGAAACATTAAGGAAGTATGTAAATATGCAAGACAAAGAATAATTTAATTTCCAGGTTAGATAAATAGCTTCATGATATTTTGTTCTTAAAATAACATTTCTTTTTCATAAAATAAAAACCTTTGCTTCTCTGGTTGTAATTGCATATTCAGTTTTCTTTCACTTAAAAAAAAATGGCAAAACTTAACTGAAATTCTTGTTTCGTTAATTTTTTTTTCTTGCATTCTTCTATTTCTGTTCAGTTTAATACTTATATATCAATACGATACTTTATTATCATAAATATTTTTCGCGTTATTTTTTTCCATACCTACTCACATTCCTATATACATTTTTATTTTAATTATTATGAAAAATGTCGCGTGCCATATTCTTCACACGAAAAATTAATTTAGAAAGAATTAAAATTTATAAATTATACTATAAATTATAATATATACATATATATATATATATATATATATATATATATATATATATATATATATATATATATATATATATATATATATACAGGGTGGTGACTTGGCCGACGCAGAATAGCGATTACAATGTTAATTTTTGAATGTGAATTTATTTGCTCCCCTAATTATTTTAGAGTTAAAGGTTTTTTGTAGAGAAAAAAATACTGAATCCGAATATAATTTTGTTTTCAAATTTTGCAATTAATAATCAACATTTCAAATAATTGAATTTTTTTTAAAATCACTGAGGCCATGGAATTATTAAAACAAACAAGGCATTTCCATTTGTTGTTTCTATTTGACGTTTGTAACATTGTAACTTTTTAAAATCAGTACTTATTAGAATTTATTGATTACCATGGTGAGAAACTCGTTAGAATGGGCTGAATTTTGTATTCGTCATTGATAAATAGAAATAGATATAGAACGAGCTTTTAATTTTTCACAAGAATAATAAACGAAACTAAGTAATATTTTCAAACGTAATTAAAACAATAAAATTAGTAAGGGAAACAGAATTTAATATTTTAATAATTAACAAATAGGTACATAAAATTATAACAAGAAATAACAATCATAGCAAATTTTCGAACAAACCACCATTTACCGCTAAACAATGGCCCAACCTTTCGTAAAATTCTCGTTTGACATTTGCTAATTGGTATTGTGATATTTTATCACATTCGGCTTGTATACGATTTTTGAGTTCATCTAAGTTTTGAAATGTTTATCCAGAGTAAATCTTTAATTTCAAATGTCCCCAAAGAAATAAATCGTTTGGGAGAAAGATCGGGAGACCTTACAGGCCAACTAACCATAAATCTCGGACCAATGATTTTATTCTCAAAATAATTATTTAAAAATTCACGGACATCGTGGCTGTTGTGTTCGGGGCAACCATCCATTTGGAACCAAATATCTTGGTTTTCTCGAGCATTTTCCGTTATAGCCGGAACTATATCCTCTTCCAATAACTGCAAAAAGCGCTCTCCAGTTAAATTTTCATTTAAAAAAAATGGTCGTAAAATGCGATGACCGAATATTCCCGCCCAAACGTTAATTTTTTGGGGATATTGGGTTCTGGTTTTTACAACTTTGTGTGGATTTTCAGTAGCCCATACTCTACAATTTTGAACGTTTGGTTCATTATGGAGTGTAAACGTGCATTCGTCCGTGAAAACAATGTTTAAAAAAAATCTCTGTCTTCATTACTTTTTTCCATCATTTCAAGGCAAAACACATTTCTTCTCTCCAAATCATTTTCTTACAACTCTTGATGACATTGATATTTATAAGAGTGAAATTTGTGCTTTTTTAAAATTCGCAATACTCTGGAATGATGTAAGCCAACGTTTGCCGCAATTTGCTTTAAACTTGTTTTAGGATCTTCCGTTACTGCAGCCAAAACATTGAAGATGTTCTCATTTTCTTCGTTTTCACGTAAATTCTGTACGTCTTTATTACACTTACAATTATTTAGTACAGTGCCTGTACTTTAAATTTTTTGAACTATTCTGTCAACCGTTGTACTAGCTGGAATTGGCCGATTCGGATATTTAATGCTAAACAAGGCACTCACTTGCCGAGCACTATTTCCAGCATAAAAATACTTAATTATTTCAACTTTTGTAATGAATACATTCTAATAAGAACGAAACGTCAAATAGAAACAACAAATGGAAATGCCTTAATTGTTTTAATAATTCCATGGTCTCCATTTGAAAACAAAAATATATTCGGATTCAGTATTTTTTCCTCTACAAAAAACCTATAAGAACATTAACTCTAAAATAATTAGGGGAGCAAATAAATGCACATTCAAATATTAACATTGTAATCGCTATGCTGCGTCGGCCAAATCACCACCCTGTGTATATATGAATACTGAAAAATATTTCCTTTTAATTTGACGTTAATAAACATAAAATTTATTATTATAATATACTGTATTAACTGCAAAATGGCAAAATATTGCAATTAAATGAGGCAAATGGACGGTAAACAACTTATTTAAGTTAAGTTTAGTTAATTAAAAACAACATATTTGAACGAATTATAATTTAAAATAAAAACTGTTGATTGGATTTGCCCCATATTTACCAATCCCTATTTACCACCGTCCCTTTTTTACCACCGTAATTATTTTACCAATCCATTTTTTACCAACATTATACTTTTACCAATCCATTTTTTACCACCGTTCCTTTTTATCACTAATTCTTTTTTACCACCAACGTATTTACCAACGTATTCTTATACCAATCCATTTTTACCACCGTCCCTATTTTTACCACTAATTATTTTTACCACCAACATATTTACCAACGTGTTTCTTTACCAATCCATTTTTACCACCGTCTCTTTTTTAACAAAGCTAACAAAACAGTACTAAAGCCCCACAAAGTCGGTTTTGGTATTTACTACACTAACAAAGCTAACAAAACCGTACTAGAGCCCCACAAACTCGGTTTTGATATTTACTACACTAACAAAGCTAACAAAACCGTACTAGAGCCCCACAAACTCGGTTTTGGTATTTGCTACACTAACAAAGCTAACAAAACCGTACTAGAGCCCCACAAACTCGGTTTTGGTATTTACTACACTAACAAAACCGTACTATAGCCCCACAAACTATTAATGGTAAAACGGAATAGCGGTAAAAAAGTATGGTGGTAAAAGTTGTAATGGTAAAAACGGAGTGGTAAAAATGTAAAAAATGTATTAGTGGTAAAACGAAGTAGCGGTAAAAAGTATAGTGGTACAAATGCAGAGATAAAAGTTGGAGTGGTAAAAATTGAGTGGTAAAAAATGGGTTAACGGTAAAACAGGATAACGGTAAAAAAGAATGGTGGTAAAAATGCTGTGGTGAAAGTTGGAGTGGTAAAAATAGAATGGTAAATATGTAGCACAACGGTTGATTGGATTTTATGTGAGTTATTTATAGATACTTGTATGTTTAACACTGCAGACATCGGTGTCTGCTTTCCGAGATTGTTGCTATAGCAGACACTGGTATCTGCTGTATTTAATTTGTTATCAAGTACTGACTGGGTCTGTTCAAATCGTGCGAAAGCTGTATAATAGTGCTAGACTCCGTAGATGAAAAATGCCACTGGTGCCACGTCAGACACCGGTGTCTGCTAATTAAAACTTGATAATTAAGAACTAATGGCGGTATGCTAATATCTATCAAATTTCTATTTATATTCATCTATTACAAAGTCCTACTATTTAGAAAGATGGAAATAAAACAATGAATTTTTGCGACGTTATCGAGCTTTTGGCCGTGGCAGTCAACGTGTTAAGGGAAAACTATATTTCCAACATAAAATGTTAAGGGAAAAACGAGACATTTTTTCGTTATTCGCTCTTCGCTCCTTGGAATACAATACATAATGAGAAAGCGCAAGAAATTCAAACGCCGGTAAAGTAGTATTATTTTCAGTTTTGTAAAAAATGAAGTTAGCACTCATATTCGCGAACCATTCCTGATTGGTATCGGCATCATGCAATAAAAAGCGAAATTGTATTCCGTGAAGCGCAGACAGAAATGGAAACGTCGATATTTCTAATGCATTCGGGTAGTAAACGAGCGTTGCTATGTGTGCTTTTGTATTAAACAATTGAGGTTAGCTTGTCATGAGAAACAAAGAACGCCGACGACTGCAACATATTCCTGTATCCGGGATTTTGTTTCAAACACACAGGATAAAATAACAATAAATCAAAATGGGTTAAGTCTTAGTACATATCCATGGAGTGTTCGTGTGTTTGCTTACGGTCGTATGACAATCTTTTTTTCTTTCTTGCTTTATAGATACGCTGTCTCAGAAGATTAATGAAGAAACAGCTTGTCTAGCTGTAGGTACGTATCTATCTTGTTTATAGAATTTGAACTCGTCAATCTAAACGTTACAAGTTTATTTTCTTGAATTTTTTTAGAATAAACTTTGTTGGATTTTTACTAAGCTTCTCGATTCTTGTTTTTCAGTTTCGAAAATCTTTTATGATAGGTAGTAGTAGGTATAACATAATTACTCATTAACATTGTAAATACGAAATAAAATTACAATCTAAATTACACCATAAATTTTACACGGAATAGTAAAACTTTGTATTAAATTTTGACAGAAGAATTATGTAAGGAAGGTACTTCTTGTTTATTTATTACTATTTTGTTACGTGCTGTTTAAAAATATGAGCAAAAATTTGCAAATAACAGCAAATAATAAAAATAAAAGAGGCAATACAAATTATTTAGTTTCTGCCTTAAATTAAATAATGGTTAAAATATGAAGGAAATTTTTTAAAGTTAATAACCATCTCTTTTGTTTAGACATGATATTTAAAAACATCTTATAGTAATATAGTGTTATAGTGTTTTGATTTTTAGTCGATTACGCAGCAAAATATAAAAAGTTTTCAGAACCCATAATGATAAATTTATTATTTATTTTCCTTAGGGAAGAAAAGTCAATTGGAATTCCGCATAAAGCGGGAGGAAATCCCTCTGGGTAGGAAAGATGCTGACCCGTCAGGGATACCTCACTTTCGTCCCTAGTAATAGGGGACGAATGGTGGCATTTTCAGTGCAGGTATTGAAAAAATACTTTAATTGCCTAGGCACTAAAAGTAACATTTCACAGACTTATCAGCTATCAAAAAATAGCACTTTTAATGTCAATCGGCGAAAATTTTTTTTTGTAAAAATAGTCGAGAAATCGAGACGAGAAATAATCGAGACGAAATCAAATTTTTCACATTCGAGACGAGAAGTGAAAAATCTCGTCTAGTTTCGTCTCGGCGCTTCACTAAAATAAAGTGTGTGGGAAATTTCAAAAATATATAGTAAAATCATATTATTTTATAGAATTTTCAAGTGTATAATATTAAACAATGTATAAAATAAATAATTCTGCACATTATACTGACGCTTTTAATCAAATATTTTTATAAACAATACTTTGAAGTGGATAAGAACTATTAAAAACTAAACTAATTTTTAATCCTTTTTCTTACTTCTGCAGCATAAACCGGTATGTTATAACTGTTTTAATTTTAAGACTATTCTTATTCTTAGTTCTTATTCTTAAACTTTGTGAGCATAAACCCACCTTAAGATATCGTTATAGTTTTTTTAATAGAATAAAATTTAAAACTTTCTCAACACTTCGTACGCTTATACTGTATTTCTATTTTAACAAATACAAAAGTCAACAGCATTCTACTTTTTTACATGATTTACGAACATAGCATATTTTAAATGATTATTACAATTTTATTATAAACAATTCCCAACTAAACATTTATATTTGTTAAGAACATAGTTCTGAGTAATTTAAAAATAAATTGAAAAAGTAATATATTCATTTTCGTTAGTTTTGTGAAAATCGGACCACTAACCTTGTTGCCATATAGAGCACACTCCGGCCAGATAAATAGAGACTGTGGTCTCGTTTGGTCGTTACTGTTGGTTTATTAAAATGGTCTGGATGATACATTTTTTTTACATTGTGGCACTTTAGGTGTTTAAAAAATAACAATTCTAAATTTATTTAAAAATTTAATGCATAAAGCAACGTTTTCTGAAAACATCCTTACTTCAAAAAAATACAATACCTAATTTGTACGAATGATACTTGAATCTTGTCTAAAGAAGGTACGTTTTGACCGGTTTTTGCGCAGCGCACTGTGCGAACTGAAAAATATAATTACTCTTACGAAGTTATAATTTATCCAACACAGAACGTTGATTAAAATTTTTATTCGCTTGAATGAAAATCTTAATAAGAGATAAACACATTTACCGGCTATTGTATGCGTGGAAAGGGTCTTTGAATCGCTTAAAACATGGTGTTATTACTTTGAATATGCGTAATCAAGACGCCGTATTGCAACTATGTATCCGAGCTCCATAGGCGTTTATGGAAAACAGTGTTAGCTGATGTACTAATTATGCTAATTACACAGGAGGACTATGCCACTCAGTCTGTTCTCAGTTGAAGTGTTGTGTTGTGTTATAATCCTCCGTTTTCTTCAGATGTTTCTGAATGTGATATCCTTATAAATGGGACAAGGAAGCGACGTTATTATATTAGAATTTGCTTTAATATCGTACCTTTGATTTGTTTAAATTTGTATCTGATACGGAACCATGTTTCGCGCTTTTGTGATTATTTAATGTTAGTCACATGAGTCACTACTATATAATTAATACTTATATAATGATCTTCAGTTCAATGAATTATACATTTGATCATCTGTTTATGCACGTATGGAGAAAATAAAACAATATTAACTTTGGTATATGAAATGAACTCAAGTATGCAATATATTTCATAATTAAGTATTACAAGGTAACAATGATAATTGAATTTTGTGAATATTTGATGCCAATGTTAAAAAGTTAATGCTTATTTAAGTGGGGAAACAATTATGTTTGTACGCTTGCAGATACAGGTGCACATTATTTGTTTTCGTAACATATAAATTGATTTTAAAAATTATTCTGTAAAATAATGAACAAGGAAACATTTACCATCAGGGTTGGCACGTTTAAAACATTTTGTTTTAAACAAATGTTTAAAACTTGATTAAAACAAAGCAAGTGTTTAAAACACGTTTCAAACATATATTTAAAACACGTTATAAACATTTTTAATACTTTATCTACGTAACAAAACAAAGTTCATATTGCTAATAATAGTGTACCTATAGCATATACTGTTTCTCATTCATTGTTGTCACCCATAGCCATAACCTGATAATAAATAATAAGTATAGGTAGGGGAATCCCCAGCATATTTATCGCCATAATGCGTAATGATGCATATTTCAGGACTCCTTGCTGATTAAAACATTGTTTTTTGTGTGTTTAAAACATGTTTTTTTTAATCAGTTAAAAACACGTTTTATACAAATAAAACAGTTTTAAACAAAAAAACCATTTTTTTGTTTAAAATTAAAAAAACATGTTTTTTGCCAACTCTGTTTACCATGTCATGTTTTCTTGAACTTCCTACTCGGGATAAAGTTTAGAATACATTTATGTAAATATAAAAAGCATCGTTTAATTATTTTTTTAATGATAATTCTTTGTATAATTTCATGATCTACTAATTTTATTTAAGTTACTTCACTACAATATGTTTCATAAATAAGTAGATATAAATTAATGTGTTCTAATTTTAATGCAGAATTCTGACAATATAAGTGATTCAATAAGAAAGTAGGTATCTATCCGAGGTATCATCGAAAGTAGTGAATCCTAATTTACAAAATATTTCAAAATCTTAAGCCTCTGTTTACCGTTGCTAATGTTGTTTTTCCGAGAAAATTGGGAATATAGCTATCTTTTGCTTTGTATTTTCTGCCTCTGTTCATCAACGACTGCAGACGTATTTCGAATTTTTCATAAATCGTCAGCACTGGAGTGGGGCTTCTGGGCATTATTTCTGAACATTACTGACCTGAAGTTATAAATTAGCCTGTATAAATGAATAACAATGTATAGGTGAGTAGTATCTCCTGATTTCGCGATTCACCATCATTATGCAATTTAATAATTATTATTAACACTGGAACTTACTGCATATTATTGTGACTTAATACGTTTTCGGTTATGCAATTCAGAATAAATGGTTGAGCGGCAAAGAAAAATAGTTCAGAATATGAATCTATTAGCTCTGAAATGTATTCCTAGTGAAAATAGCCATTATATTTTATTTTCTCTCTTATTGTGGTTATATTCTTCCTCTAGCAATTATATGGAACGTGAGCTCGTGAGTCGTGAGCATTTGAAGAATATAAATAAATATGCGAGTGTTGATCTGGATTTCGGATGTGGAACGATGTGGAAGTGTTTCGTGTTTTGAAAGTGAACTCCACACGGATGATATATCATCATAAAACTCTTTCCACGGTACATTAGTATGCAAACCATTCTTTTTAAAAAGTTTTGTTAAATGTGTTATTGTTCGAATGTGCCTCAGACATAAGTTTAGCCTTGGTTCTGTGTATGAAATACGCGAAAACACATTTTGCGCATAAAACTGTCCGGATATCGCAGATCAGGTTTAAGTAGTTTGAACTAGTTTCTTTTCAAGTCGACGCTTTTTATAATAAGGTACGACGCTGGAACTTCGTTTATGAAAAACGTAATTACTAATCATTTCTCTGAAACTTGAGTATGGTGCTCCAACTTTGAAAAACTTTAAGTTCGACAGGTAATAAAACAAACTAAACAAATCATTTTTGATTTAAGCATTTTTCTTAGCCCCGTGGCTATTTTCAACAGTTCTACTTCACTTACCGCGTATACCGTTTACGCTGTCATCGTGAAGCATTTTAAAAAGCTACTTTTTCTAAATGTTTTTCGTCCACATCTTCTGTAATAGCTTTTTAACCACTTTTCTCCGCTATTATTCCTGTGTTAGTCTACAGACGATGCTTGTTTTAATTTCTTTGTACCAATCCATTTTGGTTTACAAAGTGTTTCTGTTATCAATTCAAGCGAATCGAGAGAGCGTCTATTTGGAAATTGTTTCTTTGATAAGTGATGCGGCGGGCGACGAACTGCTGAACGCGAATGGCGACTGGGGAATGAATTTAGGTTTAATCATGAGCGCCGGCAGCATGGTGCAAGATGATGCACTTGCACCACCTTTGAATTTCGAAATAAAAAATAATAATAAGTAGGTAGCAATAAATACAACAGACTCATAATTTATATATATATATATATATATATATATATATATATATATATATATATATATATATATATATATATATATATATATATATATATATATATATATATATATATACAGGTGTATCTGTACCCAAAATTAATGTTCATTACTCGAACCGGTACTATCTTCTTTGCTTTTATTAACGATTTTCCAATAACAACTCCGGGTCCTGTTCTGGTATCATCATTCTTGGGTTCCAGCATGACAATGTTCCCTTCGCAGAAACTACCCTCTAGTCTTCCTTCTATAATAATCTCGCTTCGCTCGGGGAGGGTGACATCTTCGGCTATTAGCACACGTACTGCGTCGTCGTCCCGTGGATGTAATACGAGCTCTTCTTCATTGACCACCATCACGCCATTTTTCAGGTCAAGTTTACAACCGTGCTTCTTCATGATGTCCATACCAAGAATGAGTTCATCTTCTACGTCAGCTACCAGCACACGATGTTCAAAAGAGGTATTCCCGATACTGAGGTTCAAATTCAGCTCTCCAGATGCAGTAGCTTGTTCTCCTGTTGCTGTGCGTAATCGCCACTTGGTTGGATGTAGATGTGTCTTGCCAGTTCTTTTTGCTACGTCGGGTCTAATAATTGTCTTCGTCGCACCCGTATCTAGCAACATTTTAAGTGGCCTTCCGTCAATAAAACCATCCACGTAGATGCTGTTAGCTTGATGATGAAGGGATGCGACATAACCGATAGAATGTGGGGCATCAACCCGACTTAGTTTTCCGACTCGTCGTCTTCTTTCTTCGGTTCGGCCTTCCGCAATTTACTGCAAAGTCTTTGCGGTTGACCGAGCTCACCGCAATTCCAGCAACGTAGTTTTCTTCTTTCTGGAAGCATTTCTTTGAAGATTCGTCGCACTCTCTCGTCCATATCTTCCATGTTTTCGGTTCTCTCGGCGTCAATGTTCCGCACTCTGGATTGGTTACGCGAAGCTTGTTTAGCAGCTTCATGCTCTAATGCAATTGACAATGCATCACTTATAGTTTTTGTGTGCGCTATTCTTTAGGATTTCTGGATTTCGCTGTCACGGATTCCATTGACAAATTGTTGAATAGCCAGGGTCTGTATCACGCTCTCTGGAGCATCGGGGAATGCGAGGTGAACCAAGCGAGATATGTCCGCTTCGAATTCTTGAAGGGTCTCCTTTGATTCCTGATATTTGTTATTCAGTTGCGTCTGGTACACCTGTTTCAAATGTGCGTTGCCATACCGCATATATAGTTGTTTGACTAGTAGGTCGTAGTCTTCTTGCTCTTCTGGTTTCACCGTTTGGATAATATTGAGGGCTTCTCCTTGTAAGGCAAGGGCCAAATTACTAGCCTTCTCCTCTGACGACCAACAATTTATTTTAGCAGCTATTTCAAATTGCCTCAAATAATTGGGCCACGCTGATTTTCCGTCATATTTTGGAGCTTTCACGTGAGATGTCGAATTGTGTTCTGTTTTAATGGTATTTTCTATTTTGACCCCGTCTCCTTTGACCGCTTCGGTTGTCGACATCGACGATGAAGTAATTTTGGATAAATTTTCTTCTAATTGTTCAACCTTCTTGTCATATTCTTGTTTCAAGTTCTTCAAATTCTAGAATTTTCTATAATTTTTTCTTTGAATTTTTCTTCTAAGCTTCTAGAATTTACCATTAATTTATCTTCCAAAATTTTAGAATTTTCGACTAATTCTTCTTTTAATGTTCTAGAATTTTCTACTATTTTCCCGTCAGTTCTTCTTTTAAAATTCTAGAAGTTTCCTCTGATTTTCTAGAACTTTCTGTTATTTCTTCTTTCAGTTCTTCTTTTAAACTTCTAGAATTTTCTTCTAAGGTTGCGGCTAATTCTTGCTTCAAAATTCTGGAATTTTCTTCACACTTTCTAGAACTTTCTGTTATCTCTTCTTTCAAAGTTCTAGATGTTGCGGATAATTCTTCTTTCAGTACTTCGGATATACTGCACGCAATTTCGAATTCATCAGGATTTTCACCAGCATCTTCTAGGGCTTTTCGTAGACGCTGTTGAAGTACGATCTTCACTCCCGCTGTTTCTAGATCCCGTTCTTCTAGTTCTTTCTTGAGTTCAGCCACTTTTAAGTCACATAATTTAACTTTCTTTGTCGCCATTTTATTTATTATTAATTACACTTCACTGTTTATTAACCCCACACCTGACACCAATTGTAACGGTTTTAATTATTTAGGTGAAGTGTAAAATCAGTAAAACACAAATATTTATATAACAAGTTTAATAACGAAAAATAAAAGATAAAAGTTAATGATAATTAAATAAACACGCACTATTAATTAAACTTAAAACACTAATTATACACTAAGAATATTTATTTACACACTTAACACTACTACGATTATTTATTTATACACTCTAATTATTTATTTAACCAGTAAATAACATTAAACACTATATATTTCACAATACAAGAATATTTAGTTCTATTTATGTCACCGTTCGGTCGTAGACTTCTATTTATGTCACAATTCTAACGTAGACTTCTATTTATGTCACCATGCTATCGTAGACTGACTCACCGTCCGCTCGGGTAGCGTTTATATATCCACAGCCGGTAATTCTAGTAGATTCCATAAATTCCTTCCAGAAAGTCATTAAATTTTATTACCGTATCGCGTGACCTGATGAGTCATCCCCCTCTGGCGCCATCAACACAATAGCGCGACGGCTAGACAATACAAACTGGTCCGTGCAGGTCGCTTGGCCGCAGCACCGGAGACGCAAGACCCATCCGCCAAGCAGCAAGAAGATTACCACTGGCAAAGCGAGAAGAAGCTGAGAGAATAGTTGAGGACATGAAGTTGGAAGGCGTGATTGAGCCTTCAAGTAGTCCATGGGCTTCACCAGTGGTGTTAGTGAAGAAGAAGGATGGATC
The DNA here is from genome assembly GCA_947534325.1 of Agonum fuliginosum. Classification (NCBI taxonomy): domain Eukaryota; kingdom Metazoa; phylum Arthropoda; class Insecta; order Coleoptera; family Carabidae; genus Agonum; species Agonum fuliginosum. The sequence goes on along the minus strand of OX384030.1, from coordinate 31,901,456 downwards.
TACACGATTCTGCGTTGATTATCGTCAACTTAACAACGTAACGAAGAAAGATAGCTACCCGCTGTCCCGAATATATGATACACTGGACACTTTGGCTGGATCAAAGATTTTCTCCAAGTTGGATTTAAAAAGTGGTTACTGGCAAGTCGATTTGGAGCCAAAGGATAAAGAGAAGACAGCCGTCACCATCGGCACGGGACTTGGCAATGCCCCTGCAACTTTCGAACGACTCATGGAAACCGTTTTAGCTGGACTATCGTGGAAAACCTGTTTGGTTTACCTCGACGATATTATTGTGGTCGGAAAAACGTTTGAGGACCACTTGAAGAATTTAGAAGAGGTTTTCCAAAGATTAAGAAAGGCCAATCTGAAGCTCAGCCCGAAGAAATGTCACCTATTCCAGGAGGAAGTTCATTATCTTGGACACATCGTTTCCGGCAGAGGGATTGCAGTAGACTCCGGGAAAATAAAAGCTGTTCAAGACTGGCCAGTACCCAGAGACAAACATGAACTGAGAAGTTTTCTTGGTTTATCGACGATACGTACCCGGATTTGCCAACATTGCGAAATCGTTGACGAAGCTTACTGAAGAAGGCCGAAGATTCATCTGGGAAACGGACTGTCAAGCCGCATTCAAACAACTGAAACATTCCTTGACAAGCGCACCTGTTTTAAGTTACCCGTTGCCAGAAGGAGAGTTCATACTAGACACAGATGCCAGCAACGTTGGAATTGGCGGTGTTCTTTCCCAAATACAAGATGGACATGAGAAGGTTATTGCCTACTTCAGCAAGACATTGTCAAAACCGGAAAGAAATTATTGTGTCACCAGGAAGGAGTTATTAGCAGTCGTAAAGTCCATTGAACATTTCTACAAGTATTTGTACGGTAGAAAATTTCTTATTAGAACCGACCACGCTGCTCTAAATTGGTTACTACAATTTAAGAATCCTGAAGGTCAAGTAGCCAGATGGATTGAACGACTACAGGAATACGACTTTGTAATTGAACATCGAACAGGAACGAGCCATCGTAACGCAGACGCATTGTCGCGAAGGCCATGTCAGGAGGAATGTAAACACTATAGCCGAATAGAAGAAAAACATTCCATCGTCGCGAGGACAACAGTAGTTGACGATAGATGGCATCCAGACGAACTGCGCCAAGATCAAGAGAATGACCCGGATTTGAAAATCATACTGGATTTGAAGAGCACTGAAGAAAAGCCAGCATGGGAAAATGTTGCACCACATTCCCGGAAAGTAAAATCGTACTGGGCACAATGGGACTCTATTGTGGTTGAAGAAGGTGTCCTGAAACGTGTGATGGAGAACACCGAAGGTACTGAGACGAAAACTCAGTTGATTGTTCCTCGGAGCCGAGTACCGGAAGTGTTGAAGGAAATCCATGATGGAACTGGAGGAGGACATTTTGGAGTCAACAGAACCGTGGAAAGATTGCGCCAACGATTTTACTGGGTGAATTGCAAGGAAGATGTTAAAGAGTGGTGCAAGGAATGTGTGGCTTGCGCTGGAAGTAATGGACCACATAAACGACGGAGAGCTCCGATGCGTCAGTACAATGTTGGCAGTCCGTTTGAACGCATTGCGATTGATGTGGCCGGACCGTTTCCAGAATCCGATGAGGGGAACAAATAGATAGTAGTCGTTATGGATTACTTCACCAAGTGGGTTGAAGCTTACCCATTACCTAACCAGGAAGCCGTTACTGTCGCTGAAGTTCTGGTAAAAGAGTGTATTTGCCGATTTGGAGTACCTCGCGAACTACACTCCGACCAAGGAAGAAATTTTGAGTCTGCCCTTTTCCAAAACATCTGTAAAATAATGGGAATCAACAAAACCAGGACAACTGCACTACATCCGCAGTCCGACGGCATGGTTGAACGAATGAACAGAACTATCAACCGATATCTATCAAAGGTTGTCTCTAACCATCAAAGAGACTGGGACCGACATCTGCATCTGTTCCTGATGGCTTATCGTTCATCCGTACACGAGACGACAGGACAGACACCTGCTAACATCTTATTTGGACGTGAGTTACGGTTACCATGTGACCTGGTATTCGGCAGCAAACCTGGAGAAGATCTGGCTGGGGAGGATTATGTTACGAACTTGCGAAGAAGAATGGATGATATTCATGAACAAGTCCGTACAAGTATTCAGATTGCCAGCGACAGGATGAAGGATCATTATGACATCAGGGCTGAGGAAAATGTTTACCAACCTGGAGATCCGGTGTGGTTGTATAATCCGCAGAGGCGTCGCGGATTATCGCCGAAGCTACAGAAGAATTGGGAAGGCCCCTATGAAATAATCAAGAAGATTAACGACGTAATCTACCGGATAAGAAAAATGCCCAATGGGAAGCCGCGAGTAGTTCATTTTAATCGTCTAGCACCTTTCGCCGGCGATAACCAAGAAGACCGTCGTGGAGCTACGGTTCGCAGAATTGGAGTCCAGGAACCAACCTTTGAAGATTTCATGGTAACTTATTCCACTGGGCGTAAAGCTCGGTATGGCGTTACCCGAGAGGAACACCGAGACCTGTTCACGGTATCGTCAGACTATTCCCTTGGTCATTGCATAGCTGAAGACACGAAAATGTCCCGCGGAATCGCTACCGTCTTCAAGAAGAAGTTTGGACGACTACAAGAACTGGCCAACCAACGTCCATCCGTCGGGAAAACAGTACAACTTCGGGATAATGACGTGGAACACAAACGATACATTTACTACTTAGTTACGAAGGCAAAATCAAACCAGAAGCCACTGTATCGAAATTTGTGGAATTCATTGCGCGATCTGAGGGACCACCTGTTGGACAACGACATCATGAAGCTGGCTGTACCGAAGATAGGGCTGTGGACTAGATGGCTTGGATTGGAGGATTGTGAGAAACATGTTAGAGATTATCTTCCGGTATACTGGAATTGAAATCCTAGTCTGCAGCTTCAACCCAAAGAGACAAGGCAACACAGAACCAACCGTGGACTGTCACTTCTTCAAGACATCCGGGTGCATCAAGGGTGATGCATGTAAATTTCGTCATCAAGGACTGTTCCGAGACGAAACAGTCTTAAGGAGGGAGCAATGTAACGAGCGGCGCCTGGGTGGCTGCGGCCAAGCAACCTGCACGGACCAGTTTGTATTGTCTAGCCGTCGCGCTATTGTGTTGCCTTCTTGAGGTTTCTGAATTTCATTAACAATTATCTAAAAGTGACTTTAAAATTTTTATTTCTTTAAACACCTTTATTTGTTAGATGTTTTAAGAAATAAACGAATTTGGTGCGAAATCGGACAAATTATGGGCAAAAAGCACAAAAATACAAATTTTTTTCAAAAATTCATAACTTTCTGCCAAATTATCACACGTACTTGAAATTTTGAGAAAATTGAAGGAAAAGGATTGAACTTTATTGTCCTGTTGGGCAATAAGGTCCACGATTTTTTTTACTCACGCTACAAGTTGCTACAATTGAAAATTTTTCAGCCAAAAACATGTTTTTTTATCCGGGGGTGGCTGGGGGTGGATCGGGTTTGGTGGCAGATTAACTTACAGGGCCAAATAGAGAAACCTTTATCGTTCTCGGAAATCAAAAATTTATTGATTTTCGTGCAAAATTCGCAAAGTTATGGCCAAAAACCTCAAAAAGGCACTTTTTTTTTCAAAAATTCATAACTTTGCGCCAAATCATCGTAGGTACTTGAAATTTTGCGGACTTTGCAGGAAAAGTCTGATCTTTATTACCCTGTTGGCCAATAAGGTCCACGATTTTTTTGTCACTCCGTATGAGTTGCCAAAGTTGGACCTTTTTGGACATCAGATACATTCGTTTTTCTTAAGGGGGTGGGAGAGAGTGGAGTGGATTTTTTGTAACATTGGCTATCATCACATTAAATATAAGACTTCAACGTTTTCAGAACTTGAAGATTCATCCAATTTCGTCGAAATGCAGCCGAGATATCGCACTTTGAAATTGTGTCATTTTTTGTGTATTTTCAAGTGGTGCGTTTTTATTTTCCTCGAGTGTATATATATATATATATATATATATATATATATATATATATATATATATATATATATATATATATATATATATATATATATATATATATATATATATATATATATATATATATATATATATATATATATATATATATATATATATATATATTGATCTTGATATTTCCGCGAGTGTTATTGATGCAGTTTGAATTCTTCCGGGTATCTTCTCGCGTTGGTCTGGTTTGGTTCTGCGAAGAACCGTTGTTTAGACGACGTTTCGGCAAGGTCTCACTTGCCATCTTCAGGTCAATCCAATTCATCTGTGCACGAACGGGAACGAGGCCGAACGGATGCCTCGTTTGTAAATTTGTTTGGTAGAATATGCGAACGTACGACGTCTGGCGAGGCAACGAACGAGGCACCGATCCATCCCATACATGCAGAAACTGAACTAACAAATGCCGTCCACATCTGATCAAATTTTGCTTTGAAGTACCAACTTCCATCGGATGGCATCCGAACTGCCTCGGACCGTGCGTCGCACAGCCGAATGCTGTTTGCCGCGCCTCGGTGACACTTTCACATACGTATGATCGTTTGGCCTCGCCTTGCCTCGTTCCCGTTCGTGCTCAGATGAATACGCGCCTTTAGCCTGCGGCGCACTTTAAAAAATAACTCGAGGACTGCGCTCCAACTTGCGCTGCGCGCGCCTTTGGGACTGCAGTGAGCCATTAGTCGGTGACAAGGTTCAACTGGGATAGTGAGAAGTACTAACTATGGAACCCTATCTAGTTCCTCATGTTAAAATATCCGGCCCGTATCTATCTATTTCATACTTTATTTTATCCAATCACGTTATTTTATAGAATAACTCGGTAATATATGCAATAAATAGTAAAAATATGAAATGGCAAAACTATTCTATAATTTAACGGCCACAGAAATGAAATACCTAGTTATTCCATGAAATAACGAGATTATACTCTTTAACGGTAACATATATAAAAATTTTGTCATTTTCGCCTCGGCTGTGAAGTTGTAAATTTAATATTATTTTTATTTATTAAATAGTTCAAGAAGGCTGCATTCTCAACAAAACAGTTTAAAAGTTCCTATATCATTATGATAAAAACCATAATAAACTTGAGAATCCTAAGTTATAAATCTAAATATGGAATAGTAGTCCATATTAAATTTTAATAATGGTTTTTTTTAACTTACACGGAATAAATAGTTAAAACTGTAAAGAATTTATTACGGAGACGAGAAAAATAACCACGTGAGTAAAAAAATTTCTTTACAGCCGAGAGAGAAATGAAATGAAATCGCAAAATTATTTTAAATTTGTAACCTTAAAAAAACACAAAACAAATTGTGATCACGGGTTACAGTAACAATAGCCGAAATTCTGGCCAGTAATTCTCGTCAGCGATCGAGTGTACAGGCAGCGCTCTGATTAGTCAAAAAATGCGAATCTAAAGTTGTACTTTTCATTACGATTTAGCGGAGCTAAAGTAACTCATTATTGTACGATTTCATAAAAATGTAATTTTTAAATTTTAATTTTATTTACATGCGGTGCATTTTTTCTATACATTCGTGTCATAATTACCCACCCTAAGAACTTGACTTGAATTCACCCTTGTACAAAAAATAGCCAATTTCCCATGCACCACCATATAAAAATTTCTGCCGGCGCCTATGGGTTTAATGCTGCACAATTACGGAATTTCGTATATTAGTTTGAAATTCATAAACAGGGGGTTGCTCGAGTGTGAGGTGTAGGGTGTAACATTCCTAGGTGAAGTGTGTAATAAACGTCGACACTGTTGTGTAGTTTAGTGAAGTGTTGTTTTCGAACTGTCACATCTGCTCTGAAGACACCAGAGTCAACGTGTTGGAACATTCCATTTCTACTATATTGCTATGTTATATACAGTCTCCAAAGGCGGATAGGCTACTACCAACTGGCCCGGGAAAGTAAACCATAATTTTTATATCTCAGTTCAATGTCTATAACAATGAAAACCTCAAAAGAATATGTAAATATTTAATTAACTGGAAAATAAAACGAAAATCCATTAGTTATTATAAAATTACAAAAATGTAAGAATACTTTCCTACATTATTTCATCTCCTTTGTTATAAGCAACAATAAATTTTAGAAAAATTGGATTAGTTTTCAAATAGTTCTAGTTAGAAAGGAGTTCGCGGGCCATTTGTGTTGCAATATTGCATTTACAGATCCGTTATTAACTTATTCTAAAAACTGCATTAAGGGGAATATAAAGTCAAATACTTTTACCGATTCCAGACGAACCTGTCATTTCTGGACATCAAACCATGTTCTCTATCTTTTTCTTCGTATGTTCAAAATGTATCTTTTCTCTCTACCGCACAATGCAAATAGACGCCTAAGTTTTCAATATACGAAAGAACCAAAATTGCAACAAATTATTTGGATAGCTGTAACCACAGCATTGCTCAATTATTACTGCTATCTATTTTATATTTACTTTATACCTGGGTTGACACAATACATGTGCAAGGATCAGCATACATATTGTTATTTGATTTTTGAGCATATAATGCGTATTGTTGTAATAATCATTTACTCTAGAATTTAAATTTATTGAACTACCTAATCGAATTCTTTTATTGTGGTTGTAAATCTTTTGAGTAAACCATTAGCACATTATGATACTATTTTTAATAAAAACATTAATTTAGCTGTATAGTGCACAACTTTGAATAATTTATGTACGAAATTCTTTGATGTGATCTGCAAAATTTTAGCAATCAAAAACAATAGGTATAGTTAATTCCACGTAAGTTTGTGATTGCGCAACATTATATCGTTTACACAGATATACCTAATTTGTGACAAAACCTCAATTTTATTTAAAAATATTTATCTCTCTACTTGCAGAAATAGGAATTGTGGATCCATTATTTGCATTTTGGAAACCTATACATTTACGTTTGTCGTACAAAATCATTCGTCTATTTTTGCGCAATCACAAACTTACGTGGAATCAACTATATAAAAAGTAAAGTATATTATTATACAAAACATAGGTAATGAATTAGTAATATAATCCTAAATATAAAAAATTAATCAATTAATGTGTAATTTTGATTGTAACAAAAATTTATTCCCTTGATGGATTTCGTATGTGCATTTTTCCTTTTATACCCAGAGTCGATTATTTCCGGTAACAAACAGCGCATGTAAAATATTTATAGATAATTCACTATATTATCCCAGATCGCATTATCACGTGTTATTTGTTATTTGAAATTAATTTATTCACTATAAATACAATAAAAAATTAAACTGTACATTGTTGCTACCGAACCAGTAAATGGTTTATATAACATGGATATAATTGTTTTTCACATGAAGTAGTTTTCTTTAGTTTACAAATTTTACCAAAATTTGATGCGGTTAATCTACATGATCATGCCTCTTTTCTGTTTTTGTTAAAATTAAAGAATTTAAACATTCTTTTTTGAGTCTTCTAACATTTCGTCTGTCATGTCAGGTATAATCTCTATTGGATTTCCATAATTGTTATCTGCCGCAAATAATTGTTTTTTTGATTTTTAACTTGAGTTTCATTTGAAAATGAACTGTAAAAATTATTTCCGATTGTTCAACATTTTAATTAATGAACATAACAAGAAACTCTTCATATACCTGTTTATATACAATTTATATAAGATATTTTTAAAAACTGTTTCTTTTGATGACCCAAAAAAAAATCATGCATGTGGCGCAGTCCGCTAAAATGCATAGGAGAAATAATAAAGAAAAATAAAAGTATTTGATTTGGGATTTATTAACAACCAAGTTTTATTGTCTTTTAAAAAATATTGTTTGAAAAGTTCCTATATTAATAATATTAAAAAACAAACCTTTGTTTTCTGGGATATAATCTAGTCAAATTAGTTCATATTTTGTCTTTTAGTGAAAAAAATTAGTAGAAAGCTGGATTTTGGTATACACCTTTCCAGTACCTTTATCAACAACATACTAAAAGTCTCAATCGATTGGACTGAAGCTTCGACCGCCATTTGGTATTTTAATTTTGTTTTTAATTTTTATTTCGTAAATGATTAATATTACGAAAAAACAATTAATAACAAATTGTAGAGCACAAAATTTGCTATAAAATGGTATAGGTACATATTTTTTTTATGAAAGTGGTACAGTTTTTGAGAAAATCGTGCAAATATACGAGTATTTTGAAAAAAAAATTTTGATCAAGAAGTAGTTTATGTCTCATCATACGAAAACGGCTGTAATTTTTATTTGAATAAAAATATGGATTTCCCTTTTGCAGAATACAATTTCCTGAATACTCTTCTATGAGTAAAATTATTTTCAAATTCTATATGACGCACGGGTTTAGTCACCATTTAAGGATATTCTTACAAAAGTTTCAATTTTTTCTTAGAAAAAACCTTAAAATTTCGACCTAACTAAAACCTACAAACGTTTAAAACTCATCATTTTTTGACAAACTTTCTAGAGAATTGTATGCAGCAATGCCGATGTCAATAACTTTATCCAATTAGAAGTCACTGTAAATTAAACACCAAAAAGTAAAATAAAAAAATTTTTTTTTTAAACTTTTGTAAGAATATCCTTTAATTGTGTTTAAACCTGTGCGTCAAAAAATTTGAAAATAATTTTACTAATAGAAGAGTATTCAGAAAATTGGATTCTGCAAACCGGAAATCCATATTATTATTCATAAAAAATTATAGCCGTTTTCGTATTATGAGACATAAACCACTACTTGATCAAAATTTATAGTTTTTTTCAAAATACATTTTCACGATTTTCTCGAAAACTGTACCACTTTCATTAAAAAAACATGTATACCATTTTATAGCAAATTTTGAGCTTTGTTATTAACTTTTTTTCGTAATATTAATAATTTATGAGATAAAAATTAAAAACAATAGACGGCGGCCATTTTTTTTAAATGGCGACGAAGCTTCAGTCCAATCGATTGAGACTTTAGTATATTGTTGATAAAGGTACTGGGACGGTGTATAGCAAAATCCAGCTTTCTACTAATTTTTTTCCACTAAAAAATCTAATTTGATTATTGATTGGACTACGTTTTTTTTTATACCTCGACACTTATATCGTTTTCCAGTATCCTTCTTTTTACCCATCGTTAAAGTAAATTAAAATTATATTTACAATAGCACAAATATATTAACAAACCACAAGAACCAATACAATTTTGGATTTGAAGATTTATTGAATATACTTTACTTTATTCTACTACTTCTAAGAATTAGGGTGTCGATCATAATATTTGGGGTGAAGAGTAGATACTAGGAATTACAGACAGACCTGTGTTCAAATCACACCCCAAAGTCAGTATATTTTAAAAGAAAATGTTATGTTTTGGTGTTTTCTAATGTCGCGTTTCCTCAAAAACTACTTGAAATATTTATTTGCTCTTTTCAAATATTGATTAATAAAGGTTTGAACTTTGGAATGATGTCAAAATATTTTAGAAAAATCAGATTTTAAGTAAAGAAAAATGTGTTCAAAAATTGCAATTATTTGTTGTTAAAAATTATTAATATATTATTAATTTATCAACAAAATAATAACATCAGTCCAAATTACAAACTTTCCTCTTTACAATATTTCAATAATTACTTAAATATCTTATATAGTTTTTGAGATATTGCGACAGCAAGAATGGGCTTTTTGTATCAAATAATATGTGACTTTATATCCCCCTTAAGATAAATGCAATACTTTTCTATTATACGAGTAACATCATTATCAATTTAACAATTTTAGTAATTTGAACATTAAGTTTTTAAGGTTTTAATATTTATAAAATTTAATAAATTGACCATCTTCAGTCAATCGCAACCGGCCCACATTCAGCAGGCTCACTGGGAAATTTCCCGGTATCCTGGCAGGCCAGTCCGCCCCTGACAGTCCCGCCACTCCGTACGAGCTATTCTATCATTTTGTATTGTGACGGATGTTCCCTTTAGATGCATACGTACATGAATTCCAGGAAATCTGCACTTCAAACGTGGTTTTACAAATCAATATCTTACTACTCTTTGTTTCATTATGTCGGATATATTTCAATTATGTATTTATTCTGCAGCTGTAGTTCAAGAATGTTGTTTGTGAAGAAGAAGAAAACAAAACGTCACTCTCAAAATAGAATATTGAAAAATGCGCCAAACATATTTATTTTTCAATCTAGTAAAGTCAGTATTTGGCATCGCACTCTTTGATTTAAATTAAGTAATTAAATTACACCTGAAAAGGTAGAAAGGCTCGGGATTAAGTAAGTAAGTAAATTATTATTTTTAAATCTTTCTAAGATGGAATAGGTAGGTACCTACGTGATGTGATTTTATAAAATTAAAATTCAATCCAAATAAAAGATTATAATTTAAACCCAGAACGATTACCTACTTATAAAAATTTAGAACTGCAAACAAAAGATTGAATTTTATCCTTATTTAATATTATGTACAAATCATTGAATATAAATTGTTTTAACTTGCAGTATTTTAGTTAAATACCTACCTAATTTTTGTAAATAATATTTTATTGAAACTATATTTTAATATTAAACAATGGTAATTTTTTAACTCTACTAATAACCGTACTTTCTACTACTATATACTTTAACCTTAACCAATGATAATTATTTTTGTATTCCTGCTGGTAACCTCACACTTATAAAAATATTTCTATACCGGTGAATGCTACATTTAAGTTGAATAAAATGCGTTATAGATATAAATGTTTTATTTCGGATCTGAAATTATGGATGTTGAATTATAAATGTTAGCTAGCTTGCTGATGTGATATGTGATCATGTTATAACATGTTTGTTAAAGCATAGGAGCAAAATTAAATATATCTGGATTAAAAGTATACACCTTTATGATTAAGGGAGTGTGCAAATGGCTTAATATATGAACTTGTAACAATCGAAGTATACCCTGTCTGTTGGGGACACGAATTTTTCTGCGAAAAAACATATTTCATCAGAAAATGGTATCAAAATTTACTGTTTTCAGGATAAAAACTTTTGAAGTTCTTTCAATTTGAAAACATACTCGTATGTCAAAAATTTTAATAGCAGTTTTCTAAAGAACTATAACATAAATGAGTAAGTACAATTTTCTTTCATATTTTAAAAATATACGTTATAAACATAAACTAGGGCATGACATATTTTTAATTAGTAAAATGTTCATATTAACATTGAAAACATCTCTGCGTATGGAACACCGTTTTACTTTGAAATAACATTGCGATATGCTATAATTCCTTTTTATTTAGTATCAACTAAATAAAGAAAATCTTGCTTATAAAATTACACTTTCTATAAAATATCGTAAATTTAAAATAACATATTGAAATATAAACTCTATTACACAATAACACTGTCATAACTAAGTACCTGTTATTTGAAACTATTTCATATTTATTATTGTGTTCTAGAGAATTAACTCTATTTTTAATTGAAAGTAATATCTTGAAATTAAATTCATATTTATAAATCAATGTGATATTTTCAAATCAAACTTTTATTAAGAATTCAATATGAAATGCCGAATTGACGAGTCATCTAGCAATTATTAGATAAACTACCTATTCGAACTATCGAACGTTCAATGAATGTGTACTACATCTTATACTACAAGCACAAAATGCACAAATTTTTACATTTCAAAATCATTTGCAACTAAATTCATCTTATTTAGAAAAAGCATGCTGTTTCAGGTTGTATCAAAAGTGATATATTTTCTATTCAATATAAAAGTAAACATTCAAAACCGACCCTACTTTCTGAAGAAGTAAAATCAGTAGGTAGGCTTCTTTTACAAATTAAATGATTAGCGTGAAATATACCATAATAGTTAGTTCTGTTTCTGTTTAACGAAGTACCTACATACAAACAAAGTGTTAACATAATACGTACTTATTATTTATATAAATTGATAGAAAAACTTTTTATTGAATAAACAAAGAACAAAATTAAGAAAAAGCAAAATAAAAATAATATAATATAACAAAAATTTCAGTAGATCACTGAAAAAACAGTTGTGTTGGGAAGAATATATCCAAGTTGTAGCAATTAAATCATAAATTTGGATATGGCGAAATAAACATATAATTAATCCAAAATAAATAACAAAGTAGGAGCAGCCATCATCTCAAATGAAGAGACAAGGAAATTCCAACTACCCGAAAACATCAGTACATACACAGCCGAAGAATTCGCAATAAACGAAGCTGTTAAAAATATAATTAGAAAAAATGAAACAAATAAGAAATATGTGATATGCACAGATAGTCTGAGCACGATCCTAAACATCAAAAAACTATACGCTCAAGACCAAATAGCAAATAATACAAGAAACACAAAGAAACATACATGAGGCCATCAACAACAAAAAACATGACATAACCCTATTATGGATACCATCTCATGTTGGAATTAAAGGCAACGAGGACGCTGACATAGCCGCTAAAGAAGCAACCAACACAGGAACTAGAATTAATTTCAAAATACCACCAACCGACATCAAGGCAAATATATTTAAAAAAATTAAAGAAAAATGGCAAAATGATTGGAACCAAATATCGACCACAAATAAACTAAGAAGTATCAAAATGACAACAGAAAAATGGACAACTCTGACCACAGGAACAAGAAGAGAAAGAATAGCTCTAACAAGACTTAGGCTAGGACACACTCTGCTCACACACAAACACTTATTCACACGCACAGACCCTGAAAATTGTGACACATGCAATCAAACAGTAGATGTAGAACACATATTACTACATTGTAACAAATACACACAAATCAGACAACAACACAGCATACCAAATAACATCAAAGATGCTTTAGCAAACAACACAAACACACTTAATAATGTACTGAATTATATAAAACAAACTAAACTGTTATACAAATTGTAACATAACATAAACCACTGTACCGGAGCACTAATTGCCTAAGCTGCAGAAGTGCTCGTTAAATATTCTTATATAAAAAAAAACATATAATCACGGGAAAAAATCAATATCTTTCAAATCAATTTGTTTCACACAAATAATTGTTAATGTAATTTGAATGAAATGATTATTTCTGCAAAAAAAATATTTCTTTGTGGTAAATAAATATTGAATTTAAGAGAGTAAATGATAATGTACACACATTTACGATTTATTTGTGATAAATAAATATTTAAAAATATATAATCGTCTTCAGTTAATATTTATTTATAGAAAATATTGTATTACCTCATGAAAATTATTGGTTTTTTGTCACAAAAAAAAAATTGAAATAAACTCTTATTGTATATTTCACGCCAAATAAATACATATTTAAAGTAGGTATCTCAGTTCCTGATCCTAAATAAATATATAAATTCAATATAATATATATTAACAAAAATAATCAGTCTTTTATTTAAATATAACTATATAAATATTTATAATATTGTTATTACACTTATTATAATAAAGTAGTACTTACAAAAAATGAACGAAAATAAATTACTTTTTCAGTTAACAAAAAATGATACAGTAATTATTAGTTTATACAGATAATATGTTTTCACATATGCATAGACTTAAAAATAAAAAACAATTCTTATATAAAACTATGTAATGAAATTAAGTTTTAAATCACATATTTTAATTTTTCCATCGCCAGATTTGTGTATGTTGTTTGGAACATTCGAAACGAGATTTTTATATTCTATAACACAATAATCTTCGCGTTCCATGTGTTCAACAATGTATGATCTAGTATTTTCGTTAAATCCTAGGGTTATTAATTTTTCAAATATAGAACACTACACTAAAACACTACAGTAGGTACTGCGATATTTTGCCACTGAGAACACTTGAACAGTATTAATTGTACACGCATTCATACAACTCAACGATGCTTACCACGTTCGTGCAGGTTCTAGCATGTTGTTCAGGGTTTCATTTAGTCTTCGGAAATATCATTTATTTGTGACAAATAGATATTTAATTTTATTAAGATTTGTTTATTTCGCGGAATCTTTTATATTATTCATGCAATCGCAGATATGTTTGAGACAAACATGTAAGTTTGTGTCAATATATTTATTAGACATGAACCAATATATTATTTACCGAAAATTTACAATAATTCAGTTGCATGAATCAAAAAATTATTCACTGCAAATATATATAATATTCGATGCCTCAAACGAAGTCAATAAATTTATGAGAATTAAATAAATAATTGGATGAAAAAAATACTGTTCAAACTAACGGAATTTTTGATTTAAACTTACTAAGATTTTGATAATAGTTTAATAGTTAATATTTAATTTGCTGAAGTATGTTGCACAACTAAGAGATGTAATTCACCTAACAAAGGTGCACTTTTCTTTGGTTTACTTCTTATTTTTAGTACTTAATCTTAGTGCAATATTGTAAAATAATAGTTTTATTAGGTTATAATCACAAAGCATAATATTCAATGACAGGAGTGGACACTAGCGCTAGCGCGGTTGATGTGTGACCTCTCTGTCAGCTATGAGCATGCAGCATGCATTCTATTTCTCTCGCGCGAAGGATAAACAGAAATGCCACGAATCTACAGTATTGCTAAGATACATTACAAAATGTCCATACTCCTGTGTTTATTGACGTCCATTTAGCAACATTAAAATCTTTCTTTCTTGCTTTAGTAAAAATTTTGCCCCTAGGATCGCATTCTTAATGAAATATGCAAATTGCTCGTGAAAATTCAAGAATCAACAGAAGGAGAAGAGCCCAATAAAAAAAGGAAAAGTGAGGCGCTAATACAAAAATGTTGAGAAACACTGTGTTAAAGGTGGAGTGTCAATCACGCGGCTGAAGCGGCCAAAGCCGCGCGGCTGTAGACGCGCGATTATTGGCACGCTGCATACAAATAATTGAAACAGCAAATGTAAATAAAAACAAAAATTTCTCAGGTTGCTATGTACTATACAGATATAGTATTAAAAATGGAAAAACTTTGAGGATGAGCAAATATTTAATAACCTAGTATTTTATTAAAAATTCCTTGTCGTCTTACGACAAAATATTTACTTTAAAAACCAGGCCTTATAAAATATTTTGAGAAAATTATTTTTGACAGAACATCAGCACATCAAAATGCATTTTGGTTAGTTGGCCTCGCAGGGCATCTATAGACCGCACTGTGTCACGAGCGAGGCCGGTTGTTAGTGTGTATATTCCTATAATCCTGTACCCTGGCTGGGTGGGCTTGGCGTATCCAGGATAGAGTTTCTACTTAGTAGTAGCACATCAAAATACATAACTATCCTTTTCAAAGTTTTGTACCCTTTTTCAAAACCGTTTTAAAATTTATATCATTCATTAATTTAAATTACTACATAAACTTAGTAAGTAAATAAGTAATCTACTAGTGAAAATCAGTTTGCAAATGATATGGGAATTAATATTTTCGATTAGGAGTTGAAGTTTACAATCTTTTCATATTTTGTGGGGAAAATTATATTTTAGTATTTTATAAATAATAATTCATGGTTGTGTGTTGTTTTGCAATGAGACGCTTCGTGAACAGAACCATAACAGTAAATTCTTTCCTTGGTATTTGTTTGAAATCCAAGAAGGAAGAAGCACTTGATCGTTGAGAATTTGTCGTGCAGTGTTGACCGTGCTTTGCAATAACTCATTGTTAGCAGTACGGAGAGAAAACCGTAAGTACATTTTTATTTTGTTCATCAATTTAAAGCGTTACGAACCTCTTGGATCGTGTATGTTTATTGCTCACATAGACGCCGGCAAAAAGGTGTAAGATGCAACCTTTACATTATTATTTTAGGTAAAAATATCAAGATGTTAATGTTAGGAAAGTAATAAGATTAATAAGAAAAATTATAAATTAAGAAAGAGGAAATATAATTTTGTATTAGTAATCTATAAAGCATACAGCCCTCGTCAGGGTCGGATTTAGGGGTGGGAAGGGCAATCGGGACGCGAGCCCCGGGGTCCCCACCTAATAAGGGCCACCTTAAAATGTTTCTTCGCTAAAATGTATAAACATATCTTCATGTTACGATCTTAAAATCGAGAACTACATATGTATTGGTAAAAATTTATTTTCACACATAAAAAGAGTGTTATTCACATCCGAAATTTCATTTCAACGTATTTGACCTTAAACTTCAAAAAAAATTTACCGTTACAGGCTCTTAAATTAACAAATTTGATATTGATATTATTTGTAATTTTTAATTAAGTATATCAACATGGGCCCCCACATAATAATTGCCCTAGGACCCCCACAACGTTAAATCCGGCCCTGGCTCTCGTAAGTCCGCCCTCGATTTTTGAAGTAACTCATCAGGCGCGATTATATCCAAGTATTATTTATGCCTTTTCCACAGAGGGGAGTCATGGAAGTATAGCATGTTATTTTTCAAAATATATTTTGGGCGCAATACATAATAAATGTTAGAGTTTAGAAGGCTCTGCAATAAACATTAAAATCATTGCTAGGTATACCTACTTACTTAAATAACTATAAACATAAATTCTATTATTTAATTCTACTTTTTCTTTGCTATAAGCATAATAACATCTGTTGGTATGTACCTATAAAATATTAAGTTGACAGTCTTGGCACCCTTATCTGCTTTCACAACAACAATTTGATTATTATTCTTAAGGCAATAATTATTAGATACTCGTAGATTTATCCATGAAAGTAGCTCGAATTCAGCACAAGATAATTTTTGATTTTGTATTTTTTTAGACTACTCATTAAGAAATTTGGCGATGTTTTCTTTAATAGATTCTTTATCTCTAGTTTCACTACATTTGAAGGTTGTAAATAAATTTGATAATGTTTCAAAAATTAACGAGTTCTATATGGAATAATCATAAAATTACGATTTAAACAATAATTTTATCATGGATTTTTTTTGGGATTTAACTTATTCTTATACTGGTTGCAGTTAGATGTTTTTATCATTATAAAATTATGTAAAACTGTATAAATAATAATTTTAAAGCTGATGATGAGGGCCATAGACCTCGATAAAAATTGTTTTGAAAATTTTTTTGTTATCCACGTACGGCCCTCTTAAATTCACTAACTTGCTCATATTGGCTTTGTCGTATTTGTTGAGGCATATTGACTGGATCAGATCCAAATTTTAACTGAATTTTAATTATTTGACAGAATCAATTGATAATTATGTTTGAACCTGTATATTGCCTGATCGGTTGGACTCACCGGTTTCATATTCACTACTAATAATAAACTACCTCTGTGCTAAATTTCATCCATGTATTTCTATTACTTTTTGGTGTTGCACTTTCAACGGCCGCTAGTATATTATTGGCCTTGCATATTTTGGGTACCTATATAGTTTCATTGTCAAACAATATGTATGGTATTAAGTAAAGTTTACTATTTATGGTTTTTTAATGAACTTCTTTTTTTTATTTATGTTCTAAATCTGCATAACTCTCAAAAAATATTGACGACGCTCATGTGTGATCGTGGTGAAGACGGTAAAGTCTAGTGTCCTATCCTAACCTCTTTCCAGTATTCCGTATCCTCTATCATCTAGCGTTGCTAGAAGTGTGATAGTGTCGAGACATTATGTCCCATTTGGGATGTTTTCGTTTATTCACACATTTGAACACGGAACAAAACGTTCTCCTCGGAATATACTGGTTCGCTCGATAGTACATGCCATATCTACATGCAATACACTGTATGTTGTTCGTTCACGTTGCTGATGTTGGTTGTATGTATTTGTGTACGCCAACCGCTTGCCTGCTGGCTTGCCAGTTGGCGGTTACTAGGTGTATGTACTCTGTTTTTATTTGTGTTTTGATGTGTTTTTGTTTTTTGTTTGCATTATTGCTTAGGTGGACATGTTATTGAAACAGTGCAATGGTATTTCTCATCGTACTAATTAATTTAATGTCGTTATGTTTATTTTATTATGCAGTGAATATAAATACCTACTAAATTTTCAAGAAATAAAATAAAATAAAACTTAAATTATATACTTTCGTATTCGTAAACTGTTGCCACAACTTACAGTTTAAGAGGCACTTTAAAGTATGAGACAAAGTTTGTATTTTGTTCTGATAAAACGTTTAGAAGAAAATTCTGAAGACCATTAATGTAAATGAAGCATAGCTTAGTTGCAGAGCCGAGAATGAATTTTCAGCTTAAGATTGGAATGCACCTGATTTTAAATTTTAGTCTCGATTTTAGTCATCATCTGACTTTGTTTATAGGCATATTATACTACAACACAATGTCACATCATTTTATTTCACTGCAGTATAAAGGTTAGGGCCTCGAACCGTAACGAAACCGTAACTGAAAACCGCACCGATATTTAACATTTCATGGAACTGTAACCGAAAACCGAAACCAATATTTATTTTCTTTAAATATGGAAACCTGGTGATGATGTAGAGAATTTGTTAAAACTAAAAGAAAATTTAACTCCTTCCAACGTTTCTAAAGAACATAATTATGTTAAACAATGTCGAAAACATAATGAAAGAAAATAAAATATCGTAACATTTAGGGAAAACGTAAAGTATTCAAAATCTGAATTATATAAATATAGCCAAAGTTTTATCAGTACCTGCAACGCAAGTGAGTGTGTTATAATTGAAAAAACAGTAACCGTTAAACACCGAAACTGTAACGAAACCCCAATTTTGTTCGTTTCGAGATCCTAGTCAAAATTTAAAAGTCAAAATTTAATAAGTCAAAGTTTAATAAGTCAAAATTAAAAAGTCAAAATTTAATAAGTTTTTGCGGGTATGTAAATTTATTTTAATAGTGATTATGCGAATTACATACATTTGGTACTCAAAATGAACTGTGCGTAAATAAATTACTCGTATATCCTTAATTTTTCAAATTTCTGAAAAATTCTGTTTAACTCGTAATCAGCATATCACTGTATAACTCAAAGTTATGATACAACCTGTATATTTGAAAAGCACACTTCATTATTATCCGATACGAACTAAATATTCGTAGCATAATAATAATAAATTATGAAACATCATTTTGAAATGTTAATTTATTTGAAATTAAATCACATCATTATCAGCAAAATTAATACCGCATGAAAGCTTTAGTGAATGAAATAATAAAATTATGGTTTAAATTTTGTACTAAAAAGCATGTACCTACATGTAGTACAAGCCACGCAATTTATACAGATGCGATATTTTCGTATTATTGTTTTACAAACCTAATCAGACATCAAATTCCTAGCAATTAAACTATAATCCACGTTATTCCTAATATAATTATGCCTGTTGTATAATACGCCGCAGTTGCATCTGTTCACACAACTAAACACTAGGGGAGACTGGGGGCTATTTAGACTATTTTTGATTTTTCGTCAATTTATGAAATAATATAATAAAATTTAACTGTTTTTTTAATTTCATATGATATTTACAATATTTTAGATTTATGATATAGTGGTTGGACGGTTGTAGCAATATTGTGCACTTAAAAAAAATTATTTAGAAAAATGTACCAAGTGTCCCAATATAGCCCAGTCAAATTAGATTTTAACCTAGAAAAAATTAGTAGTAAGCTACAATTTGGAGGATATATAGTTCTTGGTGTTCTTTACGACCTGTGAAAACCCACCGCCCGTAGGGGGGGTGGAACCACCCCCAAAACCAGCCCCAAATGTGCAATTTTTTAGTTTTTATTTTTTTTTCTCGTAAACCGTTGTATGTATCAAAAAATTTTAAATTGTAAATTTGTAGCTTATAAAATTTGCAATCGATTGATGTATAACATTTTATAGTTTTGTATACCCGTAAGGTTACAGGTATATAAGAAAAAAACATTTTTCATTTTTATTTGATTTATGTCTTGAATTTAATGAGTTACAGTAGTTTTAAAGACGAATCTTATTTTTCTTAACGTATGATTGTTATAATTTCGGTTCAAATCATAAAAAGGGCTCAGAAAGGCCCTATACTCAAAACTCGTTGGTCATTTAAGGGCCCCAAAATTTTGTAAATTGTATTTGAGCTAGTTTTTTTTTTTTAGTAATGCGATAATTCTCGAGACGGTAACTGACCCTATATTTATAATATATCCGGTCTCAAATTTTCTCTGGAAAGCCCTGCCATAATCGCACAGTTTAGAAAAAACAATAATAATAAAATTCGTTCCAGGATTTGTACTCGCCATTAAATAAATTACTATTAGATATTGGGTGTAGTGAAAAAATATTATATTGTACATAGGTACATTTTTTTTTAAATATTATATATTCACTACATCCTCTTGTCTTCTATTTTGACAAGAAATGTTTTGGCAATTTCCACAAAGTGCTGTGCAGTACATTCCAAATTTTTTGCATGTACAATGTTGTGTATAGTTACTTTTGCATTTACAAAATATCATTTCTAAAATGTGGGATGGGGCAACGTTTTTACTTATTTTAATTGGTTCAAGTTTTCCTTGGTTTGAAATCCATTCCCACTGAGTTGGGAGAAGATTATAACCCAGACATATTTGTACTTGTAGAAAACATCTAAACAGCAAACAAAAGAAAATTTAAGAAACAACAATAATACAGAAATATTATTATATTTACCTCATTACATGAAAATTACCGGCATCACTTGGTGGTAAATATACCAAGCTCAAATTTATCTCTTATAGTTTGTTTGGATACTTTTTTCATGTACGACATGTATCGTTCAGTGTCCAAACAAGGCGAAAAACTTTCATATATTTTAGTAATAGATATTCTATTTTGACTTTTGGATCATAAAAAATTTTCATGTCTCCTATTATGTCAATATTTTGTTCAATATGTTTGTAAACAGAAACTTTGCCCTTTTTGAACAAGGCAGAAGTTGTATTACATCAAAAAAAATAGCGTGTACTAATAAAATAACTTCAGCCATTTCACCTAATGCTGTCTGCATTATGTAATTTGTATTGCATTGCAACACATTATATAATTCTACTATAATAATAATATTTTCTTACATTACTTAAATAACAAAATATTGTATTTATTCAATTGTATTTAATTCTGTACATTTTCAGAAATTTTAATGATACCTACTTCAAACTATTCTCATAATAAGTGTATTTGTAAAAATATATAAATCAGGAGCTGTTTTTATATTCTAATCTAAGCAGTATGCTTCTTTTAAATATTGCTAATATAATACTTTGTTGTCAAAGGTAGGAATTTTGAAAACCAAATGGACCGTCAAAAAACGAAAATATGAGCCCGAGCCAGTATTGTAATAAAAAAATGTCAATAAGCAAAAATTAAAATTTTGAACCTATATGATCAAGAAGTTCGGATTAAGGAACTCCCAGGTCTCCTTTTGATAATTTGAAAAATATAATATTGGGTTTATGTTAAAACTAAAGTACTTAAGGTTGTTTTCAGAATAACTGTTACTTATTAAAAACAAACAATAAAACAACTCAAAATTGAAATTCTTTGGGGCCCTTAAATTACCAATAAGTTTTGAGTACAGGGCCCTTCTGAGCCCTTTTTATTATTTGAGCCAAAATTATAACAATAATACGTTAAAAATAAACAAGATTCGTCTTTAAAACTACTGTAACTCATTAAATTCAAGACATAAATCAAATAAAAATGAAAAATGTTTTTTTCTTATATACCTGTAACCTTACAGGTATACAAACATTGGGACCGGATATATTACAAATATAGGGTCAGTTACCGTCTCGAGAATTATCGCATTATTAAAAAAAAACTAGCTCAAATAGAATTTACAAAATTTTGGGCCCTTAAATGACCAACGAGTTTTGAGTACAGGGCCCTTCTGAGCCCTTTTTATTATTTGAACCGAAATTATAACAATTATACGTTAAAAAAATAAGGTTCGTGTTTAAAACTACTGTAACTCATTAAATTCAAGACATAAATCAAATAAAAATGAAAAAGGTTTTTTTCTTATATACCTGTAATCTTACAGGTATACAAAACTATAAAGTGTTATACATCAATCGATTGCAAATTTTATAAGCTACAAATTTGCAATTTAAAATTTTTTGATACAGACAACGGTTTACGAGAAAAAAAATTAAATCTAAAAAATTGCACCTTTGGGGGTGGTTTTGGGGTGGTTCCACCCCGCCTACGGTCGGTGGGTTTTCACAGGTCGTAAAGAACACCAAGAACTATATATCCTCCAAATTGTAGCTTACTATTAATTTTTTCCGGGTTTGAGGTAATTTCCACCTAAAATGACTGGGCTAATAGTGCCATTCCTTCTATTTAATGGGACTAGGTGTAAGGTTAAATTAATTTTTATTTATTTGGTCCGGCATAAAAACCTATTTTCGTTTTCTCCATAAATTCAACAAGGACATACTTAATAATTTTCGGTTTTGGCATTATATTATATATATATATATATATATATATATATATATATATATATATATATATATATATATATATATATATATATATATATATATATATATATATATATATATATATATCCGTCCAATCATTTCATATTGTGCATTTCAGCAGCAATTATAAGAATTTTGTGTTATATTTTTAAAAACTTAATACTTTTATTCATAACTATCGTTTTTGTTACGAGGTACATATAGTAAGGAAAATATCCAGTACCCTTTTTGTTAGTACCATTAGTCCCTATATATTACGTAGCAAACATTTTTTACAAATAGCAACGAAACTACGTTAATATAAATTAAAATACGAATTGGACATTGGCTACTACTAATTTAAAGTACAAATAAAATAATAATACATGCATATATAAGTACTGCACCAACAAATGATTTTATGCGATAAGTTATTTAAAAATATTTACATTCGACAACTCAAAACACATTCGTACTATGACTGCCTATAAAAACTAAACTACAAGTCCAATACTTTTTGAAATAGTGAATACTTTTTTCAAGCAGGAAAATTTAAAACTGCGTGGTTCACTTAGCCCCAATTCCAATTAGCCCCCAGTCTCCCCTACAGGATTAAGGTCAGATTGCATTGATAGTCATTTATTTACAATGACAGATGCCTTCTGTTGTAAATTTATCGAATATTGCTTTGATCATCGAGCCATTATATATGTTCTAATAGTAGTATGTACAGATAATTACCTATTAGTAGTATACTTATTAATGAAATTATCATTCATTGTAATGAACGTTTTGAAATTATCATGGGAAATTAATCTGTAATCATGTAAAATAGTCAATGTTGAACGATATTTCATTATTTCAATATAAAATATTTACAGTTTTCAATTAAGTAATTTAAGTATTAGTTAATCAAAATACATACAATTTTTGCTTTATTATACGAGTATTCACAGTATACAATTGATATTAATAGAGCTAATACTTTTCTATATACAGGGTGTTTCTATACCTCTGCACGAAACTGTAATAGATTTATAATTTGATATACTGATTATAGATAAAAAAGATTTTTTCAAAACTCATAAAAATAAGGGTAGTGAAAATATTAGTTCCATTTGTTTAACTGTTTACTTATTATGGTATTATAAAATAAAATTATAAATATTATAAGACTATCTAGAAATAGTCTAGAATAGTACACAGTTAAATTGACTTTCAAACAAGAGACACTAAAATTTTCACTACCCTTATTTTTGCGATTTTCGAAAAAAATCTTTTTTATCTATAATCAGTACCTATATCAAATTATATAATCTATTAAAATTTCGTGCAGAGGTACAGAAACGCATTGTATATGCGTATAATATGTTGATAAATTTTTCGAAAATTAAAAATCTCGTGTTATGCACAGAAATATCAAAACTATTTTTTGTGCGACCTATTTTACTGAATTTATTGAAATTTTAATTAAATTAATCTGGTGTGGCCACTAAACGATTCACGACAACAAGTATATTACAAACAGCTCAATACACATTGCATATTCATCCTTAAAACCAAATTAATTGATTTAGGTACTTATTTTTTAATATGAAAGTAGAAAAATATGTTAACATCTAAAACATTAGGAAACTATAGAGACATTCTTGTGCAAAATTTCTTAAGTCTACAAAGATGTTTAATAAAGCTGCATTTTTAAGAAATTCTTTGTTGTAAAATAATTATTAGGTATATACAATTACTTATTTCATGTTATAAGCAAAAAGTTAGGATATCTGTATTTATGGAAAATTAAATAAATTTAGAAGTGATATACAGTTTTAATTAAGGTATAATTTCGATTAGGCTTTATAAGAGTAAAATAAGCTTCTGGTTCATTTGAAGGTTTCAAATCTAAGATGAAAGCTGAATCCATTATAATAAACTAGGTTCGGTAATCCCGGGAGGATAATGCTAATAAAGTTGCAGCCTTGGTCTGTCAAAACCTTCGCATCTTTTGTGTGAATTTATTGGCCATGTAAAGCATATAATACGCCAAAATTTATTACTACACGTATTTTACTTTATCGACAATGCCTGTGACACTGGAAACAAAATATGAATTTTAGTCAAAAAATTCTTTTTTTGCGCTTACGTGCTATGTGAACACCAATGTGTCACTTTACATAGTAAGCAAATTATATTTAGAAAATTGTAATTAAGTTACACAAGAAAGTAAGAACTTACAATTATTGTTATACAAACTAGCAATTGTTATAAATGTATTATAATTAAATTATTAGTATCTACAAGATTTAATGTAGGTAATCGTAATATTCAAAAAATTTTCTTCGCACGTTGCGGCATCAAAAAATTTGTTAGGTTAACTTTTAACTAGAAAAGTTTATTCTAAAGGTAACTCGTTTTTATGCCTAACAAATTCAAATTATATTCGACAAAAATGTAAAAAGTTCGATTAAAGATTGCATGAAGTATCTTACACTTCCGTCAAAATATTGTTCATTATATTTTTAAATTTTACTAAAATCTTATTACTGTAAGAGATGCTAATAAGATACATAGGCACATTTTTTACAATACGCATTTGTCGCAATATTACCAATATTTTTAATAAATAATAGTATTTAGCTATTGCAATAAGAAAGCATTTAAATATAATTCTGGAGAGAAACTGGCAGAGTAAGATAAGTTAAAAATTATGAATATTCATGAAATCGTTTAAAAACGTTGTATTTTATACAGGATGATGCAGACCACCCGTACCCCCAAATATCTCGCGAATTACGCAACGGATCGAAAAAAGAAAAAATACGTGGTAAATATTTTTACGCTCTATTCAACGGCATCAAATTGAAGTTTTCACCCCCACCCCTTGGAGATGGGGAGGGGGGCAACTCCGTAATCTTAAATGGCAACCCCACTTTTTATTTTGGCAACGTGTTCTACGCAAAAAAGAAGAAATTTTTGTAGGAAACGTTTTTTCCTCTCACCCCAATATTTCGAGTTATCAACGCGGGAAAGTGAAAAAATTTGAATCTTGAAATATGTTTTTTCAGAAACCGTTTCTTCTTTTTTGCGTAGAACACGTTGCCAAAATAAAAAAGTTGCCATTTAAGATTACGAAGTTGCCCCCCTCCCCGCCCCCAGGGGGTGGGAATGGAAACTTCAATTTGATGCCATTGAATAGAGCGTAGAAATTATTTAACACGTATTTTTTCTTTTTTCGATCCATTGCGTAATTCGCGAGATATTTGGGCGGTACGGGTAGTCTGCATCACCCTGTATATGATTTTTTTAAAGGAACATCCTGTGCCTGTGGCTTTAGGTTCTTAGCCTCTTAGCTAATGATAATGTATTTGAATGAAATCTAATTTAGACATCACATCCGTGCCCTCTGTGGAATTCGAACCCACGATGCTAGACCGCTCGCCCAACGATAACACTAATCAGTACAGTGGATTATAGCAAAAATAAGCTGATTGGTGCGAAATTAATTTGATATCGTATGATTTTCTTTGTATATAATGTATCTAGCTTATGTATGTGTTTAGAGCTCTAGTCCAGCCATATAAGAACAAGAATCTCCTTGGTGTGGACCGAGCCGGAGCCGAACTGAGGTAAAGATGCAATTACTTATATAGCACCACAGCTGAGATTTGTTATTTTAGAGGGCACACGCTCGGAGAATTACAAAATTCGAGTGGCTATCCCTTACACTCTAGACGGAAATATCAAGGAGGTATTATGGAGCACATTTTTTTTCAAAAATAAAAGCTGTCTAAAAATTTACGATAATATCAAGACGCGGAGCCAGAGAGATTTGTCAGAACCAGGAATTAATGGTGCGGGACCATTCTGTTACGAACGTAGCTTTTCTAATACCCTAGTCATCCTGCGAAGGTATTTTACAAACTCCAAATTATGTACGCATAAAGAATTTTAATACAAAATTCTTCAAGCAACGCATGGAATTATTTTGTACCAAATACGGATTTTAAATAATTTATTATTCTTAATCTTAAGAAGATAGAAAGAGTTTAGTCTTCACTCAAAACAGTCACTCTGCTCTGACACTGTTGTCGTATACTTTATTTCATTATTTAGACAACGCAAATGTTTTTTGATTCCAGCTTTGCCTTTTTAAATTATTTCTGCTTTAAACTATAACTATTTGAAAAAATGTAAACGATTGATATTCTAGTATTTTTCCAAAATAATAGAATTAATGAGAACTGCAGTCAAATTTGTTCAATTTTTACAAACATAATAAAAAAGTTACGTGATGATTTAAAGTTCATAGATCACCTTTAATTTCACAATGTTTAAAACAAATCTAAAATAATATAGAACATGCCAAAGAGACACAGTTTTTCTAAATACCGAATTTTATAACGTGCTTCAAATTTTCCGCACCCTAAAAAAATGAAGAAATATTGTTATACGTATACATATATGACCCTGGTGACTTTCTCAAGAATACAGTAAATTTTAGGGAAATATTTTTATATCTAGACGTATGCTGCGTTATATTCACATTCATAAATAACTTCATATCTTTACATTTTGCCTTATCGTTTACGGCTTTCGTGAGAAAAACAAAAGGTGTTGAAAAAGGGCAGAGGTATTTATATTTTCTAACAAAATTCCTGTGCGAATATGAAGTTCAAATCAGAATGACAATCATGTTGCTTAAAACGCGTACATTTTTGCTGTTAAAAGCTACAATAATTGTTACTCTCAAATACAAAACATAATATAATTACGACGATTCTTATGTAAACAAACTATTACTATCGGAGTAATAAGTATAGTCACTCCGATGTAAAGTTGAATAACTTGTTTAAAAATAATCCAAAAAATTTAAATAAAACTTTATACTAAAGTATGCACATTTCTACGTTATTGTATTGAATTTCAAATTTGTCAAAATCATGCTCATTTTTGCTAAAAATTTTTGTTATTTCTACACATATACATTTAAAAATTTGAAATTCTATACAATAACGTAGAAATGTGCATACTTTAGTATAAAGTTTTATTTAAATTTTTTGGATTATTTTTAAACAAGTTATTCAACTTTACATCGGAGTGAAGTGACTATACTTATTACTCCGATAGTAATTAATATACCATAGTAGGTACCGTATGGGTTCCTTTTTAAAAAGATTTTAAAAAACTAGATTGTGTTATCGATACCAAATACAGGACAGATTCTATATAGGAATCAAAACTAGTTTAGACTTAGAAATGATAGTTTTGAATTTATTATGATTATAACAAATAATTTGAATCATACCTACACAAATAAACAATCCAATCACTATCAAAACAAAATAATCTTTAGTAGAGTAGTATAAATACTATATAAATTTTTGCTACTATTTGCTATATATATATATACATATATATATATATATATATATATATACAACTTACTATCATTGAAGCGTCCTTATATTGACAATTTTCCATCAACCGAGCGTCCGGCTCCAATGAAGCGTCCATATATGGACGCTCGATTGGTCACCATGTTAAATTGGCACCTAGTACCATCTAGTAGTCATATTTAAAAATTTTGGTGGACGCCGAATTGATAGTGAATTATCATTTGCCGTATACATGCCGTATACTTTTAGTTCAGCCGAACGCTCACTCGTGGCGTTGCTGCGCTAGGCGTATAAGTATACTTTCATCCAATCTATCGCCTACCGAGCGTCCTCAAACTGGCAACACCGAAACGTATGTTTTCAAATGTTATGTTCGAAGTGTTCGTGTTCTCTTGATATTGGAGGATGAAGCAAAATATCAAAGTACGTAGTTTTCGTTTCGACTACGTGGTTCTGCTTATCAAGAACTTATATACTTATAACAAACTTTTTTTTTCGTCGCACGTGAACGCAAAGCACGCCGTTACTCCCTGTTTAAACTAAAGGGAGCAAACCACGCTTTTGCTCCCTAGGAGGCAAAAACGTGTTTTTCTTCTTCTAAACTGGAAGTGTCGGCGTGCTTCGCATGCATTAAATAAAAAAGATTTTTTTAATCGGGTCATAAATTATATTCAAATTAGGGGAGAGAGATAAACATCAAGATCTACACCGTTTGCCCGATCCTCATGAAATTTTGCATGCAGATTTTTTTTTACCAGACTTAGATTTTAAGTTATGTATTAATTTGATTGGACCATTAGGGGGTGGGGGTTAATAATATAGAATCTCGACCATTTGTCCGATTCTCATGAAATTTTGCACGCAAGTCTCTTTTGACTGGAGTCAAAAGTAAAGTATTTTAAAGTATGTTTAAATTCGATCATACATCATAAGGGATGCGGATTATAAATCTATAGAATCTAGACCATTTGTCCGAATCTCTAGAAATTTTGCAGGCTGGACTCTTTTTACCTCTCGCCTCATATTCTATAAGAGAGGTATTGTAATGGGTCAAAATTTTCGAGTATGAGTTTTTGGTGGATAAGCACGTTTCAGGGTCTCTAGAATACGAATTTAATATTTTCCCGATGATGTCTGTGTGTGTGTATGTGTGTGTGTTTGTATGAATGTATGGACTGACGATTTTTCGTCCACGATAACTGAAAAAGTATCAAACCTTTAATAACCAAATTTCATATTTAAGGTTTTAATAAGGATCTTAACACCGGATAAGATTTTGGTAGAAATCCGTAAACCGGAAGTAGTACTTTTTGGAACTTGATATAGTTTTTCTTAAATAAATTGGTACATTATTTATTTATGACAATTTTTGCAAATAAAAATAAAAGATAATATAATTATCTATGGGTACAGTGAATTTTAAATACAATTTGCTGAATCTGGTAGTATTTAGCAATAAAATAAAGTGCAACTAAGTACCAGTATCTTGTTGTCCATGATATGAAATTTGTTTTTACTCAAAATTTGAATTATAATGACAGTGACAGTACAGTTGACATCTTTTGCTTGCATCTTGGTTTACATTATTGTTTACATATTACATGAACATTAAAATGTAAGTAAAACTATTTATTAGATTAGTAGAATAAGCAGAATTAGGCGAGAGGTCGTGTACTGGCCACAGCAGATTTTTTTACTATAGTCACATTTTTAGGTATATTTGAAATTTATTGGGCTATTAGAGGTGGGGTAATCTCTATAGATCTAGACTGTTTGTCCGATTCTCATGAAATTTTGCATGCGCGTCTTTTTTGACTAGAGTCAGATTTCAAAGTATGCTCAAATTCGATAGAATCATGATGGAAAGGGGAGGGATTAAACTAAAACAATCGCTTTAACAGTCGTAATTTTTTTTTCAACGGAACTCGGTAATATGTAGCAATCAACTAAAGTAAGATAGTTTTTATTTATCGGGTTATAAATTATATTTAAATTGAGGTATGAGGGTTAACATCTAGACCTAGACCGTTCGTCCGAACTTCACATATTTTTACAAGCAGATCTCTTTTCACAAGAGCCTGATTTTAAGGTATGTGTTTTGTGAATTTGTTCGGGTCCAAAGAGTTGGGGGTTAAATTCAACAATCACTCAAATGGCCGTAATTGTTTTTTTGCAACAATACTTGGTATATACCATTGAAATAAAATAAGAAATATTATTTTTCTGGTAGTTATAGGTATTATACATTCATGTACCTTATGCGCATTCGTAATATTCATATCCAAGCGCAAGGAACATTCGAAATACTACCAGAAAAATTACCGACATAACTACGAGACTACTACTACTTATGGTATTATAAGTGAGAGTCTTTTTTTAAATTGGGTCATACACATAATTTTTTATTCGATCGGACTATCATGAGGGTAGGGGTTAAATATCTAAATCTAGAAGGTTTGTCCGATCTTTATGAAATTGAAATAAAATTTAATTGCTTTGACAGCAAATAAAGAAGTAGTTAATTAATAAAACCTTATTTAGTAAATAGATAATAGATATTTATGTAACAAGTAAGGAAACGAAAGTTGTTACCTTACGTATGTGAAATTTGTACCACGAGGCGTGGCCGAGTTCTGTAAATACATAAGTAAGGTAACTACCGAGATTCCTTACTGTTGCATACAATATCTTTATATTTTCATTTAGAATAAATAGAAATTTTTGTTTGAAATTATGAAATTTTGTCATTTAATGTCTTACAAATTATGACATAAAACAAGAACACCCAAATTAGGTTATCTACAAACCACATTTTTATTCGAATTTTTTAAAAATTTAAACAGCATAAAATATGCGATTGCAAGTTAAAAACATTTTATATTGAAGTTTCTTTATAATGTAGTCTATAATATTTTAAATAAATGTAGTTTTATATGTGTACATTTTTTTTTTTAAAGAGTAAAATAAAAAAAACCATTGCATGAAGTAATTAAATTCATTTCCTAGCGCAAATTTGAGAAATAAATTGTCTATAAACCAAACGAAAGTAAGAAAATAATATTTACCTATTTTTAAAAACTCAATAAACACTGCTTGATATAGGTACTGTAATGTCCTAATGTCATTTGATTAATTTTCTACTATTTTTCTGTATAATGAGTAGTAGATTTTAAATAGGTAAATTACAGTCGTGTCGAGCATTATTTTTCTTCCAAATAAAATTTCTGTTTCACATTTTTACTTATAAAGCTTACAGCAATTTTTACCTTCCGCTTACCTGTAAAGGAAGGTATTGGAATCATGCAAAAAATCGGGTAGTAAGTTTTTAGTGGATGAGCACGAATTAGGTTCCTTACAACTCATTTTTGATAGTTTCCCGATGATGTCTGTATGTGTGTGTGTGTGTGTGTGTGTGTGTGTGTGTGTGTGTGTGTGTGTGTGTGTGTGTGTGTGTGTGTGTGTGTGTGTGTGTGTGTGTGTGTGTGTGTGTGTGTGTGTGTGTGTGTGTGTGTGTGTGTGTGTGTGTGTGTGTGTGTGTGTGTGTGTGTGTGTGTGTGTGTGTGTGTGTGTGTGTGTGTGTGTGTGTGTGTGTGTGTGTGTGTGTGTGTGTGTGTGTGTGTGTGTGTGTGTGTGTGTGTGTGTGTGTGTGTGTGTGTGTGTGTGTGTGTGTGTGTGTGTGTGTGTGTGTGTGTGTGTGTGTGTGTGTGTGTGTGTGTGTGTGTGTGTGTGTGTGTGTGTGTGTGTGTGTGTGTGTGTGTGTGTGTGTGTGTGTGTGTGTGTGTGTGTGTGTGTGTGTGTGTGTGTGTGTGTGTGTGTGTGTGTGTGTGTGTGTGTGTGTGTGTGTGTGTGTGTGTGTGTGTGTGTGTGTGTGTGTGTGTGTGTGTGTGTGTGTGTGTGTGTGTGTGTGTGTGTGTGTGTGTGTGTGTGTGTGTGTGTGTGTGTGTGTGTGTGTGTGTGTGTGTGTGTGTGTGTGTGTGTGTGTGTGTGTGTGTGTGTGTGTGTGTGTGTGTGTGTGTGTGTGTGTGTGTGTGTGTGTGTGTGTGTGTGTGTGTGTGTGTGTGTGTGTGTGTGTGTGTGTGTGTGTGTGTGTGTGTGTGTGTGTGTGTGTGTGTGTGTGTGTGTGTGTGTGTGTGTGTGTGTGTGTGTGTGTGTGTGTGTGTGTGTGTGTGTGTGTGTGTGTGTGTGTGTGTGTGTGTGTGTGTGTGTGTGTGTGTGTGTGTGTGTGTGTGTGTGTGTGTGTGTGTGTGTGTGTGTGTGTGTGTGTGTGTGTGTGTGTGTGTGTGTGTGTGTGTGTGTGTGTGTGTGTGTGTGTGTGTGTGTGTGTGTGTGTGTGTGTGTGTGTGTGTGTGTGTGTGTGTGTGTGTGTGTGTGTGTGTGTGTGTGTGTGTGTGTGTGTGTGTGTGTGTGTGTGTGTGTGTGTGTGTGTGTGTGTGTGTGTGTGTGTGTGTGTGTGTGTGTGTGTGTGTGTGTGTGTGTGTGTGTGTGTGTGTGTGTGTGTGTGTGTGTGTGTGTGTGTGTGTGTGTGTGTGTGTGTGTGTGTGTGTGTGTGTGTGTGTGTGTGTGTGTGTGTGTGTGTGTGTGTGTGTGTGTGTGTGTGTGTGTGTGTGTGTGTGTGTGTGTGTGTGTGTGTGTGTGTGTGTGTGTGTGTGTGTGTGTGTGTGTGTGTGTGTGTGTGTGTGTGTGTGTGTGTGTGTGTGTGTGTGTGTGTGTGTGTGTGTGTGTGTGTGTGTGTGTGTGTGTGTGTGTGTGTGTGTGTGTGTGTGTGTGTGTGTGTGTGTGTGTGTGTGTGTGTGTGTGTGTGTGTGTGTGTGTGTGTGTGTGTGTGTGTGTATGTGTGTGTGTGTGTGTGTGTGTGTGTGTGTGTGTGTGTGTGTGTGTGTGTGTGTGTGTATGTATGTATGTGTGTGGTCCGGGCCGATGCCGGATGTTGCATAACTCAAATACGAATTATCCAAAAATTTTGATATTTGGTATTTTACAATTGTATACGAATAAGAAGAGCTCATTAGATTTTGGTACAAATATCTTCACCGGAAGTTATACTTTTTGAAGATTGAAAAGATTAAGTGTCAAAAATTTCTATAAATTTGGACAAAATAGTATTTATTTGTAATAAGAATAAGAGGAAAAGTTATTTGCAATTTACGTTATAAAAAATTGTCTTTATCTGGTAGCATTAAAGAACTGCAGTAAAATTTAAAAAATAAATTTATCAAATTAAACGTTGAAATCTTGTAAGTAATCCATGTTCGGTTGATTTTTGTTACTGCATAAAAAATATTGACAGATGAGAAGTCATAAGTAGTAAGCTATTAAATGTATAGTAACGTAGTAACTGAACGGAGGATTGCTTCAACACAGAAGAGTGTGAATGAATCTTTTGATTCAGGTGATACTAATTTCTGTGTTTGAATATTTTAGATTTTTATTTGTATATTTTAAATGGACACCGGATTGTACGTATACATTTCTGTTTAAAGTCTAGATATGGCGGAAGGTTGTGTGATGGCCACGTCAGATTTTTTATTATTATTAAACATTTATTTTTTCCAAATTGCTACTTAACAAGATTTCGATAAGTACCAAACAAATTTATTCGGAAAAATAAATAGCTCTTATGTAGTTAACGTTACAAACATTGACATAAAAATATTTACTACTTTCGGTTTGAGCTTTCCATACCAAAATAACTGGGTAAATCACTATTTCCTAACCAGAAGTAATAAATTTTGAACAAAAATTATTTATAAAATGCGTTAAGTAGTATTATATTCTAATTTTAAACCTAATCAATAGTGTTGTCAACAAATTTGTGAATTTAGTAATTATTGACATATAATGCATTTGTTGCTAGTTTTCATTTAAATAATTAACTATCAGATCACAGACAATTTGACCGATTTTCACTATATTTTTGTTATACTTAGTTATAAGCATAGAAATCCAACATAAAATACAGGCTAAATAATCAATCAATGTACCACCTTAAAACAAAATCTAAACGATGTATCCCACAAATATCTTTGTCATATTTATTCAACTTGCCGATAATAATTCCGTCTTTTCATTTCAAATCCCCAATATAACGCGCGAAGTAACATGGTTCAGTCGCGGCAACACTGTCGGACGCTTGATAATCGATGAATTGTAATAATCCGTATATTTCGGACGCTTCAAAGATGATAGTTTGAACGGACGCTTCAATGATTATGAATTGGGAATATACACCAACCGGACGCTCTATTCAGGTTTTTTGAACGGACGCTCTGTTGATAGTGAGATGTATATATATATATATATATATATATATATATATATATATATATATATATATATATATATATATATACAGGGTGTAACAGCGAAACCAACCAACGCCTATATTTTGTTTATTATTATAGTTACAAAAAAATGTTAAATAGCAAAGTTGTAGCTGACCAAGGGGGACATCTGATTAAAGAATAAAATAATTTTTTAAACCAGTGGTTCTCAACTTACAACACAAAGTTATATTTTTTCAAATGGGAATATACATATTTTTTAGGCCCATTCGGTAGAGTATTTTGTTCTGAATTCAACCATGTATTAGTTTCATATCCTTACATAATAAAAATTTTGAGAAAAATGCAATTGAATTTTAAATAATTTTTAACTTTTTTAACATATACATATATATATATATATATATATATATATATATATATATATATATATATATATATATATATATATATATATATATATATATATATATATATATATGTGGGATTCTTTTAAATGAAAGTCAATGTATTTTAGAACAATTATTATTAAGTGTAAGTAAAGTATACTATTCACAACAGAAATGAAATTAACAATAATTAGAGATAAGTTTAATCAAATTTAACACAGAGAAACGTCTTCACGTCGTACGTCTTCCGCCATTACCTCGTGTCACTCTACTGGTCAGGGCCGGACGGGCCCACATCTCGGCCATCCTGCAGTTCATCCGTCTCGGATGAATCGGAGAAGGCATTTTCTTCATAGTTGTCTTCCCACGGCTTCATTTGGTCAGCGGCTGTTGATGTTCGCCGGGAACCTTCACCGGACCACATTTTCTCGACTTCGTATCTATCGTGACCTGTAACAGATATAATTTTATACGGGCCCAAGAACTTCGGGCGAAGCTTGGCATTGGTCGCAAACTGGGATCGTTTGATCGCAACTAGATCGTTGATCTGATATTGAATTGCTGGCTTCCGTCTCTTGTCATAATTTTGTTTGTTTTCTCTTTGAATCTTGAGTATCAGTTGCTTCGCATCTTTTCTTAAATTTTCTCTTTCTTCTTCAAACAAGGTTATACCTTCTTCTTGTAAGATTGCTTGGAGTTTGATGTCTTTCGGAGTATTCCTTCTTATTCCAATCATAAGCTCGAAGGGCGATCGTCTAATACTTCTTTGATACGTGCTGTTTAATGCTGTTTGTACTTCTCCTATGTACTTGTACCAGTCTTCAGGCTTATCAAGTGATAATTTACTAAGAACCGGTATAATAATTCGGTTAATACGTTCAATCTGTCCGTTCCCTCTTGGTATTCCAGTGGTAATCTGAACGTGTTGAATATTATTATTCTTGCAATAGTCTTGAAAGGCGTGCGACGAGAATGCCGTTCCTTTATCGGATATAATTCGACTTGGGTTTCCAAAGGTAACCTTCTGAATCTCGAGTTTTGCTATCACTTCTTCAGTAGATGTCGTCTTAGTTGCATAGATCCAAACAAATTTGGTAAAAGCATCCACTATAGCTAAGATGTATTTGTAGCTTTTCCTAGTTGATGCTAAAGGGCCTAAATGATCGATGTGATAGGTTGATAGAGGACTTCCTCCCTTATCGATAGGGTATAACATACCTTCCTGTTTTCCCATTTTTCTATCCGTCAGAATACAAGCTATGCTATTTCTTATTACAGTTTCTATTTTTTCTTTCATCTTCGTAAACCAGTATTCTCTAAGAATTATGTCGTATGTTTTTCTCACAGCAAAGTGTCCATTTTGATGTGCAGCCTTGATAATTTCATTTTGCATTCTTTTCGGTACAACTAGCAACTGTGCACCCTTATCTTCTCGGTATAACAGCTGATTTTTGACACAATACCCGTCATATGGAGATGTCTCTAGAACCTTCATTATCGTTTTAAGATCTTCGTCTTCTTGTTGTGCCTTGTGAATTCTGCTTGTTACGACATCTTGAGCGTCAACGTGCCTCATGCCGGTACCTGCGCGATGTTCTATGGTGTAATTATATTCTTGTAAGAACAGAGCCCATCTGGCGACTCTTGGTGTTAAATTCTTCTTCTGCATCATCATTTAAAACGCAGAGCAATCGGTGATGATTTTAAATGGTATTCCGAGTAAGTATACTCTAAATTTTTTTAAAGCTTCTATGATTGCTAGGACCTCTAGTTCATAGCTCGAGTACTTCTGTTCTGCTTCGGATGTTTTCCTGCTCATGTAATAGACGATGCATCTTTCCATCTTGATCGTCTTGTTACAGCAGTACAGCACCATAACCATACTTGCTTGCATCAGTGTGCAACTCAGTTTTATTGTTAGGTGAGTAAATGCTTAAGACAGGCTTTTGCATTAAGATTATTTTCAAAGTTTCAACATGTCACTCAGTGGTTTTGCTATCTGAGAATAATTTGGGACGAACTTGCGGAAATAACCACTGAGTCCTAAAAAACTTTGAATCTGTTTTATGTTCGTCGGTTCAGAAAACCTTCTTACTGCTACTATCTTCGTTTCAGCCGGACTAATCTCATTATTCTTAATCTTGTATCCTAAATACTCTATTTCTTTTTGAAGAAATTTGCATTTCTCCCATTTTATTTGTAGACCGTATTCAGAAGCGCGTTGTAGAACTATTTGCAGATGTTCTAATCCTTCATCACGATTGGCTGCTGGTATAATCAAGTCATCCATGTAGGTAAGTACAATTCCCTTGTAAATTAAATTCTTAAAAATCGTATTTATAAATCGCTGGAACACAGACGGTGAATTACACAACCCGAAAGGTGTTTTAAGAAATTCGTATTGACCACTAGGGGTTACGAACGAGGTATATTTTCTACTTCCTTTTTCGACGGCAACGTGAAAGAAACC
The DNA here is from genome assembly GCA_947534325.1 of Agonum fuliginosum. Lineage (NCBI taxonomy): Eukaryota > Metazoa > Arthropoda > Insecta > Coleoptera > Carabidae > Agonum > Agonum fuliginosum. The sequence continues at coordinate 31,864,400 of OX384030.1, read as the reverse complement.
ATTTTTCAAATCTAACGTTGAAAATATTCTTGCATTCCTCAACTTGTTCAACTGATCCTCGATCAACGGTAGCGGATATCTGTCTTTAATAATTTTTTTGTTAATCTGCCTGTAATCAACGCAAATGCGAGTGGATCCATCTTTTTTCTTAATAAGTACAATCGGGCTTGAGAAATCCGAATTACTCACTTGAACAATACCATCTTTTATCCACTCTTCGATTTGTGTGTCGACTTCTTTCTTCTCAGCATAGGACAATCTTCTAGGATGTTGGTAAATAGGTGTGTCTTCTGTGAGTATTATTTTAGTTTCAACTTCAGTCGTTTTGGTAGGATAGGGCTTGTAATTATCTATAAGTTGTTGAACTTCATCTACGTGTTCTCGTACGAATTCACTGTCTTCATGGATACTTATTTGCAATAGAAAATTTTGCGTACTGTTTCTTTCAGGTTTTGTGATTTTTATTCCACATTTGTTTATAGTTACGTCTGCTTCATTCAACAACTCTTGACCAAGTAACAATGTTGCTGGAATTACATGATCAGGTACAATATGAATTGTCGTATTAAAATCTTCACCGTCGATTTGAATATTTTCTGTTACTTTTCCTAAAGTTTTCACTTCTTGCGAACCTATTCCTGTCAGCGACAGTTTATTTGGTTCCACTGTGGAAATATTTAATGCAAAAAATTGCGTAGATGTCATAATATTAACGTCACTTCCAGTATCTACTATAGCTTCTACTTCTTCATCTTTGATTCTGACGATTTTTCGCATTCGCGTGGACAAAACATTTTGATTTGCTACCAAAGTTGCTGGGTGGCTTTTAATCTTGAATGTTTCGGTAGTTGATTGTGTTTCTTTGTTTTCAGCAGAATTTTCTGAGCATTTTGAAGCGATGTGCCCAAACTTGTTGCATTTGAAGCATTTCGTTCCAAGAGTCTTCTTTTTGCAATCACGAGACAAATGTCCTTTTTCACCACAATTATAGCATCCTTTATCTGTTTTGCCTCCACTCTTCGAATTAGATTTTTCGTTAACAAGCTTATGGCATTTTGACTTCATAGTTTCGTAACACTTTAATTTTTCTTTTAATTCAGCGAACGTAAGTGCTCCATACAAGATTGATTTATTTACTTCATAGTCCACTATACCGTCTATAATATACTGTATTATAACTTTGTCGTCTAAGCTCGCTTTTCTTCCGATTTCTTTCATTTGTAAAATGTAATCATGGAATGTTTCATTGGGAGTTTTTTTTCGTTTAGTAAGCATTTGATGTATGGTTCGACTATCTACTTTTTCTTGAAATTCTTCACAAATTGCTTCTTTCAATTCATTCCATGTTTTAAAAATAGGTTCTGATTTCAGCCATAACTTGGCAGTTCCATCAAGAGACTTTTTTGCTACAAGTAAGGTTTGTAGAGCTGTCCAATTGAAAATAATAGAATTCTCTTCTATTTCATTAATCCATTGATCTACGGAATATGCAACGTCGCTTCCGGTAAACACAGAAATGACATTTTGAACATCTTTAATTTGTGTTCCTGTATTCGCAGTTACTTGTTGTGATCTTAGTTTCAGTACTTTGCATTGCTGTTTTAGGTTATTAACTTCTTGCTGTAACCGTTCTTGTTCACTATTTACTTCTGTTGACATTCGCTGTAGTCTTTCTTCGGTGGCATTTTGAATAAATTTCGCTTCACATGTAATTTAAAAAGTTTTTAAATTTTCTCGTCTTATACGTCTTCGTCTTTTAGTCTTTGTTTAATATATATATATATATATATATATATATATATATATATATATATATATATATATATATATATATATATATATATATATATATATATATATCTCTCTCTCTCTCTTTACACCGATATTTTAACCGTGTACGTCTTTTAATTATTATTAAACTATTACTTCGTCGTTCGATGCGCCTACGCAGCACGTGCAGTGTACAAAAACTAAGTTTTTACATGTACCGTCGTTTGATGCTCATACGCAGCACATGCGTGTTCAAAAACTACCGCGAAGTTTTTACAGTGTACCGTCGTTCGATGCGCGATGCGCCTACGCAGCACATGTTAACATCTGCATCGAAAAACAAACAATAGCGACTTGCCTGCACTATCAGCTTCTGTCATTTTACTTAAACCGAAAACACAATTTCTAATTTATCGTATGCTTTCTCTGTCTACACCAAAACACATACACACTTTTAACAAAAAAATATATTTTTCACAGTAACTTCACTTTAGATTTTATCTCGGTTGAGCCCCCAATTTTGTGGGATTCTTTTAAATGAAAGTCAATGTATTTTAGAACAATTATTATTAAGTGTAAGTAAAATATACTATTCACAACAGAAATGAAATTAACAATAATTAGAGATAAGTTTTCGTCTTCACGTCGTACGTCTTCCGCCATTACCTCGTGTCACTCTACTGGTCAGGGCCGGACGGGCCCATATATATATATATATATATATATATATATATATATATATATATATATATATATATATATATATATATATATATATATATATATATATATATATATATATATATATATATAACTACTAAAAGCGCAATTAATGGAATAGTTAACTAATCTAAATACCAAATAAATCACACATTCACCACTCATGTCAAGAACCAGTTAAACGTGATCTACAAACTATGACGATAAGGAATGGTGGCAATTCCTGGGCACGTGCTACTCGCATCAGAGCATATTCAAGACTGCCGATATCCGACTCACACCTAGCACGTAATCCCAGACTTTGGCCAAGTGTACTAATAATACTAACGTAATCGAACAAACAAACACGATCATAACTTCATTAGCACACTTGCATTCCTATCATTAATTATTATTACAATCAACATGATTGCTAACCCCGACATTATATATATATATATATATATATATATATATATATATATATATATATATATATATATATATATATATATATATATATATATATAGATAGAATTGTCGAATTTTGTAGATAAACGATTAGGTACTCAACCATATTAAAACTATTCTTAGTTCAATTAGGTGACTCATCCATTACATAATAATATTAAATCACTGTGCATCGAGAACAAGTATTTGCGTGAATCCAGCTTTACACTAAAACAATTTAGCATTTAATGTTGTCATAATAATTACATTAAATATATGTAATTAATGTCGTCACAAGTTGATAATTTGTTAGAAATTAGTGTAAAATACAGTGCTATTTTATTTGCCATTTCACAAAGTCCTTAAATTTTGTATCAGCGTTGAAATTATTAAACTGTAATTCTATTGTATTTCACTTACTATGTAGGGTACGTATGGATAAATAAATAAATTATATCTAGTTACATAATTTAACTTTGTTATTTGATGAAGCTATGGAAAACTAATTAAATCTACTATGCAAAATATGTTCAGTTTGTTTTTAAACATTATTAGGTATTACAAAAAAATTAGACAGAACTGCAGACAGGTAGGGAAATTAATTTTGCAATAACACAAAATGCGGCAAAATTACATTTCGTTGGCTTAGATACAAAAAAGTTACATGATGATAATAATTTACATACATAAATATCAAGATTTAATATTCTTGAATGTGGCACTCGCACATATCATAATGGTATTTAATATCGTGATATTTATAGGTACCTACCATCAGTGGCGCACCCAGGATTGAATAATTTTTTATGAAACCTGTAGCACGGCACAAGAAAGAAATGCGCCGCAGGCGAAATTTTTTAGATTTCAAGGTCAAACACCTTTAAATTGAAAGTTTCATTTTTTAAAGATAAACAGTTGCACGTTTTACTCTCTTTCTTGTGCACACACATTGTTTTTTCGGCAGCTCTCTTGATATATAGAACGACTCTGAGCAGAGTCATGTTTCACTCCCAAGTGCACCGTTGTTTAAGTTCAAAATTTCACCACAAGGTTCGCATTCTTATTAAAATATCCCAATAATCGTACACATGCGTTATACGGAGTGTATATTATTGTATATTTGAACTATTTGAATTTAAGATAATCATAAAACAGAAAAAAAGCGATTATTTTTAGTTTTCAGTGAACTTAAATAATCTTACATAATGTTTAAAATGTTTAATGAAAAAATTTGAAAAAAAAAGTCCAGTCGTCTGGGAGGGGCTCAAGCCCGACGAGCCCCCCCCCCCCCCTTGAGTGCGCCCCTGCCTACCTTTGAAGCTATTGTCAGCAAGAAATTCACGGAGATTTGGTTGCTTGTCAAAAGTGCAGATACCTACTCTATGCGAATAAAAAGAAATTAAATGTTTTAAATTATATTTTTAATTTGTTTTTAATCCTTGAAAAAATTTGGGCAACATAAATTCAAATTCTGTGCTTACCTGTATAAACAAAGAAAATTAATTTTAGAAAGGGATTGTAAGAAAATAATGCCGACACCACAAGCTACTTACGAATTCATTAGGCACTAATTACTTTGGATTACCAGGACTGCACATTTTTATTTAATTAAATCTCTTTCAGCTTTTTTTGGACCTTTTTAACGAAATGGAAAAAGAACATCAATGACATGAATATTTAATTTCACGGCATTGACCTAGTTAACTCGGAACAGTGACCTACGTATGTAACAATTAACTATTCGACATAAAACCTGACCAAAATTAAAGCTAAAGCTTCAGCCGGTTTTATGGAATAAATGTCAGCAGCGAGTAGATAGTGAAAAATACAGCATTTGACCTGTTTACTTAGGCACGTATTGGTACTTGAGTGTAGTCCGGCTGCGTGAAGTAGGCAGGCCAACACTGAGCAGAAATGTAAATAATTTTACATACGTTAGTGCTTCGTTAGTGCACTTTACTGCCTTCAATTTTTTTTTAAAAACCGTAAAAGTTTTTGAGAAAATTCTCAAAACTTTTTTACCTGCCTACTTCACGCTAGCAGGCCATATATAGATTTTTAACAAAAAAAGAAATATAATTTGTTAGTGCTTCATTAGTGCCCTTTCCTGCTTTTTGTAGTTTTTTAATTCGTTTACTCTAATTGGCAATAAAAAATGTTTTTATCCGGCCTGCTTACTTCACGCCAGCAGGCCACAAACGCGCTTTTAAAAAAATCTATTATTTAATGCTGTTAATATTTTTCAAATTCAGTTATGCAAATTAGCAATAAAAAAATATTTTACTTGGCCTGCCAACTTCAAGCTACCCGACCAAGAAAATATTGAAGTTTTAAAAATATAAATCATATAGTTCGGTAGAACTTCGTTAGTGCCGTTTACTGCCGTATAAAGATTTCTAATTCGATTACGCATTTTGCAGAAAAAAATTACCTTGCATAAGTACTGCCCAACATTTTTATGACTTGATGCGGATAGGAACAAGATTAGTTGCTTGACCTAAATAAACAATATGATTCTTAAATGTTGTTAATACAAATTTAATTTAAAATTTTATATTCAAGTGTAATTTATAATTCGAGGGATATCGATATTCAACACGTTGTTTCTATCGGCTGTCAAGTTGGTCCTCCAACTTAAATATTTCTATAAAAAAATATTAGTCTAGTTTGCGCTCGTATTGCGCTTTATTGCTCCACAAATAATTTTTTTTGCGCTGCTATAATTTTGCCATAATTTAGAGAATAAGTTAGGCAGGGCTATGTTGACACTAGCCCTACCTTATTGTAAATTTTAAAATGTTCATAATTATTTCGATAGTCGTTCGTTTGCGCTCTATTGCGCCATTAATAAAAACATTTGCGCTTGCATATTTTTTATTTTATTAATAATCAAATTAGGAAAGGTCAACTTGACAGCGAAAAAAAGTAAGATTGTGTCATATTTTTTCATTACACTTCATTGTATGTACATTGCGCTCCGAAAATATATTTTTTGCGCTGCTATAATTCAGCAGTAATCAAAGTAAATAGTTAGGGAGGGCCAAATTGAAATATCCCTCCCTTTGAGCTATTTTTTAGTTTTTATTATTGAATAGATACCTAGTGCTTTATATGCGCTATTTTGCTCTATTAAAATTTCATTTTGCGCTTGCCTCAAATTTATTTTATTTAAATTCTAAATTGGCAGGGCTAATTTGACGACATAAAAAAAATAAAATATTTATAGTTTTCTTATATTGTAATTAAATCTATATACATTGCGCTCTTATGCTCCGTCAAATTTTTTTTTTGCGCTACTGTAATTTAGCAATAGTTGACATAATTTGTTTGAAAAAGCGCGCGAAAAGCTTTTTAAAACGAATACATACTTTATTTAGAAGTAAACGGTAAATCTGGTTATTTAATTGTTGTCCGAGGCTAGGCGTACATTTAAAGTTTAATAATGTGACTCAATAATATTTTTTATGTGAAGGGTTAAAAGTAGCCTTTTGCAGATAAAGGCTAAAACTGCAGTACGAGTGAAGCGATGGGCTCAAATTAGGCGAAGTCTGCAAAAATATTTTCAGCCAGAAGTATAAAAATACACAGCTTGTTTTTACAATGAATTGATTTTATTAACAATCAACAGAAATTTTTTAATTTTTCAACTGTATCATCATATCTACGAAAAAGCGCGCGAAATGCGTATAAAACGAATACCTACTTATTGCAAATTTTAAATTATTGGGTACAAGATAAATTTAGTTACGGTAATTTTTCTAAATTTTTGTGAGAGTCAAAGGAATGGCATGAAATTTAATTTACATAATGATTCTCAAAAGTTATGTATCATTTATTTAAACCCTTTTAATAGACTAAAAATTCAGATCATAATAATGTTACGCTTTTAATTTTATTTATTGTATGTTATTATAAATGTACCTAGGTTATTCAATGAGAGGTATGTTATACGAACCGCACTCGACTACCTACCTAATATGTGCTTTTTGCACTAATTAAGTTCCCCTATGCTTCTAATATTTTTTTTTTACTTTCGTAAAATGACAATTTTATTAGAATAATTTTACGTACAAATTATTTTTACGATATAATTTTTGAGCCACTTTCAAAGTTTTAATAAATATTAATAAATTTTTAAATCAGAAATTATTAAAAATGGAATACATCATATTTTAAATGAAAGGTTAATAAAGTTTAAATAAAATGTAAATAACTTCATTTCACTTGGTGGTTACTTGAAAATGATTAATAATAATTGCAAACCAATACTTCTTTGCAGACCGTTGCTAATAGTGACGGTCTGAAAACAATATTACCAATTTTCAAACAAAATTATTTCCAAATGTCAAGTTTATTTACACTTTTATGTATAGGTACCTACCTATGTGCTATGTTGTAATGTTTTTCTACATTCAAAATTTAAGCTTTCGTAGATATGATGATACAGTTGAAAAATTACAACATTTCTGTTGATTGTTAATAAAAATCAATTCATTGTAAAAACAAGTCGTGTATTTTTATACTTCTGGCTGAAAATATTTTTGCAATTTTCGCCTAATTTGAGCCCATCGCTTCACTCGTACTGCAGTGTTAGCCTTTATCTGCAAAAGGCTACTTTTAACCCTTCGCATAAAAAATATTATTGAGTCACATTATTAAACTTTAAATGTACGCCTAGCCTCGGACAACAATTAAATAATCAGATTTATCGTTTTCTTTTAAATAAAGTAGGTACCTATTCGTTTTAAAAAGCCTTTCGCACGCTTTTTCAAACAAATTATGTCAACTACTGCTAAATTACAGTAGCGAAAATTTTTTTTTGACGGAGCATAAGAGCGCAATGTATATAGATTTCATTACAATATAAGAAAACTATAAATATTTTCTTTTTTTCTGTCGTCAAATTAGCCGTGCCAATTTAGAATTTAAATAAAATAAATTTGAGGCAACCGTAAAATGAAATTTTAATAAAGCAAAATAGCGCATATAAAGCACTATCTATTCAATAATAAAAACTTTAAAATACCTCAAAGGAAGGGCTATGTTAATTTGGCCCTCCCTAACTAATTACTTTGATTACTGTATAATGTACATAGAATGAAGTGTAATGAAAAAATATACCTAACACAATCTTACTTTTTTTTTCGTTGTCAAGTTGGCCTTTCCTACTTTGATTATTAATAAAATAAAAAATATGTAAGCGCAATTTATTTTATTAATGGCGCAATAGAGCGCAAACGAACGACTAATGAAATAATTATGAAAATTTTAAAATTTACAAAAAGTGTCAACATAGCCCTGCCTAACTTATTCTCTAAATTATGGGAAAATTAGAGCAGCGCAAAAAATTATTGGTGGAGCAATAAAGCGCAATACGAGCGCAAACTAGACTAACATTTTTTTATAGAAATATTTAAGTGGGAAGGCAAACTTGACTTAGCTTCATTTTCCAATTACAAGAAGTTAAAATTCTACAAATTTGTTACAATTTTGATTTATCTGTCAAATAAATTTTTGACATTTTGACAAATTGAAAACTAGGCTATAGACGATTAAAATTTAACGGAATATTTAAAAATATGGCGTATATCATGAAGATATAAATTATGAGGTAGGTTATGTAGGTACTTGCTGGCTAATTAAACCACACCTTCCCCCTCGCCCCAGCACCAGCAATTTTTTCTCAGTAGGTGGATTTATCATAAAAGAAACCACAAAAAATTTAAGTTTTTAAAATCTTAGTCGCTAAAGTACAAGCTACATCCAATTAAATTCAAAATCACAGCTCATTTAATTTTGAATAAAAATAAGGATATCGCTATCTCTCGAATTATAAATTACACTTGAATATAAAATTTTTAATTAAATTTTTATTAACAATGTTTAAGAATCATGTTGATATTTCATATAGATTTCATATTGTTTATTTAAGTCAAGCAACTAATCTTGTTCCTATCCGTATCAAGTCATAAATGTTATTCAGTAGGTACTTATGCAAGGTAATTTTTTTCTGAAAAATGTGTAATCGAATTAGAAACCTTTATACGGCAGTAAACGGCACTAACGAAGTTCTAACGAACTATATGATTTATATTTTTAAAATTTCAATATTTTCTTGGTCGGGTAGCGTGAAGTTGGCAGGCCAAGTAAAATATTTTTTTATTGCTAATTTGCATAACTGAATTTGAAAAATATTAACAGCAGTAAAGAGCACTAACGAAGCACTAACGAACCATAATAGATTTTTTTTAAAGCGCGTTTGTGGCCTGCTGGCGTGAAGTTAGCAGGCCGGGTCAAAACATTTTTTATTGCCAATTAGAGTAAACGAATTAAAAAACTACAAAAAGCAGGAAAGGGCACTAACGAAGCACTAACAAATTATATTTCTTTTTTTGTTAAAAATCTATATATGGCCTGCTAGCGTGAAGTAGGCAGGTAAAAAAGTTTTGAGAATTTTCTCAAAAACTTTTACGGTTTTTAAAAAAATTTTGAAGGCAGTAAAGTGCACTAACGAAGCACTAACGTATGTAAAATTATTTACATTTCTGCTCAATGTTGGCCTGCCTACTTCACGCAGCCGTGTAGTCCGGACTAAGGATGGGCGATATAAAAAAATCTGATGTGGCCAATACATGACCTCTCGCCATACTCTACTATTTTTATTTTTCTAATATAATAAGCATATATTATGTAGTACTTAATCACAAAAATACAATTGTAGACGGAAATTCTTGAATTGTAGTTTTTATAATATTATTAATGTTTATCATAACCACATAATCATATAAATAAAATGTGCTTATCCATTGAAAACTCACTATCGAAATTTTAGCATCATTACAAAACATCTCTTACTAAAAATATCGAAAATATTGATTTTGAAAAATTATCCATATATATATATATATATATATATATATATATATATATATATATATATATATATACAGGGTGAGTCATCGAAATGCCCGTCGTTGATATCTCCCTTGTCGTTAAAAATACAGCATAAATTTATTAACAGAATTTTTCGTCTACTCAAGGAGCATAACTTAAAATTATTTTCACATATACAGGGTGTTGCATAACGACTTGGCAATAATTGTTCGTATTTTTTTAAATGAAACACCCTATATATTTTTATATATTTTGAATTGCATTTTATTTACCTATACGAAAATATAAGTTTCATTTTAGTTTTCCGCGGTGTTGCCAAGTTATTCAATTTTTTCTCTAAAAAAAGCCGAATACACGTATTGTTTTATAAAGGCGTACTGAAGTTATTTTAATAGTAAAAATTAAGAATTTTTTTTCTGTACAGCTGTAACTATACTCTTTGTTCTGACATAACTTTTTTTTAATGTTATTATACAGGGTGTTCAATACAGAGAATCAAATTTACTCAATTTCAAATGGCTATAACTCGTATTTTTCAAATGGAACACCCTATATTTTATTATTCTGTTGTGTGTATTTTTGCATCTTCTTATGTTATAAAGGGTGTCCTATGCCTTAAAACATTAATTTCGAAATTAATTAAATTAATGTTTTAAGGCATAGGACACCCTTTATAACATAAGAAGATGCAAAAATACATACAACAGAATAATAAAATATAGGGTGTTCAATTTGAAAAATACGAGTTATAGCCATTTGAAATTGAGTAAATTTGATTCTCTGTATTGAACACCCTGTATAATAACATTTAAAAAAAGTTATGTCAGAGCAAAGAGTATAGTTACAGCTGTACAGAAAAAAAAATTCTTAATTTTTACTATTAAAATAACTTCAGTACGCCTTTATAAAACAATACGTGTATTCGGCTTTTTTTAGAGAAAAAATTGAATAACTTGGCAACACCGCGGAAAACTAAAATGAAACTTATATTTTCGTATAGGTAAATAAAATGCAATTCAAAATATATAAAAATATATAGGGTGTTTCATTTAAAAAAAGACGAACAATTATTGCCAAGTCGTTATGCAACACCCTGTATATGTGAAAATAATTTTAAGTTATGCTCCTTGAGTAGACGAAAAATTCTGTTAATAAATTTATGCTGTATTTTAAACGACAAGGGAGATATCGACGACGGGCATTTCGATGACTCACCCTGTATATATATATATATATATATATAATAACAGAACTAAACCCAAATAATAATAATTTAACTTCTTCATAAATATAAATTTTGCATGATTTCTTTCAGAGTTGGCATAATTTAGGTAGGTAATATTTTAAAAAATGTTTAAATTTTGTTTATAATAATGGTTACTGAAAATCTTATTTGATTCAAATTCAGATTAACGATGCCTTGTCTTTTATAATTATAAAAAGAATTGTTAATAAAAAATAATTCATTATATTTTGATAATTTTTTTTTCTAAAAAAGTGTGCTGCATAATTCCATGAATTTCAAAAATATTATAAAAATACCTATTCTATGAATAATTATTTTCAAGTTTATACAATACAATGATTGTATAAGGCATCTGTGTCCTGAATCAAATAAGATCTTCAGTAACCAAGAACTTACATGTTCACAATACAAAGTATTGTTTTGTCGCACTAGTGCAACAACAATGTAAAACTAACATATTCACACTACGATTGTAACACTTTGATTGAAAATTGTAGACTTGTTTATAAACGTTGTCATGTTGATTCGAGATTGGGTGACATTGATTTTTCACACACTAATTTATATTTTCACTTATATATTCCACATTGTTAACTCTACTAGTATGCGTGTTGCAAAACCTAGTGCAAGCCCATTGTTTCACCACTAGCTGATGCCCGATAGCATTGTTGTTGCTAAGTTAATAATTGTATCCCTGCGATGTTGTACCTATCTAAGCCAGGCTATAAAAATTTTCTATCTGATCCAGATTCGAACCCATGATATACTATATACCACAGGTTGAAGATCTTACCATACAATGTCGTGAATACACGTAAAATGTTAAAAAAAAATTCAAACAAATTTTATTAGGTATAATCTGAAAAAGAAGAATATATACTTAAATAATAACAGTCACAAATTTAATGTAGTTTTAGTACTAAATTAAAAGAAAACATACGATATTATCTGCCATTGTACATATTATTTAAATGTACACCTATTATGATTTTTTCCGTTTTGTTGAGTTGAAAAGCTGTCTCTAATGAATCGTCGAGTAATTTAAATCCAAATATTTATTCAAACAATCCGTTAGTGTAATTGTGGTTTGCACCCCCTCTCTACAATTTCAGTGACGGCAGCACCCAAACAGTATAGTATGTCAAACGCATTTCACCACAATCAACGCATATATTACAGTAAATAGCCTGTAATATTCCTGCTAATTTCTTTGCGCATCACATTAAATTAATGTGCATGCATAACACTTAGGAATGATATGCCTGGTTCCGCCACGCTTGGAATTAGGCTTTTCCATCTGTCATGGCATCCACACATCCTTTGATTTATAAATAACTTCATCCTTTTATTTTTTGTTACTTTGCAAATACCATAAATCTACTATCTCGGTTTATAATTTATAGTGGACGCAGTGTGTGTGAAAGAAATATTGACAAACGTGTTTATCGTGCTGAAATCAATTTTTTCTAAACTTTTGTCAATCAAATTTCATTGAAAATATATGTGCTGTGCTATGTTCCGGGAAATAATGACAATAGTAATATAATACTGTATCGATTGGTTGGTATAGTAATTTGAAAAGTGATTTAATAATGTTCACATAAAACTTGGCCTTGGTCCTAAAATCTGTTTAATATAAAGTGCTAGTAATATTCTGTTTATTAGAAGACAACAATACCTTTACAATACGAAAGGAATAATTTAGTCTAGACTAAAGAAGTTTCACCATTTCCATGTTAAACTTAAGATGGGTATAAGTAATAGATCATTATTAATTTAAATTGCACAAAGATTTTTTCAGAAAACGTCAAATTTAGGATCAATTAAAGCTAAAATAATTTAATTGAACAGAAAGCTGAAGACCTACTAAATAACAAACTTAAATAAATGAAATTACGCATATTAAGAGACTTGCTTTTCAAAAGCTTAACATACTGCGTGTTAATAATTTATTTCACTGCAAAAATGACACTTCATATTAAATTCAAATTTACAATTCAAATAAGTATAAAGAATAACGTATGACATACTTGAAAGGAAAGTATGAAAAATTTGTTTATTAAAATTCCGTTATGAGTTGTTTGATAAAAACTTTTTATGGTAACAAGAAGATTTTTATAAAAGAAACTAGACACTTTTATATTCAACTTCAGCGTTAGTTTTTATAGAACATTTCCACCCGTTACATATACACATTCAAATTCTAAAGATTTATAAAAAAAAGTAGGACAGGTGTGTTTTTATTGCAAAACCAAGAAGTAAATTGATTATTCTAGAACTACATATACATATTGTTATTACTATTAGGTACCAAAATAAAAGGTTATGGATTATGAAAAAAGAGAAAACAACTAATATATATCTTCAGACAAATATTGCCACTGTCTAGACTTCATGAACAAAATATGTTATCTATTCTCCTCTGAGAATTCTAATCCGCTTTCGCAACTTGACCGTTTTCATTATAGTCGCCATACGAAAAAAAAAAAACGGCGACCCCGGCGATTTTCAGGACCTGTCATCTGAAAGTACCATTTGAAGTTTTATTTATACACGAAAATTATTTATATCCTTGTGTGTTATTTTAACGGGAAATTCCGGTGACTTTTTTATTTATTTGGAATTACGTCCGGCAACCACGCGATAATGTAATGCCGACAACTGTGCGCCGTGCACGGCGTGCGCGCCAGGTCGAGCGACATACGAAAACGGAAACTTTTAGTCGTGAAGTATTTTTCTTTCGTTGCTAGGGCAACGCTGTTTAAGAATCACGCGAATTATTATCAAATTCTCCCAGTGAAGCACACTGTCGCGACAGCGAATGGGGTTTCCCGAAGCAGGGACGGACTAACCGGTTGTGCGGATAGATAGATAACAAATTATAATATTTAAAAAGTTTCTTTTTTAAATATTGTTTCATAGTTATCATGGTAAGATATGAAGGTGAGTAGTATAAATTCGCCGGTTCTACTCCAGCAGCCAGCAGCCATGACGTCACGCGGGGCGGGGAGGTTATGCTTACGACCACGCACGGGCGCACGCACGCGCGCGTGCACATGCACATAATAAAAATGGAAAGTAAAACAATTTACAGACATTTAAAAATTGTATATGAATAAATACCAGTTTAAAAGTATAACAATTTTTCACATAAAACAATACAGAATCTTACATATTACTTACAATCTAATTATTAATCATATAATGCCCCCCCACGCTAAGGTGTCATTGGAATTATGGAGCAAGTACCTTTTGTCGGCATTGCTGATAATGCGATTTTGTTTTGAGTATGAGTGTAAACAACATGATTTTTTGATTTAAAAAAATTTTGTTGAATATAAATGGGTTTGTCCGAAGTTAATTTGAATTTAAAAGCATGATTAAGATGTTTTAAATAAATTTTCATAAAATGGCTATTTGTAAGTACTTACATTATATTTTATTATATTTACATACGAAAAAATAACTCCAACCTATAAAACTGACAGTTTTAAATAAATTTATATCCATTATGTTGCCTTTTTGAATGAATGTCGGACAGCGGGAAAACAATGTTTAGCCAATGAAAAGCTTCATTTAAAAGCTTATACAGATGACGTCACGAATGTTATAAATCTTATTATCTCCTAACAAAATTAACTTTTATTAATTTTTCTTTTACTAATTATAATTATTTAGTACGTAATGTTGAATTTCGTATTTATAAAAACCATCAGCTAGATTTTGACCATTTTCATCTTGCAGCAAGTACCTATGTGACTGGTGGTGTAGGTTGAATTTTGATTATCTTGAATATTTCAGTGGTCTAAGATGGGTTATATCCTTTTGCAAATATAGATTTGTATTTGCTGATTCTAACATGATCACCAACTTTATATCGTGCAGGTCCAACAATTTTAATTCTATTATGGTGGATTTTATGAACAAGAAATTCGTAAAACAAAATAATCCTGGTTTATATTTAGTGGAAAAAATTGTGTAAAAAAGGAAGGCAATAAAATAAAAATTAAAGTTGTTTGCAAAACAATGCTATTAGATTTAATGTTAGTATGAGTGTAGTTGTGTTGCTATACATTACCTACATACTTCCTTATTTTCATTTTTACATACTTATATAGGTATATATAAAATAAAAAATAATTCAATAGTTACAGTATATTTTATTTATTTTTAAGTAACACTAATACATAACATTATAATAGATAAATAACAAGCTACAATAATTGTTTAATTGTTTAAAACATTGTAAGCTAAATATGCTAAAGTATTGGGGTTGTAAGCTTTAAAACAAACAACTCTGGGACAATATTTTGCTATTCTAAAAGATCCGATTACCCCATCTCTTTCGTAACCTGTACGGTCTGTCATCCTTGGTACATTATTACGAATTAAATATATTAAGTAGTAGTCGCTCGCATACAGTGCACATTTACAGATATTCATATCAAAAGATTTTATTATTTTACTTGCAAACCATTCTTTTGTATAGATTGATTCACCAAATGGTTTAACAAGCATAAATTGGAGATTTAATCCCTTGAGTTTGTACTTCTTATTTTCTATAATAAATTCAAATATATTTTGAATTTTTAAATCCTTCACTTCAGAATAATATTCGTCTAATATCTCTGGATTTTTTGTTCTCACATAGTCCAACTTCCAATCGGATTCATATAATATAGACTGTACAATACAGTAATTTAAATAATCAATATCCGCTTTATCATCATGTTCAACGTACACGTCAATATCACCGTAATTGTTTGTGTATTTTGCAATCCAACTCGCATATCCACCCGCGACACAAACTCTAAACTGAAAACTTGTCAATCCTTTTAACAGTCTACACACAAGTTCGTACACACTTAAATCAAAATCGGTTGAAAAATCAACTGTAGATATTTGTTTGGATATGAAGTGCACATGTTTTCATGATCTCTAAACCAGTCATGTTTTTCACTAGCTTCTCTCTAAGCAGAATACATACACAGGAGAACAAAATTTCCGATTTATATTTATAGGACACGATCAAAACAAACACGTGCAGGCATTATACCTCATTTATACTACAATAAATTACAATGTAAAATAAAAAAAAATTGAAGTTGTTTGCAAATAAAACTATTAGTTTCAATGTTAGTATGAGTTTCTATGTAGATGTGCATCATCCTTCATTTATACTGCAATATATTACATACTTCCTACTTTCAAATGCAATTGTGAAGGTTAAACTGTAGTATAAATACTTGAACAATCTCACTATAAATATGAATAATCATGAATCTGAATAGGTTAAATGAACTCAGTTCATTACGCTACATTTGGTTTACGAACTTTGTATGTTTGAGAAACCAATCACAACGCTCGAATGAGAAGTTTCACGAGTAGAGAATAAATGTGTTGTTTTTATTATCTTTCTTCGGCTTCTTGTTCGACGTCATCGTTGCTATAAGCAAAGAATTGACAGATTAGTAAAGATTTATCAAATATTTTAAAATTAACTTACCTTATAAATTGAAGTTTTGCAAACTGATCGGCCTCTTCTGTAATATTGACTATGAATTTTCCGACTAACTCAGCAATTTGTTCCTCTGGTACAGTTTGAAATCTGTTTGGTAAAAATATCGTGAAATCTTCTAGTTCAAGAAGATATTTTAAGCCGAATTTTGTATCAATACATTTATAATTTTTTACTAAATATTTCTGACCAACTAGTAGGTCTGCAATTTTCATATATTCAAACCCAACACCGAGTTGATTTAATCTTACCAACGCCATTTCAATTTAAGAACTGATAAGTTGAACTGTTTGCGCTCCCCCTTTGTAGTATGAGGTTTAAAAAAAAAACTAGGTAAAATATTTTCTGACGTGGACACCACATGACTTCCCTGTACGCCTTGTGTGTTCATACTTTTCTTAATAACTAAAATGTAAAATAATATTAAAAATTCTTTTAACTTATTATACTAGTATACTCACAAATATATTTTAGTCATTTTATTTAAACTGCAGAAGAAGATATAAAGCATATTTTACTATTGTCACTGTCATGTCATAATCATTTAAATTTTACGTAGTAACAAATGTTAATCGATCATGGACTACAAGATACCGAAATACTATAAATTATAAATATATACTTTAATTATTTTTAAATGATAGCAGATACAAAAATATTTATAAAATACCGATTGTAGGTAATAATCACATAATCTTTCATTTAAAATAAAAAAAATTGTCTAAAATTAAATATTTATCGAAATATTTTTAAAAAGTACTACTTCCGGTTTGTAGACTGAAACCAAAAATAGGAGGTGCACAACTAGATGCTATAACAGTCCTAAATACAAAATTTCAACTTTATACGTCTAACCGTATTTGAGTTATGCGACACACATACGTCCGTCCGTACGTACGTACGTACAGACGTCACGTCGAAACTAGTCATAATGGATTCAGAAAAGGTCAAAACGGATATTTCCGTCAAAATCTGATAACCGAAATTTTTCGCGATTACAATACTTCCTTACTTCGTACAAGGAAGTAAAAACTAGGTAAAATATTTTCACGCATTTACTTTCTACAATTTATATTTATAGATTAATTATATTTTATCTTAATCCTGCAATGAATTACATTACCTTAATAATCGTGATACTTTCAATGTTAACCTAGTTCCCACAAAAAACAAAATGATTTTAAGTGAAACTTATTTACATACCTGTAAATTTAAGTTTAAAAAACTTAATTGTATAATAAATTTTATTTAAATGTGTTTTTTGTAGTATGAAATGTGTATATGGAATGAAGAACGAACACAAGTTTTTGCGAGTTTACAAGATGCTTGTGTAAAATAAAATTGTTAATAACATAAAATATATTTTTTACACATGAAAGCAAATTGTAATATTTGTGTATACAGGGTTATTTTTTGAAAACTTTCCACCTAAATATCTCGGGAACCACGGCACGGATCGAAAATCGGTGAAATACGGGCTCAATGAATTTGAGGGGGAAGAAAAACCATGTAATTAGTTTTCTGCCCAAAGTGGGCATATTGCCCACATTGGGATCAACTTGATTTTTTTAAAATGGAAACCCCACTTTCTTATTTTGGCAACGTATTCTACGCAAAAAAGAAGAAACTTTTGTACGAAACTTTTTTTTTTCCACCCCTATATTTCGAGTTATTAGCGCGGGTAAGTGAAAATATTTGAATTTCGAAATGTGTTTTTTCAGAAACCGTGAACCCTAGCCAAAAATGCTGAAACAGGGGTTCAATGAATTTGAGGGGGAAAAATTATTATATAATTTTTTTTGACGAAGTGAAGTTACTTACAAACAATTTCAGTGATGCCAATTATATTTTAAAAAAACAACCCTAAAAAACAGTACTCTTTTTAAAAATTGAATATATTTTCATAATTTTTTTGACCCGAGGCCAGGTAAAGGTCATCAAGGGGTCAACTTCATATTTTTGAATAGGAACCTCATTTATTTATTATTGCATCGTGTTCTCCATGCAAAAAATATTAAAATTTCAAAAGTTTTCTATAAAACATTAAATTACTTAGCTGACTCACCCTGTATGTATGTTATTATACCTTAAGGATTATTATTTATTTACATTTTTCTTTTGTGATTTTATTACTTAATAAATAAAAACTAAGAGAAAATAGTCTTTTATTAATACAAACCCCCACAAACATTTTGTAAAGTAAAATATTAATTAAGGTACAGTGTTCAATGATCTATTTTAAGACATATAACATTAATAAATAATAATAATTAAGCAAAGTTCAAAGTTGGGCAAATCGTTCACATCTTTGAACATCACTATTTTATTTTTTAATTAAAAATAATAATTATGTATTTATAATTTTATACTATTATGATTCCTGAGAGTAGTCCCCCTATAACATCATTGTTTGTAATGTTCTACGTGCTTTATTAAACAAAATTATTGATAAATTATGGTCAAAAGTGTTCAAAGTTATTGGGTTTTACAGTAGTTAAACGAATTAATTTGTTTTGTCTTAGCGCAGGTCGTAGGAAAAGTACCATAGGTCATGGGAAAAGGAGTATGACATAATAACATCACATAATTAAACAAATAATATATCACCGAGATTCTTTTACGTGTTGTCAGACAGGTGCGTAGTGTGTAAATAACACTCTAAAAGCCTAAAGTTTATAATAAATATTATTTACTTGTAGGATATCATGTTTGTTATCACACAAATAATTTACTGAAAGAAAATTTATTGATAATAATCACGAAAGGCATAATATTATGTGGGTTATGTATACGTAGCATTTGATTTATTATACACTTATATATATATATATATATATATATATATATATATATATATATATATATATATATATATATATATATATATATATATATATATATATATATATATATATATATATATATATATATATATATATATTATTATTATCTTTAATAACAAACCAACAATATTGAGTTTCAGTAATTTGTTTACAACATTAACTGCACAAAAATCTCCCCTGTTGTGTACCTACTCTCTAGCGATTGTCAATCATAATTGCCAATAATAATTCTGATGTTTGTAATTACTTATACATTTTCGAAGATATTAATATTTTAACAGAAAATTAGTATTTTAGTGGCAGGTATTTAAAATACACGCTGTTTTAGATCGACTTCAACAGCTTATTCCTGTGATTATTTTAAACAAAAAATGTTATTAAACATTCATATGTCCAATTCCTTCTGGTTTACAAAATTCATAAGAGGTTGAAGTTTTTAAATTTTTTTTGTAATTAAGACACTTTTGAAAAGCAAATCGTTTTATAGAAAATTTATAATTTTGACAGCTAACATTTACAATTCCAGATTTAAAAATACATTTTTGTAAGTTATAGAAATAATTCGAGCAAACGAACAATATACAAACTATATTAAGCATTTAATGTTAAGTATTATTTCTATAGGAACTTTATAATAATTACATTTTTTTTGTTTTCGAACTGTAAATGTCACTGAATGACAGCTGTCAAACTAATTAATTTTTCTATAAAACTATTTGCTTTTCAAAAGTGTCTTCATTACAGTAAATTTAAAAATATATATAATAAGCTTTTAAAGTTTGTTACACACCAAAGAAGAAGAAGAAGTCAAGAGCTATTAAAAATTAAGTGTTAAATTTCGTGTTCATTTTTATGTTATTAATTCTTCAATTGTTTGTATAATTGCTGCTAAAATTTAATTAATGATTGAGTTAATTTAACATACATCATTGTCAGGTGTTTATTCTTTCTGAAAGATGGCACGACAGCGACAGGAATCAAGGATGGCTTGAATTTTGTGAGGCTAAATCGATTTGTTGTGTATTCATTTTGTTGATTAAGGAAATGTCAATATTTGAATTCTTTGTTGATTTATTCTTTTCTGTGATTCATAAAAAGTATCTTTTACATTGCAACATTCGTCTTCATCTTCGATTAAACATAAAAAATTTATGGTGCACATAATTAAATAATAATTACTAGGATTCTGATAACTCAGGATTGAATCCGGCAGGTCCCCATACAAGCTTAACTACACATAAAGCCCTGTTCACACATAGATTCTTTGAAGATTCTTTTATGCTTTCTGAATCATGGATAACAATAAATTTTTTCCAAGACTCATTGAATAAAATTCAATTTATTGGCGCCGTTATTTGACAGGTAATTTTCACTATGATTCTTTTCTGATGATTCAGAACCATTAAAGAATCCTGAAAGAATCCATGTGTGATGAAAGATGGATTGATTATAAAATTAAACATCAAAGATAAATGTTGTTCAAAAGAAAAGATTATTAAACACCGTTTATAATAGAATTAAAATTGCTGGACCTGCACGATATAAAGTTGGTGATCATGTTAGAATCAGCAAATACAAATCTATATTTGCGAAAGGATATAACCCATCTTGGACCACTGAAATATTCAAGATAATCAAAATACAACCTACATCACCAGTCACATACTTGCTGTAAGATGAAAATAAACATACAAAGTATCCTGGCATATACCTAATAGAAAAAATTTTACGTAAAGATAAAAATCGATACTATGTAAAATGGTTGGGATTTAGTGATAAGTTTAACCAGGGGCGCACTCAAGGGGGGGGCTCGTGGGGCTTGAGCCCCCCCAGACGACTGGACTTTTTTCAAATTTTTTTTATTAAACATTTTAAACATTATGTAAGATTATTTAAGTTCACTGAAGACTAAAAATAATCGCCTTTTTTCTGTTTTTATGATTATCTTAAATTCAAATAGTTCAAATATACAATAATATACACTCCATATAACGCATGAGTACGATTATTGGGATATTTTAATAAGAATGCGAACCTTGTGATGAAATTTTGAACTTAAACAACGGTGCACTTGGGAGTGAAACTAAAAAGATGAAAGAAAGAACTGATAATAATTATTTAGCATGTATAGAATATGCACGCCTACTTAAATTCAATTTTTCTATATAACTGGCATGACTCTGCTCAGAGTGTGCACAAGAAAGAGAGTAAAACGTGCAACTGTTTATTATCTTTAAAAAATGAAACTTTCAATTTAAAGGTGTTTGACCTTGAACTCTATAAAAAAATTTCGCCTGCGGCGCATTTCTTTCTTGCCGTACTACAGGTTTCATAAAAAAATTATTCTGAGCCCCCCCAAGATGCAATCCTGGGTGCGCCACTGAGTTTAACTCATATATAAATAAGGAAGAGTTATTATAAATTATTTCTGTATGGTCTGATGTGAAAAATTATTATACTTTTAACTGGTATTTATTCATATTAGGATTGTAATGTAAAACTTGTTATACTGACCTTAATTCTGAATAAAATTTTTAAATGTCTGTAAATTGTTTTACTTTCCATTTTTACTATGTGCACGTGCTTGTGCGCACGCGCGTGCGTGCGCCCGTGCGTGGTCGTAAGCATAACCTCCCCGCCCCGCGTGACGTCATGGCTGCTGGCTGCTGGAGTAGAACCGGCGAATTTATACTACTAAAGGTGATCAACGTACTTTTTAAAATTATAAAAACTTCAGTCAAATTCAGATGTACGATGCACGGATGCAACCGGAGTGGCCTGTACCCTATTAGTCCAGTCAAATTAGACAAAAAAATTGGCAAATAGGAGAAAAAAATCCCGAAGACTAAAAGGCCCCTAGAGTGGGGGGTGATCGGCAGATGGGGGAAGCGTTTAAAGTTGTTTACTTCACGTTTTTTTCAAAAATTTCTGAAACTATCGGTCCTATCAATTACTGAATTAAAGAAGACAAATTTCCTACAAAAATAGTTTTTATAAAAAGTTTGAGTATTTTCTCATTGCTTGGGTTTAATCTACTCTAAATTCTGAATGAATAAATATATTGTCTTCCGGTTAATTTTCATTTACATATTTCTTAGTAAGATACATTAGTTTAAAAACTTTTAAAGGCCTTGGTTAAATTGAAATTTAAACTTTTCGTCTCACAGAAAATAGGGCAATTTTAATATCTTTCTAATTTTTAAATTGAGATATTGACTTCTGGTTTTCAGCATTAGATTTTTCAAACATATGTATGTCAGAGAAGAACTTTTAAAGGCCCTGGTTAAGCCAAAGTTCAATGTTTTTGTCCGAGAAAAAATTGTAAAATTTAAGTTTTTTTATTTGTTTACTATGTTTAATCACCTTTAATTTCTCAACGGATTTAAATAACGATTTCTGGTTTAAAAAATTAAATTTTTCAAACCTTTTCGTATTAGATACAGTATTATTTTATGACTTTTTAAAGGCTTTGGTCAGTTCAAAATTAAACTTTGTTGTACAAGAAGGAATTGTGAAATTTAGGTTTTTTTCATTGTGTTTATTTAACTGTAATTAACCGATCAAGTTATCGACTTCCGGTTTCCGGCACTGGATTTCTTGAACATTTTTCTGTAAGATATATTGTAGCAGTGCGCTAACATCTAAAAATTCTCGATATTTTGTTTGTTTGTAAATAAATTGTAAAAAGTACATTCTAATTGTGAATACTGAAAATTTCAAGGTTTCCTTTTTAAAGATGTTTTGTAAATAATTAAATTAGTTTTATGCTTGAGGATGTATTCCAATTAGAAAGTACTTTATTTTTAACTATTATTTTTGTATATATAGCGTAGATTATTTTGTGTTAAGTAATCAATCAATCAATCATCAGTAAGTCATAGGCAGTCGACAATCATACTGTCTTGTTGTGACCATCGAACACACGCTGGTGTTCGAATCCCGAGCGCAACTTGCGTTTCGGGATAAGATAGGGTAAGGTAAAAACCTACGTAATTTTTATCATGACAATTATTGTTATTTCACATTGACATTTTATATTCTTTTGTGTGTACATGTTACATGTTACCATTTTTTTGTTACTTGACTGTGGCAAAATATTTGGAATCCCATTTTTTTTATAATCGAAGATACATTAAACAACAATCTATTATTATTATTAATTTATTAAAATTAAGCTTTTCTTCCCGCCCGTTACAATATTATAATAAGTTCTTAAAAAGACTTTGATTAGGCACAATAAACACAACAACAAAAATAAAACAAAAATTTCACTATTCTCTCTTGGACAACAAATTCTAATTCTGACCTAAGCAAAGTCTTTAAAAAGTCTTAAAATAATGCATCTAATACAAAAAGGTTTGAAAAATTTAATTTTTTAAACCAGAAATCGTTATTTAAAGCCGTTGAGAAATTACAGGTGATTTAACATAGTAAACAAAGAATAAAAACTTGAATTTCACTATTTTCTCTCGGACAAAAACTTTGGCTTAACCAGGGCACTTAAAAGTTGTTATCTGACAGACGTATGTTTGAAAAATCTAATGCCGAAAATCGGAAGTCAATATCTCAATTTGTTCCATATTAAAGCTGTTTAAACACAAACAATAATTAGAAAAATATTAAAATTTCCCATTTTTGTGTGAGACGAAAAGTTTAAATTGCTGTTTAACCAAGGGTCTTAAAAGTTTTTAAAATAATGTATCTTACTAAGAAATATCTAAACAAAATTAACCGTAAAACAATATATTTATTCATTCAGAATTTAGAGTAGATTAAACACAAGGAATGAGAAAATACTCAAACTTTTTGTTTTTTTGTTAAAATTGTGGCAAAAATAGGGTTCCCAAAATTTTGAAACAATATTTTTGATAGAAACATGTCTTTAAAATCGAATTCTTTAAACTGGAATTCGATATTTAAATCCAGTAAAAAGTTACAGCCGTTTTTGTAAAGTTACCCCTTACTGAGTTAAATGCAAATGCGGCCATCTTACAATATGGCGGCTGACTCGGATCATAGAGAATTTTTAGTATGGCAATTCGAAGCTATACACCAAATTTCAGCTTTACCGAGATGAATTCCTTTTCAAAATCTAATCTTCTATTTGGAGGTGGAGAACTATTATCATTTTTTCTTTTCTGTCCCGTATCCTATTATTATTATTATTTTCATTTATTTTTCTCTGCTTTAAAAATATAGGTGTTTTGTACAAAACGGCCTTATAGGCAAGTATATATACAATACATAAATATTGAGATCAGGTAAGTACCTAAATGAGCATTATATATCGTATTACAAAATATATATTTCATTTAGGCTAGGATGATGACAGCTGTTGGTGGCGAATCTACTCATCATCGTTGGTGGTCGTTCCTTCTTCGATCTCTATTTGGGCAGAATCCTCGGGCATGGACCGGTTCAGTATCTTCCTGACGATATTACAGGTATTTAGGGCTACGCTTTTTTGTATTGCATAGTAGGCTTTTTAGTCTCTTGTAGTTGCTCCAATTATTATTATTATTATTATTATTAATAATAATATTAATTAATCCTATAAACAAATTATAACAACCTTTTTTGTAGGAAATTTTGTCTTCTTTAATTTATTAATTGGTGCTTTTTTGAAAGGACCGATAGTTTCAGTGATTTTTGCAAAAAACGTGAAAAGCTACGACGTGGAAAAGGGTGTGTTGAAGCAAACATCACAAAATCTTGTCCCAAAACCTTAGATACACCACAAAACATCAGTGTGCCACCAACAACAGGTACAGATTCACTGACTTCGTGATCATAATTCATAATATCATAATATTTATGTATGATTTTTTGTAATAAAATTTTTTTTTTCATTGTTTTGTTGTAGTCTTGCCGGCTTGACAATGAGCACTAAGTAACTGAAACCGGTCGTACTTTTAATAAAGTATTTGAACAGTGTGGACAAGACAAAAGGATTTTCTTAATTTCCTTCTTTCCTAATTTTATACCTCTACACACTTGGGTATTATTACACTCTTAACTATGAATTACCATAAGCTTGTCGTATAAAAACGTCTTCAAAATTAATACATAAATAACTATTTTTTACACGTAAATAAAATATTCAAAAATGATTACGTGACATTAAAAAAAACTGTATCAAATTCGGTTATGAGTCCGTTTTAGTATTTAGAGTTTCTTCTTCTTACGTAGTCCCCTTTTATAAGTCCGCCGTTGTCTCGAATCCCCAAACTATGCAACCCTTTCTCGAGGTTGCTATGTCTTGCTTGTGTAACGCGACACGCCGGATAACACGCGACTCATTCACCTCTTTGCTTAGGCTATGGGATTAAATGCCGTCGAGTAGGTACTTTGTAACTTACGATAATTAGAGAGTGATATTGAAAACAGTTCTAATTAGATGCAAGAGTTTAAGATAATACTTTGTAGCGATGTCGTACTTTATATACTTTCGCACATTTTTTGTCTTCCAAACAGATTTCTTATGTCTTAATTTCAAACAAATTGAAATAACTAGTTCTTTAAAGTTACATCAAAGTAAGGTTAACTTAGCTGACTTGTTTCAAACTTAACCAAGAAAAGGTATCTGTACGCAACATACTAAATTTTAACTAGGGCATAGAACATAAAATTTAGTGTAGTACATAGTAAATTATAACATTTTTATAATGTTTTCTTTTATAAAAATTAGAAAGCAGAATTTTTGGCAATTATCTACGCTATCTATTTTTATAATAATAATAATAATAACTTTATTGTCCAACAGGAACCAATTACAGGGCAAAATAAACATAAGCAAAGTATATAAAAATATATACAGAAGGAAAATTAATAGATTTAACAGCTGAAAGGAGTTCAAGATCTATTAATAAGGCAGGATGATAATCATCTTCATTAACTAAAGGGCAGTCAGACTTCAAAGTATTTAAAATGGTGAAATTAGAAAAAGTCAGATCTAACTTTTTATTAAAAACATTGGCCACAGTATTGTGCTGAGTTAGATTTAGAACATCACAAAGATTACGGAAGGAAGAAGATTTAACACAACTGATAGAATTATTACAAAAATACGGGAGATTAAAATCTCCAACTAAAATAATATTTTCATTAAGGAAAAAAAGTTGAAGAGCATCTGCGAAAATTTCAAATTCATTTGCATTTACATCAGGAGGTATATATAAAGCACAAAGAATAAAATTTGAGTTTGCAAAATAACACTTGCAGGCAATTAACGGAACAAGTTTTTTTAAATTGGAAGTATCAACTGTACTGAAATTTAAAGATTCTTTTAAAGCAATTAATACCCCTCCACCTCTTGACCGACCTGTGAGAGATGAATTTCTATCATCACGAATAACATTATAATTTGACGGAAACAATTCACAGTTTAAGACGTTACAATTTAACCATGTTTCAGATAAAATAATTATATCATATGACACAGAACAGCAATTAATATAAAAGACATGACTTTTAGTATTTAAACCTAAATTAAGTGTAATTGGTAAACTGTTGGGCGAGTTTAGTTTAAAGAATTAACTATTTTAGGAATATTATTAGAATGCTTAATTACTAAGTTTGTTTCACCATTGGCAATGCGAGTATCTAATTCTAGTTTGATTGATTTATAATAATCACTTTGCATTTTTGTGCGATCTCTTGAGATGGATACATGTTTCCATTTGACATTAGTTTGTAGTTTTTTTGCATTTTTAGTTATCTTCACTACTTCATCAACGGAAGGAACCTGGACTTTGATGGGACGTGGGTATACTCTTGTTTTGTCAAAACGACCAATACCTACGTATTATTTTTGTTAATGCACAATCAACATCAATGTCAGCTAAAATATTTTGAACCATGGCAGTATCTTTTTCAAGAAGTTGATCTTTAGTGATTGAATGATTTTCCAAACAACCCTAGAACATAATATTACACGACCGTTTTTGACGTTCAGTGATTTCATGAATTATATGTTCAGTCATCAATGGCAATGATTGAGAAACTAAAGCATCTTTTTGTGATTCTTTAAGCTGAGTAATATCCTTTTGCAAGTTATTAATTATTGATCTGAGACTGTCAATGTCATTACCTAAGCTAAGACAACTTGAGCAATTCCATTTTAACCCAGATTTAGTACGTAACCTACGAGCTTAAGTAGAACTAACATCAACACACTCTATGTTAAAACTATTTTTACAAACTGAGCAAGGAACAAGTCTATGATCCCCAGTTAGTTTTTTGCAACAATGACACGGAGCATCAGCCATGTGATATCTCACATGGCTAGAATAGACATAAAGTTAATACTAGTAAAAAAATATTTATTAGAGAAACACCCCGTATAGTAAATAAATAACAAACATCCAGTATATTAAACTTCAGTTGCACTAATGAATAGTAATTTAATTAACTCAAGAAGAAGGAGTTGGCGTGAGCACATGTGCTAGAAAAAGTCGTGGTGACAGAACTAAATATCAAAAGAAAGGATATAAATCAAAGACACTCACCCCTAAATCAGCAATCAAAGAATAGAAAAACTCACTACGAACACAATAACATCAGAACGAAAATAAATAAATGAGAATAAACCAACAAAATCAGACAAAATTTGAAGAGCTCAAGGTAACGACCAACTGACTGACTGATAAAAAAACACAAGATACTTATAAATAATTATAAACAAATATTAAACTGCTTCCTACTATATTTTGCATAATACAAACAATAGAATATAACTAGTAAAATAATGAATAGTTTTCTGAGAAAATGAATCAGTGGTAATGAAAAGAAAACATTTATCATGCATCTTCCAAACGGAGTTGAATGTGGGTGAACTTATAAAGCACTAATAGGTTATCTATGTGAATCGTCTGTTCCTGGAGCATAAATTATTCTAAAATACACATCTTACGATTCAACAAGGATACCGTCTACAGGGGATGAATATTACTTTCGAATCCCTTATGTAATTACTTGTTCATTTGTTTATACAGAATTTGTAAAGTTATTCTCGTGTATGTTTCGGGTCGCTCAAATGGAAATTTGGAAATGAGAGAATGAGGGTACAAAGTTTATATATCTTTCCTCTTGGGAAACTCATTTTAATAATAGTTTTTATAGCACGTACCGCCATCTGCAGTGTCGTCCCTGGAGAAGTAACCAATTTAAATTCATACTTAGGCCCAGTTTTTTATAAGCATTTAAATTTAATCTGGCGAAACAGACACGTAGAAGCAGCCATTTCGATTATATAAAATTTTTTAATCTTTGCAGAAGTAAATGATTGCCAGCTCTCAGCACTGGATCAATCATATTAATCCAATTTTTATTTTGAACTATTAAACTCAGTTAAATATTTGTTAGTATTCTGTTTTTTCTTAACGTAGAAGACTATTGTAGTCAATCGCCAATCCAAGAATTATTTGTATTCATCATGGATAAAGATATATAAAGATCGAATAGGCTTTCTTGACTTCTAAGAACTTCTAGACTGATCCGCTTCAGTTTTATTTCAGGCAAATAGTCAGTCAATGCTACAAAAACCATACATGAGCGACTGGATATGTGGGGTTAACTGTTCTGATTAAACTGTTGATATAAATTAAACTTATGTTATTATTTTTTAAAATTTGCTACATAAACATAAATGAATCAAAGAAAATCATGATAATAAAAATGATCAGTGTTAACTCAAATAAAAATATGTTAGCCTAGAAATAAAAACTTGTAGACAATTTCAATAGGTTAACACAAAGAAAATCTTTACGCACTAATAATTTTGCAAAGCACTTTCGCAGAAAACTAGAATTTTAGTTGGTATTTCTTTAAAGTGTATAATCTAATATTATTTTGTAGTTCACGAGTATCTGGCAATAAGTTTCGATAAATACAAAGAAAATCTAAATCTGCCTGTTAATCCCGGTTTGGAACTTGAGATATGCGCATTGGAATAAGGAAAATGGAAGCTGGAAGCCGGTGGAAGCAACCGAGCAATGAACAACGTGCAGAGATTCCAGACCGCTAGACCTCATAATATCCGAGTTTCCGTTGTCCCATAATTCTTCCCAGCAGGGATTCCCGAATAACATAATATAGTGCGTCAAGGTGAAAAATATTAACTGGAATAATCAAATCTGTGTGAATAGTTGTGGCTATAGTCTATTTCAGAATGACTGGGAGTAATAAATCAAAATTTGCAAGAGTAGTATTGGATTTTTTCCAGCTATGCGGCAAATAAAACTACCAGCAAAATCGAATGTAATTTTACTAGGATGCTTATAATATGCCGCACGCTTTATACCTAAGACATAACTTACTTTTCGAACAATAGAAACAGCGCTATGGACGAATAATCCTTTTAGGACAGTAACATTAACCAGTGGCGTAACAACGCGAAATTCAGTTGTGTTCCAAACTTGAGCCGGGCCCCTCCCCCCTTATACTCAATAATTATAATAACAATTTTTTTCACATCGCATACGAAAATTTATTTTCATTTTTTATTAACTAGGTACATAGTAACATTATTAATTAACCATAAATTATTTAAAATTAAGTAGGTATATTAAAAACAAAATCCGTGCTTTGGCATTAGCGAAAATTGAAATTATTTCCCATAGGTTCAGAGTTTTGGCAACTGAAATCATTGTTAAAGATGACAATCTCTCTTGTCAAATTGAATTTCTGAAATTTTTTATAAGTTTCAATTTAGAAAATTAACGTTCTACACTGTTACGGGAATTGTTAAATCATTTCCGAAAAACTGCTCGAGGATGAAAAGTTTTTAATAACAATGAATTCCGTTAATTCTCTGATAGATTTTAATCCTTTAATTTCATCTTTCAAACATTAGGCGAATTTTGGCGAGTAATATAAATCTATTAATCAGTGAAACCTATTCCTAACAATGACGTTACAAATCCATGCATACGTCATGTTTCCAATTTTTCGCCAGAATGATAATATTCCATGATAATTCCTTGTTTAGTGTCACTGACAGCTCCAGACATTTATTTTGCGACTTTGTGGATACACTTAAAATTGCTACAAGTTATGATTTATTTTTTGATAAGGATTATAATGAAGTAAATAAAAATACCTAAACAGAAACAAAACAATAACACAAGACCTCCACAGTGCTCTTGACAGAGATAAGTAATGTTTAAAAAGAGAGGCAGGTATATGGAAGTAGCTCTCGACCAGTATCCATGAATTCGTTGGATAAATAACCTATTGTGTTTCACAGGAACGCAAACTTGTGTTACTCGCCAGAATTCGCCTATGGTCTGAATGACAGCAACTCATTACAAAATGTATCAGAAATATCATCAGGATATTGTTTACATAAATCTTCACCCATCTGAAATAATTTCTCATCTGATGAATTAAATAGTATTTCTGGACATAAAACACAAAATCTATTAAAAATATTATTTAGATTAGACCAATAAATCTAGATTGTAATTGGGGGAGTGGCTTATTGAGAATACCGAGTAGGTATAACTGGCCCGCTTTATTAAAATTACAACTGAGAACTAAAATGATAGGTCTCTACCGAATTCAGTCATTTCGACTATCCCTGTGCAAACAATTATTGGCGTGCCACAAGACTATCTTTGATAGACTGATTTATTACTCTTAATCATTCTAAAATCAACTATATTCCAAAAGCTAAATTATGTATTTCCTATACCTAACCATATAATGAAAACTCTGCTGTGTCCACCACAGTACTTCCCCGACTATAAGTTTTAATAACTTACTTTCGTAACGCCTTTAATTTTACGCTTTATTCAGCAAAATTTAAATAAATTTATCTTTTTTTCTCAAACTATTTAAGTTGATACCAACTTCGACATAATTTAAATAACATGTGAAAAAATCTGATGTGGCCAACACAAGACCTTCCGCCATACTCTACCCACTCTTTTTAGTTTTTAATATACTATAAGTACTCACAAATATATTTTTTTCATTTTATGTAAACTGTAACAGAAGATATAAACGAAGTGTGATATAAACGACAGTTACGATCATATTAAATTTAAA
Source organism: Agonum fuliginosum (assembly GCA_947534325.1). Classification (NCBI taxonomy): domain Eukaryota; kingdom Metazoa; phylum Arthropoda; class Insecta; order Coleoptera; family Carabidae; genus Agonum; species Agonum fuliginosum. Next base: position 31,832,932 of record OX384030.1, on the reverse strand, counting down.
TTTATGTAGTAACAAAAAATTTTTAAACGATCATGGACCAAAAGATATTGAATAGGTACCTACTGAAGTTTCATACTCTGAATTATTAACAATAATTTATTTTCTAAATGGTATATCATGTACCTACAGATAAAAATTTAAAATACGAACTGTATATGACAAAAATATAATCTATCATTTGAAATAGAAAATATTATGATAAATTAATTATTTATCGAATTATTTAAGCAAAGTACTACGTCCAGTTTGGGGATTGCTACAAAAAATAGTAGGATTCTTAAGATTTGTATTTGTTAAATGATTGATATTTTTTGAGTTATCGTTCACAAAAATATTGTAACACACACAGACACACGCACACGCACACACATACACACACAGACACACGCACACGCGCGCGCACACACACACACACACACACACACACACACACACACACACACACACACACAGACATACGCACACACACACACACACACACATACAGACATACGCACACACGCACGCACACGCGCACACACACACACACACACACACACACACACACACACACACAAACACGCGCGCGCACACACACACACACAGACACACAGACACACAAACGCGCACAAACATCATCTCGAAAATACTTTATTTGTATTCTATGGATCGTAAATAGTACCTACTTATTCACTAAAGACTCACACTCGAAAATTTTAACCCGTCACAAATAGAATATAATGCGGGAGGTTAAAAACAACTGACAATCGTTTAAATGTTGTTATTAATTCTTCGACAATTTTTTCCCCAGAGAACTTTCATTTTGATAATACACTTGAAAAAATTTGAATAATTTTTTGAGAAACAATTGAATATCGCATAAATATCATTTTTTACAAATTTTACTAAACTTATCTCCCCGAGAGCGAGAGCTTAAATAGATACCAAACTCGGTATAATTTGAATAATATATAATAAAAAAATTGACGATCGGTTAAGTGATATTTTTATTTTTCTACTAGAATTATTTTTCCGAGATCTTTAATTTGATACCACACACGATAGTATTTTAATAAAAATAAAATAAGTTATTTTTATAAAGTTGGTACCACTGGTTTAAAAAAAATTGAATAATTTTTTGAGAAACAATTGAAAATCGCATAAATGTCATTTTTTACATTTTTACAAAACTTATCTCCCCGAGCGCTTTAAATTGACACCAAACTCGGTATAACTTGAATAATTTATATTAAAAAAACAGTTTAAATGTTATATTTGTTTATCTACTAAAATTATTTTCCCGAGATCTTTAATTATTTGATACCAGACACGATAGTATTTTGATAAAAATAAAAAAGTTATGTTTATAAAGTTGGTACCACTGGTTCAATAAACCTCATTAACGAACTTGAAATCAGATTTTGACTCAAGATCTTAAATATAAAATTTCAGTCTAAAATTCCAACGAATTTTTTAAGCTATCCAACACACAGACAGATCGACAGACACATAGACCGACAGACCGACTTTTTGAAAAATTATGTTTTTTGGGTTCAATAGAGTCTAAAATGTGAAGATTTACCAAAATCTCGAACTGTCAAAAAATCACGATTACAATACTTCCCTCTATTACATAGGTCGGGGAAATAAAAATCATTTTATACGTAATGGAAATACATCTGTTTATATGCTACCGGTCTGGTTTAAAGGACTTATTATAGTCCGGCTGCTTAGTAAAATTATTGTGCACTTCGAGCCAGAAGCATTTTTTTCTCATTTAACACACCATAATGAGTATTTTAAGGGGTGGAGGCATCACCGCAAGTGTTTGGTCCCGTTTTTAGTTTTTCGCGTTTATCTTGCAAATGCTTTACATTACGAAGAAAACTGTTAAACAGAATTGTAGAGCACAAAATTCTCTACAAGTTAGATTTATATAGAAATTTCTGTAAATGGCAGTGTTTGCTAGAAAATCAAGAAAATGAATTTTGCATATTTTAAAATTTTTTCAATTTTATTTTCGTTTTTTTGTTATAATACAGGAATATGGCTGTAATATTTTATCGGATAAAGTTATCGACTTCCTGCTTTAAGCATTCGATTTTTGAAACATTTTTCTATAAAAAACATAATTTTCAAAATTTTGGAGACTCTGCTGTAGCCACAATTTAATTATATTCTACGAGAAACCAAAATATATATTAGTCATTTTCGTGTTTATTCATCTGTCATTTCTAAACGTATAATAATACCGACTTCCCGTTTTCAGCATTCGATTTGTCGAACTTTTTTCTTTTGATGCATTATTTCAAACTTTTAAGAAGGTCTATGTTGAGCCAAAATTTAAACAATTTAGATATTTTATTCATATTTTGAGTTTAATTACCCGTAGACTTCGAATGGATTAAAAATTGACTTCTGGCTTTCAGTTCTGAATAGAAACATGTTTGTGTATCTAGCGTGGCAGATATAGCAAAAAAAAATATTTTTTAAAAGTCAATTATGACGTATAATAAGAATTTAACTATTATCGGGTAATAGCGGTTAGGAGCGCTCTTAACAACCATTTTGAAGGTTAATCGGCTGGTATTACATTTACATCACAATATACAAAAATATCTATTTATTTGCTGTGTAAATATTTTAAGAAGAGGTTCCTGTTGTTTTTCACTGTACTAACAAATAAAAACAAAATACCATAATTTTAAATTCCTAATTCTTTACCAGAAAATGTTTAACTCCATTGATGACTCTGGATAAAATTTATAATAAGTCTTCCTTAGAATGTTTTACTTTCTGATCCTTTAAATTGAAAAGTAATATCTTTGAAGAAATATGTGTTTAGGACTATCGAAAAAATAAATGTCAAATAAACTACAAGTTAAGCGCGGACCTTTCTGTCACAGACACATTTCGTTTAGCTACACATAATACATGCCACGCCGAAAGTGCGATAAAAGATTCAACATTGGCTAGAAATAAAATAATCGTTTGCTTTTTTCATGTGTATATTAAGATCTATGTTCTTCCTTGTTTATTTGCGCGCGATAAAGGCAATAAAATCTCGAAATAATACATCTCAATTTTCGCTTTACGGTTCTCTTTACTGCCTGATATAGAGCAACAAGTTTTTAATATGCACGTGTGAAGTGTCATTCGGCGTGAATTATATCCACACTTTAAGTCATAAAAATGTTATAGCACCGTTAAGTCTATTTATTAACCCTAGAATAATTATTAGTTTTTTCGGAGATGATTCCAAAATACTAAATTAGCTTCATAGAGCTGAATATACTCTAATATCACATTATTTTTAACTGACTTATAAAAAGGAAGGTTCTCAATACCAAATATACGACTCTTCATACTACATACGTAATCAAACATTTTGTTACTCTGTTAACTTAGGACTTAGGCATCTACGAATAAAATATGTAGATCCAGTTTAGATTTTTGTTCACTTACTAGGTGAATTAAATTTAAATTTTGTTTAAATTTAAAAAGGCATGCTATACAAGGTGATTCACAACTTAGTGCATATATGTTAATGACATATAGTGCTTAACTCACTTATCACGGGAATAAAAGAATTTTTTTATAATTCGGAATTTTAGTGTCCAGGTTTATTGATCAAACAGTTTTGGGTCACTGTTTACATATGGAATTTCATAAATGTACTGTTCTTACCATTGCATAATTAATTTAAATTTATACTGTTATTCCATTCATAGTTTTAAATGCGTCTCACAACCTCATAGAAAATACGATATTTTAAATAAACAGATATGTCGGCCAAAAGATATACTACATAAATGTATGCGTTAGGTATTTTTATACATCGCTCGGTTTTTTTAAAGCACTCCGCTTCGCGTCGTACTTTACTATAGAACTTCGCGTTATAAATAAAACCTATCGCACTTATAATGTAAGTTACTTTTTCCAAATTCGCAGTTTTAATTCATAGGTTTTTTAATCGAACTAGTGTTTCACGAACTTCTTGTTCTTGTTTTCAATTTTCTTGTTCTTGTCTTGTTCTTGCTGCAAGAACAAGACAAGAAGTAACCATGCAAGAAACAAGACAAGACAAGACTTAAATGAGCAAGAACAAGATTTCTTGTTGCAAGAAGCAAGATTTCTTGTTGCAAGAAGCAAGATTTCTTGTTATAATTATTATAAATTTTAAATTAATGAAATAAACAAAAATTCAATTAATTAAATTATTTATTACACAACCTTCCGCCGTATCTAGAATACTGACTTATACACATAAATGTATACATACAATCCGGTACTCACTTAACACATGAAAATAAAAATCTAGAATACCTATTCAAACACAGAAATCTGCATCACCTGAATCAAAATATTCATTCACCGGAAAATTCAAATCAAGAATGTTAGATTTGGCGTAAATGCTGGATGCAGGAAATTGCAAACGCAGGAAGATTTAAACATAAGAAGATGCAAAATTAGGTCGATTGAACAAAATTAATAACCCAGAACTATTCTTAACTCTCACGTACCTACCTACTCGGTTTTGACATGACAATAAATTTTCTAGATTTACCTCTCCCTATGTTTGCATTTATGCCGAATCTAAAATTCTAGATTTTAATTTTTCTATGACTGAATCTTTTGATATGCTTTTGGTGCAGGTTTTTCATTAATTATTAATTTTCTAGATTTGCATCTTCTGGCATGGTGTTTCATTTTCCTGTGTTTAAATAATCTAAATTTTTACTCTCCCGTGTTGAAGCTATCCTCCGTTCAATCACTACAACATTAAATATCATACTTATAATTATGTCGATAGTGCCAACGTGTCACCTGTCAATATTTCTTACGCAGAAACAAAAATCAACCCATCATGGTTCATGGATTACAAGATTTTAGCGTTTTATGTGATAAATTTAATTTTGAAATATTACTACAGTTCTTTAATGCTACCAGATAAAGACAATTTTTTTATAACGTAAGTTGCAAATAAATTTTCCTCTTATTCTTATTACAAATGAATACTATATTTCTCCAAATTTATCGATTGACAATTAATTTTCCGGTGAAGATATTTGTACCAGAATCTAAGGAAGAAAATACCAAATATGAAATTTTTTGGAATATCGGCAAGAATAAGAAATAAGCAAGAGTCTTGCTAGTAAAACAAGAAATAGGGCAGCAAGAAATTTACAAGACAAGAAATGACGGAGCAAGACAAGAAATCTTGTTTTGTGTATCACTCAAACAGTTTTGAGCCACTGTGTCCATATGGAATTTCAAAAATTTATTTAATTTTTAACTGTTTAATATAATTTTATTTCATTCATATATCAGATATCCATATGCAATCTTCAATTTAAAAAAATCTTTTAGTTCTATGATCAGTAAGTACTAATGTCATTGAAATATATGCATAAAGTTGTTAATCATCTCATAAGCAATGAACAAATAATAACATCACTGACAAATTGTAGGTAGTTATTAACACAATGAAACAATGAATTATAAGTATAAAGACAAGAAAATCTAGCATGCACTTGTGAAAATTGCATTATTCAATATACCTATCCTATTTAAATGTTTTTAATTTTTGTACAGGTGAAGCACTTTGTCAAACAATTACAGCATTCGCCAGCACTTTTAGTATATGTATTAAAATTGTAGAGTTTCCAATGTGGGGGTACTACCGTTTAGTTGGCACCCTGAAATTAAATGCTTTGTAACTTTTTTTACCGGCAGAGCACTTTTAAAAATTACAACAGCACTTTTCAAGCACTTTTAGAAATAACATTAAAAAATTCGAGTTTCTAATGTGGAGGTGATACCGTTTAGCCGGTACCCCCAAATTGTTTTTGAAGTTCTGGGCAAATGAGCGCAGCACTTTTTAAAAAATATACAGCACTTTTTAGCATTTCCTGAGCATTTTCCAAATATTCATAAAATAAATCAGTATTTTAAGTTGGGGGTTTCTAGAAAATCGAGAATTCTCGAAACTACCTATAACTTTTCTCTTCGACAATATAAACATATTTTTTGTTTGTCTTTGTTCGTAGCGTTTTCTTGTTTTTACAAGATCGTTTCATATCTAAAACAAGAATTGTGTGCAATTTTAGGATATATGTTTATTTTTGTCATACCTGCACAAAAAGTAACCTTTTTCGTGCCTGTTTTACGTGCGCAAAATGACTTATTTTTTAACTAGACAAAAAATGCGTGCGCAAAGTACAAGCGTGCGGGAATAGCGTGCGCAAAATTTCACTTTGCGCACGCAAATTTAACACTCACACAGTTTTCTGTAGTTACCGACACGAAATGTGCGCGTAGCACTAGCGCCACACACGTGATAATCTAATACTACAAGCACGTGAACAGCTGTAGTACCTACTTCTCTATGCATAGTTTCTACTGTCGAGTGTCGATTATTGTGCAGATTGTGCATTGGATATTGGATCTAATGGACAATAATATTTTATTCTTATATTTTAATGTTCTTTTCTTTACTGTTAATAATTAGTTTCTTATGCTTTTACATGTAGGTAAATATTAGTTACTTTTTTATTTTATACATATTAATTTTAAAAGTATTCATTTTATCTTTTGATAAGTAAGGTCACTCAAAAGGTTACTTTTTGTGCAGTAATGACAAAAAATATCGTGTGCATCTCGTGAGCAAAGGCGCAATTGCGCTTGGCTTCGTTGCAGCCCTCGCCGTAGCGACCCTCGGCCTCCTCGGCTCGCCTCGGTAGACCTCGAGCCGCTACTGCTCGGGCTGCAACTCGCCTCGCGCAATTGCTTACTTTGCGCACTAGATACACAATATACTATTATTTCATTGGCTTTGTTACATAGAATTAAATGTTTAAAGCAAGTCAATTTTAAAATATACGTATATATATATATATATATATATATATATATATATATATATATATATATATATATATATATATACACTCACCGGCACGGAAAACGGGTCACTTATTTTTTTAAAGAAAAAATGCTAATAACATTAATGTTGAGGACGAATGCCGAAATATTACTATTGATATATGGTAACTAGACATTCTCGAAGTCGCTTCCATTACCAACTCTTACAAACATTAACACTTTACTTAAATATTCCTTTTATTATGCGCATCATACCGAAATTACGAAATTTATAAAATGCATAGTTATTGATTATGCTGGTATTATTTCTTTTCATCATTTGTTTTATTGTTTATTTGTCATTTTGATATGGTGTGATGTGGTATGTTTTCAAAATGGCACAGAATGCAGAAATTGTAGTTTCCATCATCACTTTAATCGAAGACAAAAGAAGTCAACATTTCGTAGCTAAACGGTACAATGTATCACTTAGTACTATTTAACGCGTTTATACACGTTTTCTGGCAACAGATTTGTACACCAGAAGACCTGAGAAGATGCAAAAGCAACAGAAATGCTCGATTTTTGTTTTGACATCACGTCGAAATCGCACTATAATTGTCGTGGAGGCCCATAAATCATTACTACAATTGCATACTGTGAATAATAGTAAACGTATTGTACGAAGAAGAGTAATAGAAGTAGATTTTCTGGCACGAAGGTCCGCCATGCGACCACACCTCCTGCAACATTACCGAGTAGCTCGCTTGTAATTTTTTGGACGGCGTGTAAATTGGGATTAAGGTGATTATACTCGTGTTTTAGTCACTATCGAATCCCGATATTTTTTAATGTCACCATATGGATTTGTAAAAGTGTGACGACCAATTGGGAAACTTGTGCATTCAGCAATACTGTAAGATTCCTGGGAAGATCAGTAATGGTGTGAACTGGGATATAAGTGATTTTGCGGATAGATCTATTCCTTGTTCTATGGTAATATTCAATGCCGATAGGTACATAAAAGATATTCTGACCGACAATGTTGTCCCTTATGCACCATTTTAAGATGATAATGCGCGCCCTCATGCTGCTGCAATCTTGAACAATTTCATAAATGTTGTTAACATCAATCGTATGATGTGTCCAGCGCGGAGTACAGATCTGAATCCAATATAATTTGGGTAGTATATGCTCGATATAAAGATTCGAAGTCGTGTAGCCGGTCCCAGTATGCTTAGTACGCTGGAATAACTCAGAGATGCACTGTTAGAAGCATATAATAATATCCCTCAAGATGGCATCAGGAACCTCATTTTGAGTATGTCTCTACGATTGACCAAGGTCATAAAGTACGCAGAGGGAACACGCGTTATAAGTATAAACGAATTGTGTTTATTTATGTGATTGAATTTTTTTTTAACTTATTTTTTATTGTTTTTATGTCCATATTTTTTTCTTTTGATAATAAGCAATTAGTAAATATTCAAAACATTAATTTCATAATACGAAATGCTATGTCAGTAATTTTTATTCAAAATTATTAAAAAAAATTAACTATTTGTAGGTTCAGGTATCGTCAAACATGCTTTTTGTTGCCTACCAAGCCGAGAAAGCGCGACGCCGCGCTATATTTTCAATGCCGTAGCTGACGGTGTTAACCCCCAGATACAAACAGCTGACGATTATTTTCTTGAATATAATTGAACATAGTTTTATTCTGTGAAGGTTTCAATCGTGATCAGATAACTTAATCGAGTTTTTTTTGACCACTTTGCACAATCAGCTGACGTACTTCGCCCCCAATGCTACGCAGCTGACTAGTTGATTTAGATATTATTAAACATTTACTATTATATTATATTAATTTCAATCGGGATCACATGACTTTTTGCAGTTTTTTTTTCATCATGTTCATGCGCCCCCCCCCCCTAACCAAACGCCCCCGATCTGGCGCAGCTGACGGTCGATTCCTTATTCACTGGTGTTTAAACAATCATTTAAAAATTAATTTGGGTGGGATCAGATGATCAGTCATTTTCGACACGGGCTCCCGGTCTATTAGATATGGCAACAAAATTGTTTTGAGAAACTGATATGAGACGAGAGTCGAGTTTTTTGAGATGAAAACTAAACATAAAGAGTCGATACGAGAATATTTAAAATTCTCATCTCGAAAATTTGAGACGAGACGAGGTTTTGATTGTTTTGATACCTGACATCACTCTATTTCAATACACCAACGTACACGCACGTATTTTGAATTTTGGTATTATGAATTTTATGCTCCATATTATTTAAAAATGCATATATTTTATAATAACACGAGAGAGATAAAATAGTAGTAAATATTTTTAAAAGTTGATTATCTTCGTTCTTCAGAAAAATTCCCGCTGACAAATTCTGCTCCATTAGTAAAAGTTTAATCGTGTTCTGTAATTATTCCACGTGGAGCAGAAGAGAAATTAAGGTCCTTTAATAGACCTCCCGCAGAGGATGTCACCGTGCTGTTTGATTTCCTTCTTTTCCTCATAAAAGTAATTTCAAGATATTTTACTTAGAGTTTTCAATTATAGAAATCATATTTATAGATTTATAATGTTTATTTAATTATTTGCAGTATTGCAATAATTATTCGCAACATTATCCACCTAAAGATTATTTTTAGTACCTACATACAATATAGTTTCCATAATGAGTGGTGTTAAAATTATTATTCAAATGTATAGTTAATACTTAATGAGTTTTCAGTCAGTTATGTGTTTCTTTACGTTTGCATTAAAAGTATACTTAATTATTTAAATGAAATTTCAGCTAGGAAAACTAATCAATTCTTAACTCTCATACGATATTACGATCTACCAACTTCAAAACAGTACAAGCAAACACTTTGATTTGGAGCAATAAGCGGTAAACGAGGTAATGATCTAAGCTATGTATTAATGATATTCTAATTTCTAAGATTAATTTCTAACAATTAAATTAATAATTACCTATATGTTATTTAAACTGTATTGTAAAATAAAATTAAACCGGCGTTACAGTGAACAATTTTTTAACGCCAGTGTATGTAGCCGGTCAAATTGACCGTGGTTCTTTAAGATGGTATTAAAATGAAGACAGTTTGTAATATTCTCATATTTTTAACAAAAACTATATAAAAAATTTGATGTGGCCAGCACATGACTTCTCGCCACAACTCTCCTGCCTCTTATTATTTCTATGTACCTATAATATAAATATAGTTTGAGAGATGGCCAAGCTAAAGAATTTCAAATTGGTATAACTACAGTATTATTCGAGCGGACATAGAACATCTTGAAATTTTTGGCAGAAACTGCTTCGCTACCTTGAAATAATATATAGAAGATATTTTCCTTGTTTGGTTTATTGTTGACATTATCGACATGGCTTATCTTTATAAATATGTCTACATACACGTCATTGTCTACACGTAAAAAATTGCATTGTCTACCTGGCATAGTCTACACGCCCATCCCTCTCTAGTCGTATTACTTAGGTATAGTTTCATATTTTAAAAAACGTGAATATATAGGTAAGAATAAAAGAAATGTTAAAATGATTTAAAATTTTAACTAACATTTTTACCAGAAGTATAGTTTTGTTTGGCAAACAACTTTTCACTAAGTACACTATTGTAGTTCGCAACATAAGTAATAATCAAATAATAATTCGTGAAAACTGTACAAAAGAAATCTGATTTAAAAAACTCACAATGCGAGTCTGTCACAGCCATGACGGAGCTCCATTAAGTTGTAGTCCAATGTCACCTAACTCTCCCTAGACTATAATGTTTTGAATGTGCTAAGTATGTGCTTTACTGTGCGCTATATATTATAGTATATGCGTCCATACAATACGGTCCATATATGTTTGTAAATTGCGACTACATGTAAATACTAATAAACAAATATCAGAAAAGTAAACATTTATCATGATAGTAGTAATGTGCCTCGTATGTGCTTCTTTGTGCGCTATGTTTTATGACGTGTGCGTCATTAGTGTTCCAGCAATTCACTTGATAAAAAATGCGACTTTTGTTCCATAGTCGCAAATTCCTTCTGAAACTATCATGCTTGGAGTGTGCTAAGTATGTGCTTTACTGTGCGCTATATATTGTAATATGTGCGTCCATACAAAATTGTACATACATGTTTGCAGCAATGTGCCCCGTACGAGTATGTGCTTCTTTGTGCGCTATGTTTATAAAGTTAATAACGAGATATTAAATATTATGAAGGTGTAACAAAATAATTATACTAAATTAAAAATAAATTTCAATACAAAATTTAATTCTTGTTTTTATTATACAGGGTGTAACCCAAACTGTGTGTAACAATATTTAAGGGTGTATAGTATTGGACGCACTGATCATGAATCAAAAAGAATTTTGTGGAAATTCGTAAAATTAACAGTAGTTCGCAAAACAACATTATGGGTACCACTGGTTGTCACATTTAAATACAAAAAAGTTAAACAATAGTTATGTAATAATAATTTTACAAACAGGAAAAAATGAAATTTGTAGGTACTTACGGAATGTCTCATTTGTTTGGACCCATTTTTTAATTCGCGAATTTCAACAAAATTCTTTTTAATTCACGATCAAAAAATTAAAATATTTATTCACTAAAATCAAGTGAATAAATAATATCAATAATATAACCGTATAAACTATAAAATATTGACATACACAGATGAATTTTCAAATTTTTGCAAAGTTCAAAGCAGAAAACTATATTAACACAATGGCGAAACAGTGGTAGAAACCTTGTGTAATAGGCGAAAAAAATCAAAGTAGCTGACCTCTTGCGGCGAAAAAAAACTTACGAGTGTGGGGTAGCGCTTGATATTTGTACATGTATTTATATGGGACTTATGTTGTACTTCTTGTGAAAAGTTGATTTTGTGAGTTGTTTTGTGCAGTTTTCCATTCTAAAATGACAACTTATGCATAATTGAATGACAACTAATAAGTTTAAAATAATATTTAATTATATGATTTATATTAAACTAAAATTTTATAAAAATTCCAACCAAATAGAGTATTACAAAGTTTTCATCTTTTTAGTTTAAATTTATACCTACTATATTTAAAATCGTACTAACGCCTTTTGATTTAGATAGACGGAATTTACCGAATTTACAAACATTTTCACTTAATTAATGTCCAACTTGTTTCTTATTATTGTCATAATATCCCTGTTTCCAGCGCAATAATAATAAATAATAAGGCCATTATTTTTCATTATACGCCCAAGGGTATTATTTGATATATAATTTTCTTATTACCATAGAAACAGAGCTTTTATGACACTAACAATTATAGTATATTCCGTAACTCATTAGCGAATAACCGCGGTTTTGGTAATGGTAAATCTGTGGTTAGTTATGGTTCCTGAAAAAGTGCTCATGATTTGGAACAAGTTAAACCTCATATCTGGTTGTCTACGATGGTAATGTATAGGCAATGTATTTATTTGTTTAAAGTTTGCTTGTATTTTACATTTTTTTGACTTTTTAGACCGAAATTTGGTGTAATTCGTATTACTGAAATTTGAAGAAATTCATTTAAATGTTCACAATTCCAAATTTTAGTCGTAGGACAATCAAAACAAAAAATATTCAAACGCTTTTCAGAACAAATCAGCTATTCATTTTACTATAATTACTTCAATTGCCTCCTACAACTTATTTTAACTTACAGTGCAACTGCCACTATCATTAATTTCGACATTGCAACTTATTATTTATTAATAAAATTTAGAAACGATGAAAAGAAACATAACAAACATGGCTTTCACCACGATTAATATGAAACCATGCACAAACCCAATATTTACCCGCAAAATATATAAACGTACAAACTAACTACAACAACCAACGTTTATCGTTGGTTATCATGGTCACAAAAAAATAACCAAAACTTTCAGGAACCGCGTTCCTTAATCTAACCAAATCCTGAAAGTTGTTTCTTGGTTAGGATACGGAACGGGTAACCGCAACCATGGTCGTCTTGGTTTAGTTACGGAATATACTTTTAATAAACTGTTAAAAAATCTCAATGACAGAACAAAAATCGATAAAGATAATAGTATATTACATTACTAGTGGGAGAAGTAAAATACTTCTGTCACAAGTGTCTCGCTTTGCTCGTGGTCAATCAGGACACGAGTTACAGGAGCATTTTACTTCTCCCACTTGTGAAGTACGCTATTTTTCCTCACAGTGAGGAAAAAATTATATACGATCCCGGGTGCCACACCCTCATCCTTAATCCACCACTGACTACTGGCCCTAGGAAAGTATGCTGTTGACCTCATATTATTCTGACACCCTTGGCCTTGATACTTTTAATTACTATAATATGGTTAACTCCGATGTCATGTATTTTGTGGACCACCCAGAATAGCGCACAATAAACCATATTATAAGCAAGATAGTATCAGGAGGGATTTTCGATTATAACATAGGAGTTGAATTTTTTTATCAAGTTCATTTCTTGGATACTAATAAAACATAGCGCACAAAGAAGCACATACGGGGTACATTGCTACAAACATGTATGTACCATTTTGTATGGACGCACATACTATAATATATAGCGCACAGAAAAGCACATACTTACTACTACCTGTTTGTAAAATTATTATTACATAACTATTGTTTAACTTTTTTTGTATTTAAATGTGACAACCAGTGATACCCATAATGTTATTTTGCGAACTACTGTTAATTTTACGAATTTCAACAAAATTCTTTTTGATTCATGATCAGTGCGTCCAATACTATACACCCTTAAATATTGTTACACACAGTTTGGGTTACACCCTGTATAACAAAAACAAGAATTAAATTTTGTATTGAAATTCATTTTTAATTTAGTATACCTAATTATTTTGTTACACCTTCATAATATTTAATATCTCGTTATTAACTTTATAAACATAGCGCACAAAGAAGCACATACTCGTACGGGGCACATTGCTGCAAACATGTATGTACAATTTTGTATGGACGCACATATTATAATATATAGCGCACAGTAAAGCACATACTTAGCACACTCTAAGCATGATAGTTTCAGAAGGAATTTGCGACTATGGAACAGGAGTCGCATTTTTTATCAAGTGAATTGCTGGAACACTAATGACGCACACGTCATAAAACATAGCGCACAAAGAAGCACATACGAGGCACATTACTACTATCATGATAAATGTTTACTTTTCTGATATTTGTTTATTAGTATTTACTTGTAGTCGCAATTTACAAACATATATGGACCGTATTGTATGGACGCACATACTATAATATATAGCGCATAGTAAAGCACATACTTAGCACATTCAAAGCATTATAGTCTAGGGAGAGTTAGGTGACATTGGACTACAACTTAATGGAGCTCCAAGACGGGTAATAGGCGTGAAAGATTATGTATGTATGTAAGAACAGGACACACAGGTGGCGAACAAATCAGCTTTATCATATAATTTATTAACATTTACGTACAATTTCTATCTCTTGTTGTACCTAAATTATAGCCTAAGACTAGATTTAATTGGTGTTTCACAACTTCATACATATATTCAAATGGCATATAAATAGTAGTACTCAATATACTTATCATAAAACTGGAGAAAAATTTGCAATTTGAATTTAATGATTTTTATTTAAACAATTTTGAGCCACTATTTCCATATGGAATTTCATATATTTATTGAATTTTTTAATGTACAAATAATTCTTGCATTTTATTTTCAACACCAGCACAATTTGAATTTTTTTAATGATTGGGTCTCTGTCCCTCCCGTCAAAAAATCCTAGATACGCCCCAGCGTTACAAACTTTAACTCAGTTCATGGTTATTGATCAATCAGTTGAGTCCTATTATACCATTGAAATACGTATATTCGATATGCATGAACTTGTGAATCACTCTGTAGAGTTTAAGAAAATTATCACATTTTTCTTGACTTAGGGAAGTATTAGAATTTTAGAAAAGTTTACGTCTTGTGCATCGGTGTAAAAATCTAATGATGAAAGTATCATATTGTTCCGTGAACAGGGGTTTAACCAAGTAATTGATGGTTTGTATTCAATTGTATACACAGTCTGATTACATTTACTTAGTACATTGCTTTATGAAACAGTTTATACTAAATGAATTAATCAATATTTTATCCAAACTGATGTTTTTGTTCCATACATTTTTGTTGACTACTACGGGAAGCTACTTAGTATTAACTGGATTAGAAATTTCGTTTAACGATTAATTAGTGGTAGTTACAGGGTTTCCAGAACCTTGGGAACATTTGGAGATAATGTAAACAATTCGCCCAAGCCTGGGTTAGTGTGCATAGTAGATTACCTGCACCTTCTGCGAACCTAACTTTCCTAACACAAGTACAGAATGCTAACACTTACCTATTTAAATTATGTGTTTAGTAGGGTCTCCAAGATAACTTTAATAACTATTTTAATAAATAAATATGCATTACATAATTATTGGGTGCTGGGACGAAATAATTTAATCAGTTTGAGAATGTTGACGCATTGACGGTCTCGTCACTGTTTTCAAAGCAAACAACACGTTCTAACGCAAAATATTTTACAACTCAAGCAGGAATTACGAAGACATAGACCCATATTCGTATGTATGTACAAAATATCTATTAACAGTTAATATCCTTTCTCTCTCTTTTGTCTCAATTATAAAAATGTGCTCCATTGTAGGTTGTAGTGTTGTACTTTGGAACGCATACTCCCCACTACAAGTAGGTATGATTTCTGCTCTAATAAACCGACGCACGTAGATATAGCAAGAAACAAAAACTTGTGTCTTGGATAAACCTACAGTATACATCCCATTGGGAAAAATTTGACGCTATTTGAGATCTTATTTCCTGTATAATTTAGGATCAATTATGTTTCAAACGAATCTAAATAGATATCTCATTTTCCTATTGTTTACCTGTTTTCCAATCACCGTTAATACGTGTTCACTTCTTCATTGAAATAATATTTTTTTACTTTACTTAGGTACCAATTTGATTATTTTAAACAAAATATAAACATTTAAAAAAATTCTATACTTACTTACTTTAAGATTCTATATATTTTATTTTGAAGCATTGCTTCTAATTGATAAATATTTATTATATTTCTGACAATTCTATTTACCTACCTACATAAAAAAAAAGATTTAATCATGCGAACTCTGAAAAAATTATGCAATATTTATAATTATGTAGAAGTTAAATTATTATTATTTGGGTTTAGTTCTGTTATTTATTTATTAATAATAGTAATTTTATTAGTTCTGAAAATATCTATCAATTTACGTAGAATTTTATTATTCAAATCAAAACCCAATGCAATAATGATTATTACGTTAGTTTAAATTAGAGCTCTTTGAAATTCGCGCTTTTATTGGTAGAATATCGCTTATTGACTAACGAAAATAATATTGATTAGGAATAGTCGGAAGTTGGACTCGGGAGTTAAATAAATTACTTCATAAACTCATAACGTTTTGACTATAATATAATTATAGAAGGTGAATCTAAGTGTGAATTAGACTCGTGTTCAACTAAATTGTAATGCTAAATTAGTATTACTTCATTAGCGAACGACTTCCACTATAACGCCGTCGAACGGTTTCCACAACACATATATGGCGGGTCACTAACAATTTATACTTACACAAGGGTGAATGGATCAGAGACAGGTTTTAGAGAAATATAGAAATTACAGATTTAACTATAAAATGAATTTATTGAAAATAAATGAATTTAAGAAAACGACACCTTCGACATTCGCCTTAAGCGTTCATAGGAAAAACCAATAATTGTATAATTAACTACTGGCAAAAACCCGAACAAAGGTGGTAGTGAACTTTGGAAAAACAAAATATAAAAATATAATTATTAATTCTAAAACTAACACACATTTACGAATAACACAAATAAATGAACAGTTAAAATAAACAATACAATAATGAATAATTAATTAAAATGGGGACTTATAAACTGGAAGTATTTAAATCTACTGGAGTCGACACACGAACAAGAGTTACTGGTTTTAACAACAATTGCAAAGACAAAATATTGAATAATTTAAAATTGCAATAAGTACTATCCACGATACTAAACGTTTCTATCTCGATTCTAACTCAGCCAATAAACACACTTTAACCCTTCGTACAAAATATTATATAATACGCTTTTCTGCGTTTCCTCAACAAATAACAACAAACAATTAGTTCTCAAAAATACAAATAAAACACTTACGTCTTGGCTGGCTATCTCTGCTTTTCAAGCGGTAAACACTACTGTACACTGTTGCTCCCGGTTTTTATTAAATTCAACTTTAATACAAAAATAATATATTTTTGTGTTAGTCGTTGAAGCTTGATATAAAACTCGCTAAAAAACCAAACTGTTGTTCTCGCGTCTAAGTAAAGACTCTGAAGGTGAACTTTGACGTCTTTAAATTGACTTTTAGAAATCTCTAAGTTGACTCTCTGAATAATTGAAAATTTCCGAATTTATAACTTTAGCTGCTGATTTGAACCTCCCACTCGGTAACACGCGAGTTTAACTAGACATCCTATTGGCTTAAAACTTAGCAACATTTTCTCTTTTTCTAGGGGTAGATTCTTGGAATCGCGCTTACATTTACGTCAGTCCTAACTCACGGCAATTTATTGTCGACTCCAATATAGGTTGTTTTGTCTCCAAAAATATAATAGTTTACTTTTTAGACGAGGCAGCTGCAGTCAATATAATAGATCTGTAACGAATCTTAGAAGAATTTCAAGGCTTCTAAATTCCTAAAGTTATACAAGCTGTTGTAAACTAACTATAATAAATTCCAAATACTTCACTTTCTAAATGTACTAGAAGGGTCGCAATACCTACAGCGCCCTCAATAAAAACTCTTTTGACATATTTTAAGCATTTTACAATTTCTAAGGTTTATCTGACACGTTTTTGACTCGTTACATACCATTGTATCTCTGCCAATAAAAGACTTCCATTTTATGAGCTTAACAAATAGCAAGGACATTTGTACTTGCTACAACTCCTCCCCATTTACGATGTTACTATGACCCTCGAATGGGTCGAAGTAACTCCGAGGACAAAAACGTATGGCTGGCTCAAATCTGCACAAGATGGTGGATTTTCGATCATCTTGGAGTGGCTGGACTCTCACAATTGGTGACGCGGTTGACCTGAGCCGTTGACTGGTTGGCTATCTCTGTAAAGCTAATTGATCGCGTGGAACTCTTTCATTGTATCTTTGAACTCTTTGTAGATTCGGATTATAATTACAAAATCTCGACGTATGACCCGTTTCGTTACATTTATAGCAGATAATTGGCTGACTGTTTCTCGCATACTGCGATTGTTGATAATTCGGTCTATAATTTTGTTGATTAAAATTTGGTCTTATATGTTGTGGGTTAGAAACAATTCTTTGTTTATAATTACTAGGTCTAAAATTTTGTTGATAATTTTGTTGCTTATTGTAATTTTGATTTCCGCGCGGTTGATTATTAAAATTACGAATCGGTCGCGGAGGTTGATATTGGCAACACGGTTTTATACAATTTTGGAAATTTTGATGATTTTGATTATAATATGAATTTTGCTGTCCGTGAAAATGTTCATGATTATATTGCCCGTAATTATTATAATTTTGATGATTACTATTATTTGGTCCACTTTGTTTATTTTTGAAAATTTCTATTTGATTACATTCGTTATCTTGTTGCTCATAATTACTTTTGCAATTACAATTGCATTTACTATCTTTTAAAATTTGTTCTATTTCTTTTACTTTCGGTTTTACTGATACTTGAAATATTTCCTCTTGACTACCTGTATTTAAGAATTGTCCGATTCTTTCTTCGTTTTTCGCGGCTATAATTGCGCTGTCTAAAGTGGTTGGATTGTTTTGTAAAGCAGCGCGTTGGTATTTCGGCAATACTCCTTGTAAAAATTGACTTAATAATTGTTTATCAACTATTTGCTTTCCCGCTTCATTTTCTGAATCTACAGCTAACGCGGTCTGTAAATTACTACCGATCTCTAGTAACCGACATTCGTATTCGTCTATTGTTTCACCAACTTTTTGCTTACATTGTGATAAAATTTGCGCCACGGTTATGTAATCTAGTTTTGGCGCGAACTTGACTAATAATAACTTTTTAAAATCTTCCCATGACTTTGTGTTGTAGTTGGGATCATGTTTAATTCTTAACAATGCCTTACGTTCAATTAACGTTTTGGCAAGATTTACTGTTGTCTCTGCTTTCCATCCTCCCGAGGTACTGATTAATTCAACTTTATCTATAAATGTTCCTATATCCGGGGACCCGATAGATGTTTGATTGTCAAACGTAGGAAGGGTATTATAAAGACCGCCATATGTCGCGCTCATTTTGAATTTGTAGGAATTGGTACAAACACACTGGATTTAAAAATTTAGTGTTAAAACAAAGGCTCAATGATTTCAGTTTATATCACTGCCGTGTGTGGTTCTCACTTGAATTAGTAGTAATCGGTACTAACACGCTTGTCTTTTAAAAATTTTGCGTTACAATATGAGGGCACACGGATTTGATGTGTGTTGTTCTCATTTGAATTAGTAGTAATCGGTACTAAATACACTCGATTTTTAAAAATTTAGCGTTAAGATGAGGGCACACGGATTTCAGTTGCGTTCCTTTGACTTAGTAGTAATCGGTACTTAAAACACTCAATTTAAAACTTCAGTGTTAAAATGAAGGCGCACTGATTTGAGTTTTAATCGCTGCCACCAGTTATAGAAGGTGAATCTAAGTGTGAATTAGACTCGTGTTCAACTAAATTGTAATGCTAAATTAGTATTACTTCATTAGCGAACGACTTCCACTATAACGCCGTCGAACGGTTTCCACAACACATATATGGCGGGTCACTAACAATTTATACTTACACAAGGGTGAATGGATCAGAGACAGGTTTTAGAGAAATATAGAAATTACAGATTTAACTATAAAATGAATTTATTGAAAATAAATGAATTTAAGAAAACGACACCTTCGACATTCGCCTTAAGCGTTCATAGGAAAAACCAATAATTGTATAATTAACTACTGGCAAAAACCCGAACAAAGGTGGTAGTGAACTTTGGAAAAACAAAATATAAAAATATAATTATTAATTCTAAAACTAACACACATTTACGAATAACACAAATAAATGAACAGTTAAAATAAACAATACAATAATGAATAATTAATTAAAATGGGGACTTATAAACTGGAAGTATTTAAATCTACTGGAGTCGACACACGAACAAGAGTTACTGGTTTTAACAACAATTGCAAAGACAAAATATTGAATAATTTAAAATTGCAATAAGTACTATCCACGATACTAAACGTTTCTATCTCGATTCTAACTCAGCCAATAAACACACTTTAACCCTTCGTACAAAATATTATATAATACGCTTTTCTGCGTTTCCTCAACAAATAACAACAAACAATTAGTTCTCAAAAATACAAATAAAACACTTACGTCTTGGCTGGCTATCTCTGCTTTTCAAGCGGTAAACACTACTGTACACTGTTGCTCCCGGTTTTTATTAAATTCAACTTTAATACAAAAATAATATATTTTTGTGTTAGTCGTTGAAGCTTGATATAAAACTCGCTAAAAAACCAAACTGTTGTTCTCGCGTCTAAGTAAAGACTCTGAAGGTGAACTTTGACGTCTTTAAATTGACTTTTAGAAATCTCTAAGTTGACTCTCTGAATAATTGAAAATTTCCGAATTTATAACTTTAGCTGCTGATTTGAACCTCCCACTCGGTAACACGCGAGTTTAACTAGACATCCTATTGGCTTAAAACTTAGCAACATTTTCTCTTTTTCTAGGGGTAGATTCTTGGAATCGCGCTTACATTTACGTCAGTCCTAACTCACGGCAATTTATTGTCGACTCCAATATAGGTTGTTTTGTCTCCAAAAATATAATAGTTTACTTTTTAGACGAGGCAGCTGCAGTCAATATAATAGATCTGTAACGAATCTTAGAAGAATTTCAAGGCTTCTAAATTCCTAAAGTTATACAAGCTGTTGTAAACTAACTATAATAAATTCCAAATACTTCACTTTCTAAATGTACTAGAAGGGTCGCAATACCTACAGCGCCCTCAATAAAAACTCTTTTGACATATTTTAAGCATTTTACAATTTCTAAGGTTTATCTGACACGTTTTTGACTCGTTACATACCATTGTATCTCTGCCAATAAAAGACTTCCATTTTATGAGCTTAACAAATAGCAAGGACATTTGTACTTGCTACATAATCATCAGATGCTACAAAGATTTAAATCGTAATTGCTATTGTTACATTTTCATTAAGTCTAATTCATATAAACTATTGATAATACATACCTACCGCGTTATATTGCAGTTATAGTAAAGCGAACATAATAACATGTGAATCAAATTTTATTTTAAAATTATGCAATTATAATTTTGACGGTAAACAGCTATTGCAATCATAGTCATTTATAGCCCATAAAAATTTAAGTGATTCATTTGTTTAGTTAGGCCTTTGTTAGCATGCTTCCACTAATTTTGCGGGATTTAATTTTTCGTTTTACTTGGCAATAATGGATGTGGGGTAGGATGCAAAAGCTCCGCAGGATCAATTTATAAGCGACCATTAGAGCAAGAAAGGCTAAGCGAGCTACTGTTTTCTTTGACGGTTCTTAATTACGAAAATATCATACTCATCATTTTTTGTATTCAAGATTAAAAGTATATATCAACCTTTGAAATGCAGACATTATATTTTCTTCCATAAAGAATTTTAAAAACTATTATTTGAGAAGATTTAGATAATTCATGTAATAGCGCGAAAGTGCTAAACCGTTGTACTGTAACTTATAATTTTAACATGTTTTTGATCCATGCAAATTTGTGCATCTGATGATGATCGCTGTGCGTTTGAAACGTTATGCGAAATAATCATTATAGCTAGTAATTCGTGTTGACTGATTGCCGAATAGTTATTTCTCATTTAGACAATATAGTTTTTATACATAAATTTCTTTCCCTCGTGTAGGTATAATATTTCTGTCTATCTAAAGCTATCTTTACTGTGAAATGAATTCTGGCTTTTGTTCACGACTGTGGCTTGAGTCTCAACTAATTCTAATGGAATAAAAGAAACTATGATGCAAGTGCTCTCGTCAGTAGGACATCCCATCAGCTTTCCTATCTAAACTTTTGTTAATTAGAGAGCTTGTAACTTTTATAAAACTTCACAATGCAATTTGATTCGCAAAATACACGTTCTCTCAATCCTTGTCTGTTATTTATGTTTATTTTCCGTTATTGTTTTGTAATTAAAAACTAGTATCTAAATGGATTTGTAAAGTTGGAATAAACTGTAGTACAATAAGAGGAAAGTCCGCATTAAAGACAGATATTGAAATCAAGATTCCATCAACAGAATAAATACAAACACAATTGTATGGATATATGGTGAATGCAGAACTGAATGGAAGCAAATATTTCCAACGGCACAATACTTGTTTGTCTTTTTCACTTATACACATTGTGATATGCAGTAGACAGCAGAATCGGAATCGAGAATCGTCTCAGAATCAACTGTATAAAATAAATATGATTTTTGAAAAAAATCGTTTGTTTTGTGTTCATTGTTTCGAAAGAACAAAGAAATAAAAGTTTTTGTATGTGAGGTCTCTAACGTGAACATGAATTTGAATTTTGATAATACTTAGAGATTTCTACAGATATCTCTGGCTCTCATGGATAGACATTATATGACTTTAGTGAAAAGTTTGCGTAGTGCTGGTGAGCTCTGTTGGGCTCTCGGCTCACGACGAGCGTTCAGCGACCGGTTCTCGGCTTTCAGTTCTCGATTTGCTTGGCGTCGACTCACGTAACCTTGTTTGATAAACATCAATTTGACAGTTCCCTATCGAATGTTTAAAGGAATTCGCATTCTCTTCAAGAACTTTTAGCGTTTACATTCCGTGGGACATATTCGGCGTTATTTCAACGTGAATGATTTCGTAGCGCGACGCGAATTATTAGCTGCAAAAAGCGCTTTCCAGCACACGCTGGCAACGGCATAGTCTCAGCTCTGGAGCCGGAAAGTCGTTGCCGTTGCTGCCGCCCCGTGTTCCTACCCGTGCCAGCACCAGATGTGTTCACAACGCGATATTGCTACTGTTACTTCCTTGCAAAAGCTCGGAAGTTCTATTCACTGCCAGTACAAAAAGTCTACCTTTCCGTGATACAGTCAAATTTACCTAAACTATTAGATTACGGGATCCAATTGATAAAAGTCAACAATTGTACCACTGGTCCAGCTAGTGAAAATCACTACTCTGCAGCTATACGATCATGAGCCAGGACCCAAGTAGGACAAGTAGAGTGAAACTTTTGATCATGCCAATCTTATTACTGTAGGGAATTGTGTCCGATCGATATAATAACATCAGTGGTTGTGGTAGTTTGGGTATAGATTAGCGTTGTGTTGTATT
The DNA here is from genome assembly GCA_947534325.1 of Agonum fuliginosum. Lineage (NCBI taxonomy): Eukaryota > Metazoa > Arthropoda > Insecta > Coleoptera > Carabidae > Agonum > Agonum fuliginosum. The sequence goes on along the minus strand of OX384030.1, from coordinate 31,809,488 downwards.
GTATTGTATAGTATTCGTAGTTTGCTTGATTTGGGTTAACTCTGGATGGCGGATAGGCGGATGCGGCTCAAGAAATTAATAATACCGGTGTGTGCAAAGCTCTAGCAGATGTTTGCGTTTACACACGACTCGTGATATTACAATAATCAAATATACGCAAAAGGCTAACTGTGCACTCGGAAACTCCATTATATCCAAAATGTTACTCTCGAAGCAAAGACATAGCAAATCTCGTTATGTTGCCTAGTGCGTGTCAACAGGAAATGACGCAGACAAGGAGCCTCTGTGTTCCTTGCTTATAAAATCATATTACTGATAACACGGGTGCTATATCTCTTCTTAAACACTACGCTTATGTCGAACAGAGACTAGCTAAGAGGTTTACATACTGAGCAGGGCCGGTTTTCTGCTTCATCCTCGTCCTAGATATACAAAATAATACACAGTTTTGTGTTATTCCAATTATTTATTCAAGCGACTTGGTAACAATTACTACCGGTACAATACGATGGTATCCGAAAAAATATTTATATCTTCATTATTTTAAACTACAGTTGTTTATGTGCTCAAAGTAAAAATTCAGTTAAAACAAAGATTTCCTGATTCTAGAATCCATCAGACTATCTAATCCGTCCCTGGGTTGGAGTGGAGAGCAATGAGCGTTGAGCGCTCCCAGGCCTTCGCCCAGAAGCATCCCCGCGGCCCTGGCACCACTAATCAGCCAGAGTCAGAGCAGAGCCGACACCAGTAGATCCCCCAAACCCCCGAACGTTCCGCCCCATGCCCCAGTTCCAACGAGTTCTTAATCAATCAGTCCATTGTAAGAGCGCATCAGCGTACCACCACGCTATATGGACATTTCACTATTTATTACATGTTCGATATGTTCGCTATTCGATTTAACCCTTATGTTATAAAAAATACGGACATTTGGATAGAGAATGTATGGTTGGGTGTACGGATGGTTTACATGCCACAGGTTCAAGCTTTAATCGCTTGAAATAAACGGAGATGAAATACATTGAAAGGGGAATGTTTTTAATCCTCGCTATTTGTTTATGTAATTTTTTTTACAAACATTTCTATAGAAGTATTCATAATTTATTGAGTAATAGAAACATGAAGCTTGATTGTCTATGGATTCTCGTATTATGTACATTGTACAATGTATATGTCTACCTACATTACATATTTATAAAAAAAGTCGTTATTGAAACTAGAAACTATTATTAAAACCATTTGATGATGAGTTGTAAAGTAATTATCATTTAAATAAATATGATGAAATAGCCGTTTTCAACAAATAAATTTGAATTTTAAACCAAATTTATGTCGGTAAATACAATATTTAAAAGTATATCATTAGAAATGTTTCTTATGCTATTTACGCACTAGATTATTATTTTAAACGGAGTTAAAATGTATACTTTTGCTGAGGCACTGTGCATTATATTTGAAACGGTAATTCTTTTAACCGTATCTTATTATTTATTTTCTTACTCGTTATATTATATTGTTCATAAATCATAAAAGGCTTTGGCGGGATTCAGATTTTGTTTTTACCCTGTGTTTTAAATTTTCACTTCAAATTAGTTTTATAAATAAAAATAATAATTTTCAAGTTAAAACTAGTATTTACTTACCTATGGTCAATAAGATTCCAAACATATATACTGACTGTCTGTAATCTATAGCCTATACAATTATAATGTAATCACATAAAAAAATTTGTTAGTATTTTTAATGTAATTTTTTTTTAATATAATAGATATTTATGTAACAAGTGCATAATCTAGGACTTTATTGAAGAGCCGTTTTTTATGGCAGAGTGAGCGCATGCGAACGAGGCTAATAAATAAGGCGAGTCTATAAATTCCGATTTATGTACGAGTTACATGCAATATTTTATGTACGACTTTATTATAATCAATTTTTATATTGCCTAAAATGACATTTGTATTTGACATAATCGCGTTGACAAAAAAATTTTATAGTAAGTATTTGTGCATTTTTTCTATTGTTATGGTTACAAAGTTGTTTATTGATTATTTGTTTGAGTAAAATATTGAAGCCCACAAACTGACATTTATTAAAAACATTCTTATTTTTGATCTAGAAATGAAAGCATTATTGAAATTGCATTAAAAGCAAAAGAAACACTTCTCCTGATTATGTCAAATATAGAAAAATACCGAAAATACAATATTGTACGTACTTCAATACTGATCTCCCGTCGTATAAGATATCCAGATGGGCCAAGTATTTAATGTGGTCTACTAAAATATTAATATAAACGAAGGAATAGATAACCAAATTTCCTATTTTTATCCCTAAACAATTAAATAAGGTTTGTACTTAGTTATTTTATTTTACATGAATGTTATTAATATTATTAATATTATTTTGTAGGTAATTTAATGTCAGTTTGTCGGGAGCCTGTAAAATGTATTCCTTATTGTAATTTATAAAATTATCATTTAATTGAATTCTTGTTCATAAATAAAAAGACATTTATTAATTTTAAATCTTGTTTTACTTTATCATTATGCACGCTAAACAACGTCATAAACAATTGATTATAATGAAGTCGTACATAAAGGTCTTTCATTAATCCTCGGCATTATTTAAAAAGTACCTACACTATTTCGTATTACAAAAATAGAAAGAGCGTTAAATAGGTAACTAAAGAAGGTGTACTTTTACAATTAAATATATTGTATGGAATGTTATTCTAGTAATTAATTAAACGCGTAGTTTAATTATAAAACATCAGTTGACTTTTTTTCACGTACTTGTAATCATGATTCAAGTTTGGAGTCCTCTCTTTGAAGTGACCTACAAACGTTTTGCTGTTCTGCAGATAAAATTAAACTTGTTTGTGTTCCAGCTCCCGTACTTTTCTATTATTGGGGTAAAGATCCTTATTTTTTCTTATTACTACGAGTTTTTCGAATTAGAATTTATTGCCATTGCCCATTTCATCAACGAAATTGAAATAATGAATATATATTTGTGTTCGATAACCTCAATTCGTATGAATCGATTAATCTCAGACTAAGATTAGGAAATCAATTTAGTCTTGGATACTTAACATACTCAATACCACGATACACATAGACACGGTATGCTTACTAGAGAACTCAAATTCGTTCACTTCCGCGCATGACGTCACATTCGAAGCAAGAGTAACAATTTTATACACAGTTCTTTGTCGATTTTGATGTTTTGACGTTGATTTTCAGGCTTTTTTTTGAGTTTTGACTTTTAATTTGCAATTATCATCAACAACCTCAACATGTGGTGTTGCTTAAAATGTTGTATTATAATAAAATATCAAAATGTACTGAAATAAAATAGTTAACATTTCACAAAAATGGGAATTTATCTGCCAGTGGTTTGTTGCACGCTGTCAACAATGATAAAAGATTAAAATAATGGTAACACTATCTATCAACTTAAAATTATTTAATTGCTTATTATGTGTTTGCACTAAAGATTTAGGTTCAAATTTAAATTCTATATTTTCATTCATTTTATTTTGAATTCGACCAAAATGTAATACTTACATAATATAAGTTATTTTTTGTACCTTTCTTTTTAAAAGTTAATCTGGTAAATTTTAATATCAACGTCAACATTGTTTTGTAGTTACTTACCTAGAAATATCATGAGAATCAACAGCTTGATTTTATCTTTGAATAATTAGTTGATTTGAAGAATTTATATTTGAAACAAAATTTAATAATAAATTGAAAAATTAGAGTGGTATTTGGAAAGAATATAAAAATGGTAAATGAATTTCCTTAATTTATTGAAAGAATATCCATTTCTGACTTGTTAGAAACTTACGCCCTGAAGAAATTACAATACCTAATTATCTATTTTGCATAAAAAATATTAGCTAATCTTTTTGCATAATTATAATTATGACACAGAAATGAAAACAACAGCGATAATGAGCCTATAGATTATTTTTGTTATTATTAAACGTGAAATGTTATATTTAAAATAACTCGTAAATACCACTCGAGATTTTTAAAGAAAACTGTTTTCTTTTTAAAGTCAATAAATAACGCAAGTTTCACAAAGCATCACAAATAATTTCAGGAGTCGGGAATTTTCCGAAGAAATCAATAATGATTATTCTCAAAATTTCAATCTGATATAAATTATTAAATACCCGTCTACCTATGTATTGTAACAAATTTAGAAAAAAAAAATACCTTCACTTACCTTACCTACAACTATTTTCGAGAAATTGAAATGCCGAAAAATTACTCTAACGAAAAAAGTATCATATAATATCTCTTGTCCTTTCACGAACTCACTAATAAATGCAAGTCTATCAAATCCAGTTTTCTCACAATTTTCCAAATTCATATACTTTTACTTTAAATAAATGGGTCCTTCCCTTAGCTAGGTATATTTCAAATTTGAATTTATAACCAACTAGCAAATAACAAATATCAATGAATAAAATATAAAATTAGACTTCATAACATTGCATCAGTATTTATAACTTACATTTACTTAAGTTATTTTTGAATTGTGACCAGCTAACACATAATATTGTCTTTATTTTGTATTATTACATTGAGAAAACTGTATACGGCTTATTAAAATATGATCACAGAAATTGTTTATTATAATTACAACACTTATTTATCTCAAATTCAGAATAAAATGCCCTAAAAGTTCTAATATACATACAAACAATATTATGAGTTCGAATATCTGCTTCGAACGTGACGTCATCCACAGAGCTAACATGCGCGTGAGCATACCGTGTCTATGTGTATCGTGCTCAATACTCATATATATTTAGTTTTAGTAAAAGTAATATGCTGATGGTGGCAACCAAAATAAGACGATTTAACCAAAATTATCTGAAAGTGTATCGTAAAGCCGGTATTCAGATTCAAATTTTTTGTACAAAATATTGATTTTGATTATAACTAAAGAATTCTTAGACCGATTTAGATTTAGCAAAATAAAATTGCAAAAATAAATAATAAACTTTTTACATATTTACAACAAATCGTGTAATAAAACATGATTGTGAGTGATTTTTAGTTTTTTTACGAATTTGATATTATTTTAATTTTAATGTAGGTACCTACCTATAGTATATACCTACTTACAGGAGTAAGCTGTTTATATTTGTTTTATATATAGTTTCCTCTCTGTTAATATATTCTGCAGAATAAATAAACCTTTTTAGCTTGCTAAGTACAAGTTCATATTCCGACAACCTTATTAAAAATTTGTAATAATCTTGTTTTAATGTCGAGACTTCGAAATAAGTTAGAAAAATAAAATGTCAGTTTTTCTGCTGTATATATGACGTTTTACAGAACTGTATTTGTGAAAGATATATAAATCGAATCCATTTTAATGTATCCACGTCTTTCTGCATTTATGGCTGATAAGTAATAAAGAATTGATGTTCGAAATTCAATTTCGTTTGGATGGATCTTTCAAGTTTACCACTATAAACCCCTTAGAATAAATATTATCTGGATGGCTTAACTCAGAAAAAGAACAGTTTGGTTAGTATTTTATAGCTTGGTATCAAATTTGTGGGAATGCGTATATTAAAAATCTAAATCGATGTTTGATAGTTCTGCGTTTGCAAGTAAAATATTACTAATGATATTAATAAAAAGAAGTAATTTTTAAAGTTTTGCTTATGAATGCAGAACATGCAACACTAACTTAATTTTTAATAGATTTTTAATAGTTAATTTAAATTTGATACATATTTAAATATCAACTTTTAATGATACCTACTAAATATTAAACATTTATATCACATTACTCAACGACACAGAAATCAAAAACGTAAATTAAGAATTCCATTTATAAAACATTTTCTTATGTACTAAATTACTTTGGGTACCTGTCTGAAAATCTGAATTTTATCGATAATTGTGATCATAGTAAGAATTATTTTTATTATATTTTGTTCAATGTTAAATTTATATCATTATTATGTTTGATTTATTATATTTTATTGCGCAAAGTTTTAAATGAATGCGGAAAAATTCAATATCTCTACATTTGACTCATAGTTTGCAGTAATAATATAATCATAATATTTAAGAGATAATCAAACATACCACATATCAAATAATTTGCTAATTGGTTTAATTATTATTCTGCTCTTTCATTCATTCATGGTTGTCAATAAATAAATAAAAATCTAGCACAATTTTAACAAAACTTACATAATAAGATCTCATAAGTCAATGCATTTTATTGCAGAATATGATTATTTACGCAATTACTTATAAAGCTAATTAATAATTATATTTTCAAACTCTTTTGAAGTGAAGAAGAATATTTTAATAGTATATTATGTATCAAGTTTTATAATCGTCCTTTTAGTCACAAGTTTTGCAGGAACGAGCGCAGCGACTGTTAAAAAAACGAATATCTAGAGAGTTTATAAACGAGTCAAATACTATACTTTTTCTACGACCACAAATTAAACTACATTCATAGAAATATGTAAAATTCATTCGTAATAATTTGAACATTTAGGTTAAATCATAACGATATTATACATAGCTACAAACTTTTATATTGGCATAAAAATTGATAGGTAGTGATTGAAAGAAATCATTAATTTTCCTGTTTCCCACAAAAATAATGTCAAATATAGGAATCAACTTCACCCCGTGCTTAATATGTCACGGCTTGACAAGGTGTGTTTAAAATGTTATTTAGCGCCATGGACACCAGTTCGTTAAATGATGTTTTAATACAAGGAGTAGAAAAAGAATATTAACTTGGATAGGCATTTTTTAAAATTCTTTGTAAGCAGGTCACCATAAAAAAGAAACTATTAAAACATTTAATTTGTCTTTACAAAATATTTGTGCAATGGCCAAGCATGCCGCAATCAATTAAACTTAGCTAAGGTATTTCTAAAAATAGTGAATATAGAATCTGAACAAAATTATCAAAAAAATGTAATGTGTACATGGCTATTCGCTGTCATCAGTTGGAATATTGTTCATGAATCAATACTAACATTTAAGTGACAGCGGAACGACTGTTTAATAAAAATACTTAAAAATAATAACAATTAATTTATATAGGCTATATAGCAGAACAATTAAAATTGTATTTTGATATTCGATTAAAATAGATGCGTTTATTTTTGTGAGCTCTTCGCCGGTTATCAGTAACAAACGCACTTGATTATTTTACAGGTCGTTTTAAAAAAAGAAACGCAATCTGTTTATAATTTTCAACATTTTTGTTGCTACTCAAATGACAATTTTGTGGTTGATAATGTTTCATTACCAGCAGTTATAGTCCCTAACGTTTAATTGCTTGACTCTAATATTACCTAAATAAAACACGTAAATACAACAGAAAGCACGAGGGGAGAAATAAAACGGCTATTTTAAATCAGGAAAGACAATTGAAAATCCCCTTTAGTACTGATAAACTAAGACCACGTTGAAATATGTTTGGAACGTCTGGTTTAAGAAGATGCTATCGTAACGAGCTGCTGGAAAGGAACGGCTTCGGTTGCTTCTATCTATAAAGTGTAATCTGTTTTTATGAGCTATAATGAAGGCTTTGTACGAAAGAGTAACTAGCTGCCATCGTCGTCGTCTGCCGACTGCCTTGTGCCTGTGTCTGTTCGTGTTACGAAGGACTTTAAGCTCACCTTCACACGCTTTGGTGTTTACACTAAATAAGAAGGTGCATGGTACAGGACATACAAGGAGAATGGCTTTATATGCTTGTTAATATACCCTTAACTTTTTCTGCAAAGCATCTTCCACAAATATAGAAAAATGGAAAATATTCTAGTTGTCTCTATTTGACACTATTACTATTTGAGTCTAAGCAGTTATCAGTGAACCCTGATGTTTGCCTTTTTCTTCTTTTACTGCGGAGAAAATTGCCGAGGCGGTTAATGACTCGTTTTTGTATGATACAAAGAAATACCTGAAAGCTATACTAGAAAACGTGGAAAGAAAATGTACCAATGCACAGTGTCCTTTTCACTGACTTCATTTTTAAACTTGCTGAAAGTAATATAATATGAATAACGTTATTCTTCTGTTCAAGCACATTTGAGAAAAAATAAAGCCTTATCATGGTTGACTAGCGAACAATGGAAATATTTCTCAAAAACGTTGAAAGATAAAATATTACTCTGGGTTAACGTTTTTAACACGCTGCTATCTATCGGTTTTATCTCATTCCACATAAAAAATTTGAGAAAACTGTGCGCTCAAGATGGTTTAGTTCACGCGACCGCAACTCGCAACACTGTACCCGCGTCAAAAATACGCACGTGAAGCGTTCGCCAAGCAATTTAAATAACCTTACGTAATACGCTACGTGCCACACTGGTTTTCATTTCATAAATCTAGCCGTTGCCGTTTGCTTTCCACCCTCTACCATCCACCTGTGCCATACCAGACGGAACCTTCTGCTTTTCTACATTCTGCAAACGCCCGAAAAAAACTTCAAATAACAAAATACCTCCGCAATCAGAACTACTAAACTCAATTTGCGTCAAATATTTACATATTCGAATGAAGGTATGTAAGAATAGAATGTGCGCATTTAGTGTATCAAGCAGAAATCAATATTACTGTTCCTTTCTTTCCTTGCAATATCTTCTATAGAATATTTTGACCTACATTTCAAAATAATAAAATTTTAACACATAACATAGTATACTTGAAAATAAAAAGTAAATAATCTCCTTATTATTATTTACTATAAAGACAGCCAAAATGGTGGTTCATTCGTGCTTGCAGTGAAAAATTTCAGAAAAAAAGAGACATTCTTATTACAATACAATATTTTTTATGTAGATAAAAATAACTAACTTTTTATTCATCTAGATAAGATAATAGATAGCATTAAAGAAATTATCTAGATTATAGATTAAAGATAAATGATTATTATCTAGATTTTTCTCAGTTCATACCACTGAATTTTCTGTTCCAAAAGTATGTTTCGCCTTAAGCGTATTTACATCTTCCTTACTAAGACAAAATTAATTCATATCGGCTAAGGACATAAAATAATGTCAACAAATGAAATTTGAAAGTTAAAGGAAATATTAAATATACATTGTTAGCTTATGTAATAATACACCTTTGTGTATCCGCGCATACCGACGCAAAAGTGCATTTGATATGGGGTTCATTTGTAAATAATGGATAATACTGTTTTGTACCGTTAACGAAGTACTAGCAGAGCACAGAGCTGGTGTACCGGTGGTAGAATGTAGTACAAACTATAATATTAATCGAAGTAGAGGTTCAATGTAGATATGTGCGCAAACGCTAGGGTGAGTACACCAACGCCAAGGGAACATGCATACATGTTTCAAAGCAATACGTCACAAGCTTGAGGGCATAGCGCGACGCTGCACAAAAACTTTCGGGCGCGTCGCGATCATCAGATAGGAACCACAACAAAGAACGTCCAATGACGGTCTAAAACAAGAAATTTTAACAAGGATTAATGTCGCCCGAAATGCCATAAAGACGTGTTTCACAAGACGTACCGGTTCTGTTGTTTTTGTGCTAATCTCCCACAACTGTGGTCTACCCAACAATCTCCACTCAGTTTATGATTCGTCAAAGATTATTTAAACGTACCTTAATTTGACCTGTCAGCCAAATGAACGTCGCACTTCATTTATCTCAAGAAATGATTTTCAACTTTCCGCAAATATCTCACCTATTTCATAAAAACTTAAAACACTTCAATAAATTATATTGTATATAGTCTTCTGAAAACAGCTACTATGAAAAACCGCAAATGTGTATTTATAAACCAGAGTTGGCAAAAATCATGATTTTTTTAAATAAATCAAAAATCATTGATTTTTTTGATTTTTATAATTTTCTTTAATTATAGCACTAAATATAGTTAAAGTAATTATTATTTAACCATTTATATGAAAAATTCCTTTAAAATATAAAATATACCTATGTAGTTTGGATTATTATTGCACATTTCAAGTTTTAACACGAATGTCTTCAACTATACGCTCGACCTATGATTTCATTGAATGGATTTTGTTTTTTGTTTAATATTATTTCATTTAATAAATAAATATTGAAATTGAATTAAGACACTTGTTTTGTTCTGTACCTACCATAAATATGATTAAATTAAAACAAATTTTTTTAAAAAAATCAAAAAATGATTTAAATCAATGATTTTTTTGAAAAAATCACATTGATTTAAATCATGATTTAAATCAGGCCAACCCTGTTATAAACTCTTCATTTTTTAAATATGTAAGTAATTATTAAGTTATGGCGGATCACTGCTAGTACCCTAAATACCAAAAATTGCTTGTTGTACAAAAAAATTTTAATAATGTAAAATGTTCCATATGACATTTAAGTTATGTAATTATTGTATCAAACTAAATTTGTTAGTAATTTGCCGTAATCAAAATCATTGCTAAGTTGTGTTTTGTAAAGTAAATCAAAGTTATTCATCTTTTGGCCACGCGCGGTTGTCACACGTGCCTCGTTTCAACGAAATTATTACGATTTTGCAATTTTGTATTTATTTGGAATATAGGAGTCATCAACAGTGAGAGTGGTGAGATAGTCATCAGCGAGTAGTGATCAGTGGTTGATCAACAGTCAGTTTGAAAGAGTAAGAAGAAGTTCGTAAGTGTCTATCCTCACGATAGACTTAATTTGATACTCGTTTTGTTTGTGAATTATTCGTATCTTTGTAATTTTAACAAGATATTAATTTTCATAATAATAATTACTTGTCCAACTAGAGAGGAAAACGCTACTTTTTCCCACTTGAGCTCGAAGTTTGTGTCACGAGTAGGCTTCTCAATGAGCCCTGTTCGAACATGTTCGAACTATAACAGAAAGTTCGAACATGTTCAACGGAATAGAACTGTTCGAACAGTTCAAAAGTTCGAACAGTTCGAACCTCTGAACAGTTCAATAGTTTGAACTTTTTGAACTGTAACTATATGTCGTCATAATTGTTAATATCTAATTATATTATTAGCAGATGTAGCTTGACATTTCTGGTACGTTTTGAATATACCGAAACAAAGTAACCGAAAACTGAACTTTTTTGACTTGGTGTTAATATTCCAATCTGATATTTGTAATTTGTCAGTTGACAGTTAAAGTCAAAAAAAATAAATAAATGTAATTAATTTTCTACCTTAAGAGATTTGTATTTAGTATTAAAATGTCTATGTCACTATTATGTAACATTTTTTAAATTGTTTATTTTTAAATAATAATAATTAAATTACTCGAGTTCTCGAGTATTACAAAAACAAAGGTTCTCTTGTCAAAGAGCGTACCTATATACAGAGTAACAGTAAATATGAAATAGTTTTTAAAATTTGTACGAATACAAAAATATAAATATATTATTATTTAATAAATAAACATTTAAAAGAATGTTACATATAGTGCCATAGATATTATTAATACCTACTTAATACAAATTTGAAAACCGTATCTCTCTAAGTGCAATAGGTTTTCAAGATTACAAGATTTATTTCAGAGATTTTGACCGTAGTCTTAAGCCCATTAATAGTAAGCTGCAAAAGGATCGCAGTATTGTAGTTCATAAATATATTAGTCATGTAGACTTACTAAGACTACTTTTGATTACATTAGATAAAATAACAAATCATAAACTTCTTTTAATATCAATAATAACTACAATTTAAAATAATAAATTGATGACTCCAATTTCGTTTATAAAAACATTAAACGGTTACCTACCGGAAAAAAATATACGTAAAAGTGCTGGAATGTGTGTGTGTAAGTTGCGCAATCATAATGCACTTGCTAAATCAACAAATAAAATCAAAACTACATGGTCCTTGATCAATATTGAATCAGGAAGAAAAATAAATACCATTTTGTGTCAATGGTGGATGAAATTTCCAATCACTTACCCCCTACAAATAATGATTACAATTGTTTTCTTAAAAAAGTAAACTAATAGTTCTATTTATTTGGAGCCAACAACTCCAGTAGAGATTTCTAACATCATACGCCAAATGAAAAGTAAAAATTCCATGGACTTATATGATATAAATACTACTCTCATCAATTCTGTTGTAGAATATAAAATATAATAGGTAGCACCTTTATATGATACAATTAATGCATGCTTACAAAACGGAGTTTTTCCAAAGCAATTCAAAGTAGCTAAAATGGTCCCAATAAATAAAAACGGCGCTCGGGATGCTGTCTCAAACTATAGGCCGATTGAAATTCTAATGCCCGCTTTACACGATCATATTTTTACATACAATTTTACATGTAATTTTACATGTATTTCTTGTCATATTTTACAATTTATATTAGCATTTTACACGATCAAATATTCTCAGAATATTTGATATTATGACAGCGACAACTAATATATTTGTGGTGGCAATACTTTCCAGGAAAAACAACCAACTTCATTTGTGTTTTTTTTTCTTTGCTCTTCGTACAAAAAAATTAGTTTGCTTGTATTTTCCTGATTCCACATTTTTTACCGTTGATATCTGTGCCGTTGATTCTATACCGGCTTTTAAGTAATACTGTCAGTTGTTCGAAATTCAACCATAATAAGGATGAAGTTAGATCCTAAACTAAACGTCAAACGTGTTTCACACAAGTTTGCAACTACTAATTCTAAAACCCCTAAATATTACCAAAATATGATGAAAATGACCTTGATAAATTAGAACATGCTCTATTCCAACTATTTTTACAACATCGTACTGAACAATGTCATTCTGTAAAATTGTGTCGTTTTACACGGTCAAATCTCATTGAACAAGAAGATTTTGTAAAATTACATGTATTTTTATGACCGTGTAAAGCGGGCATAACTGTATTATCTAAATCTTAGAGGAAGAATTTATGCGCGGTTGTTAAACTACTTTATTAATAAGAATTATTTAGCTGATGAACAATTAGGTTGCCGGGAAGGAAGGTCCACCATTGACGCCTTATTATTATCACTAATTCAAATTATCACTGCTTCATGGGAGCAAAATCATGTAGAGCGGTATTTGTTAATTTGAGTAAAGCATTTGATAGCATATCGCATGAAATACTATTTGCTAAATTAGAGCATTATGGTGTGCGAGGAATTACTCTCGAACTACTAAATCTTACCTATTTGATCGACAGCAACTTGTATCAATAAATGATACCAAAAGTAGTATAAAAAAAAATTTATACAGGTATACCTAGGGCCCTTATTATTCACAATATACGTTAATGATTTACCAGTAAATATGGATACAAAAACAATTATTCAATTTGCGGATAATTCAACTTTCGTAAATCATAGTTCTTGCAGTAATTCACTCGAAGAAACTTGTTATGAAGTTTTACACAAAGCTACAGAATGGTTTTCAGCTAACTTATTACTTTTGAATAGAGAAAAAAATACATATTTGCTGATTTTGTCAATTCTAATACAAGTAGTAACGATTTTAAAGTAAAATACTTCCCTCTATTACATAGGTCGGGGAAGTAATATAGGAATGCATCTGCATATCGATGTAACCTGTAACAAATTAGCAACTTGTTTGTATGCACTGCGTATTGTATGCAATATAGTAGGTCTCCTGCGGCTAAAATTGCTTATTTTGCATTATTTCATTCTGTCATGTCATCTGGGTTGCTGATTTGGGGTCAATCACCGCATGCGAATAAAATATTTATAATGCAAAAAAAGTCACTTAGAATTATATCTGGAGTAAGTCCAACTCATTCTTGTGAAGAGCTTTTCAAGAATAACAGTATTCTTACACTCTATTCGCAATACATACTGTACTGTTTAGTTTATATAAAAGAAACACATTGCTAGATTCAAAACTCATGCCGAGATTCACAAATATGAAACAAGAAAAAAATAATGAGATAGTTGTTTCTAGGCTGTCAACCATGGTTCTGCAGAAATGCTAATATTAACAACATTAATTTAAAACTATAAAATAAATTGCCACAAGAAATCAAGGATATGAACATTAGAAAGTTTTAATTTGTTATATCTGAAAAATTGACTCACAATATTACTACAGTGTAGAAGAGTATCTAGCGGACAAGAATTTTTGAACAATAAAATCCTTTTGTTTTAATTCTGAGAGTCTCAATCCATTTAAACAATTTGTATTTTATATTATCATGTAATAAATTATATCCCAGACGTACCGTGCCGTATTGCTACTCGGTTAAATAAATGTTATTATTATTCATGGTTATTTTTTATTTAGTTTTTAGTTATTATATATTATTATTATTATATACAAGATTTGGTACTTGCACTTGCCTACAAGTATTATTAATTTGTTCGTCCGTCATTGAACATAAACTTACTGGACTTAATATGAAAATAACTAGGTTCTTGGTACTTTTAAATGTTGGCCGGCTGGGCAACTAAATTGTCTGTCAAAACTCCTGCTTCAGTACCTATGCAAATTAGATTAACATGTTATTACATGTGTGTTTGATTTAATGAACGGATACTCTAGGAAATTATCTGTAGCATACTGTAAGGTTGACTTCATGTAATTAAAGTAAATTGATCCGGATTTCAACTGATAGATATAATCATACTCCAACGCATTTGATTAAATTGCGAATTTGATATATACATCGGAATCTACAGAGGATTATTGAAAAGTGAACATACATAGGGCAGTATAGCTAAATGCAAATCTGAGGTAATCATTCCATGAACCTGCTACTACATGTAAGCTCGTCAGAAAATGATTATGTTTAGTAATAGTAACAGGTTGGTTATTCTGATATTCATCGCTAAAAAGAAATTTCTTAAGGGAAATAAATTATAATACGACCGTATAGCATTTTCGCACAACTTCCACATGTCAGGATGAATTTGTTGCACGGTCAAAAAAGTTACGCCAGAATGGGCTACTTGCATGACTTTATTTTATTAAATATTTTTAAAGAGATCAGAACTTGGGGCACGTAAATGGATGAATCTCGAGTTCTGACAAGTTTGAAGTTTTCTCTTTAAGGTCATACAAGTTATAATCTGACGCCATGTTCATTTCAGCCCTTGCCGCTCCCTGAGAAAAAAAATGTCCATGATGTTAAATAATATCAAACTTTGACAAATTGAACCGAATGCAAAAAGATCTTGGACTCAATCCACTACCAATACGATATTTTCGACCCAATTTCTATTACCTACGATGATTGAGTATCTGTGATGATTTGGGCGCGAAGTTATGAATTTTTTAGCCCATAGAACATTTATCGAAATTATCTACAAATATATACCTAAGCTTAAATCGAAGTGCTTTTTTTCGCTTAATGTTGTGATCGCTTCAAACTTATTATTATTACAGCAGAGTTATGAAAAAATAAAATGCTGAGTAAATTTTAAAAGCATATAGCTTCGGATAAAATCATCGTAGGTAATTCAAATTTTTCAAAATTTATCAAACAGTTAATAAATTTTATCGCTATGTTGATCAAATGGATCGAAAACAGTTTTTGGTACACCATGCATGTTGTCAAAGTTTCACATTTTTCAGTCAAAACATTGTTTTTTCTTCGGGGACTGTCAGGGTGCTCGAAACGATAATGAATGAACTTTAAAGCCTTGGCAGTGGATGAGTCCACGATTTTTATGCACCCGGTACAAGTTGTCAAAGTTTGATATTTCTTAACATCAAGAACACTTTTTTCTCAGGGGGATGGCAGTCAGATGAACTTGCATGATCTTAAACAGGAAACTTCAAATTCCATCCAATTTCGACTAAATTCAACCGAGTTATGGCGGACTAAATATTCGGCATTTTTGGTGCGTTTTTTTGTTGATATCAAAATAATATATTGATGATATTTACTTGAACAGGCGGCAAATGACCAGAGTAGTCCGTTTGCCTCAATGAAAAATATAGATTGATGACTAACATAAGATTCTAAATTTGAAAGTAGGAAATTTGTAACTAAGGTTTGTATTCGTTGATTTATATCATTTACATGACTGTTACTGCGTAAAGAGCAAATATGGTGTTGATAAATGTATAAGACTACAACTCAAGTTTCCGTATCCGATGCGTTATGTTCCCGCTTCATATCACGAGTTGAGTCATGTACATGTCCGTTGCGTGTCCATGGTATATCCGTCGCGCATCCATCGCGAACTATCGCACTTCCGGTGCTAGTTATCCGACTGGGCGACTTCCTTAAATCGTCGTTGTCGCTGTCTCTTGGTGCGGGTGCTTGATGACTCCAACTGACAATAACGCTAACGCTGTTATCCCTTTATTTGCCTTGACAGGTTAAATACCAGTATAATCAATAGGATTGTAGATTGACGGCCCCCAAATTTACTATACAGGCATAGTAATGTCATTACCATACATTCATATATATCTTCGCCCCCCTGTCGTCTGCTCGTTTTGTCCTAATCCCCTGATCGGGTCGGGTGGAGTATGTTTGTTAACCTCTGATTCTGAATAGAATCGTTAACTTCCGGGTTCTCACATTCGACTCAATCCGTAGTACAAATATATTATTTTTAATTAATTGGAGAATCTTTCAGAATAATAAATTATAACTATGTAATTTAAAATGGGTCTAAAAGTTTTCAACATTAAAAATTAAATAATCACTTGTAATCTTATATGTACATTAATTCTTTTCGGAAAATTTTCGAGTGATTTTCAACAATATTAATCGGGAACGGCACACGAGAGGCTGATTTTCAGGACATGAAAGAATACACGAGTGCAGTTTCGATAAGAAAATCGAAATGACACCGCTTTTCTATTGTTCATTGCTTTTTACAAGTGAAACTTACTAATTAATTCTGAATATAAATTAAATAACACGTTACTGTTAAAACATTTTCACTTATTAATTTCAATTAATATAATCAATAAAATAAACTTTTATTTTATATATAAAACTGTATTTCGATTTTGTGCCTTGAAATGGAGGTTGAAAAGTGCTACATTATGCTTGGGTATGTATGCATAATAAAGACTTGTTGTTAACAAAGAAACTTAAGAAGGAAAAATCAGTCTCTGTCTCAGAATTTATTTCCAGAATACTGATCATTTTTAATCCTTTGATTTTATCTTTTTTGATAAATATATATACTAATAAGTAATTGAACTAAATAGATAATGTAAATTTTAGTTAAAAAATATTTTTTAATATTTTTATTATGTAAGCATATTAAAGAGAGTAGGTATTGAAACATTGATTAATAATATAATCAAATATACAGGGTGTCTCTGTACTTCGGGAAAAAAATTAAAGGGTATATACTATAAGACGAACTGATCATGGAACAAAAAGAATTTTTTTTAAATTCGCAAAATAATTTGCATGGTATTTAAAGGAAACATTTTGTTAGCCACTGGTTGATAGCTATTTTTAATGATTTTATTTAAATCTACTAATAATACAAGTAGTAATTGTTTACACAACGCCAAATAAATGTCTGATGTTGTGTAATTAAAAATTATGTTTCTTTTAATAAAGTACGCTGTTTCAGTGGTTCTAAAAATGTTCATTTCAAGTAAACCACCCTTAATTTTGCGAATTTAAAAAAATTCTTTTTGTTCCATGATCAGTACGTCTTACAGTATATACCCTTTATTTTTTTCCCGAAGTACAGAGACACCCTGTATAACTTAAACCACAAGTCTTTACTATCCATTATGATTTTTTATTATGTAAATGTAAAATTTAAAAGTTGTATGATTTTTTTATATATTACCTTTATTATGGATGGACATTATGTGGATAGGTATTAGTACCTAGGTATAATCGTTTCCATAAAGGCGAAGAGCATTCATGTATTCTTACCTGAAAAAAAAAACTATTTTAGTTATACTGAATACAAAACAGTAGTAACTAGATGACGAATGTAGTATAGTTAAAAACAGATAAATTTGCTATCAGAAAATTGTCATATTATGTTGGCATGAACTTTGTAATTATTTTCATTTTTAACTTCACTTATATTCCAAATCTAAGTAAAAAAAAACTACACTTATATTAGTACAACATTTTATACATATAGGTATATATAGTTTTAATTACATGCTTTACGAATCCTTTGTCAGTTAGATATTATTCAATGAATAATGTAACGATAGCAATAATTAATTATAAACCTATGACAAATTGCAAATTGAAAAATAGAGTTGTAGTGCGGCAGTGACATCTAGAAATCCGTCATCAATTTAACTGTATTAAAAGCAATAACTCCGCTCGGAGGCAGAGGTAATAAAATTTCATTTAGCGAGTATATTAACGATAAGATTTAACGCGGCCCTAGTCAACTATATCGACGTAATTCGTGACGGATAATTAATTGTAGCTGCGTTATTTACATTTATCGTCCTTCCGGATAACTTGATATTGGAAAAGACGCCAACGGACGCTAACCTTTACTGGGTCAATTCTGGTCGGTAATGGTTTTTCGTGGTCACTCCATCAACTACTTCAGACACTACACCTTATTAATTAAATTCTAGGAGTGATGCGACGGCGCAGGGAGAAGGCTTGCTGCTGTCGTCCTGCTTCGCGTTTGTGTTCTTTTGTATCTCGATTCGACCGCTATTCGCTAGATGCTAGATTTTCTTTTCAGTGTGAGTGGTATTGCATAACGGTTTAAGCTTGAGCCTTTGTGTCTTGCGCTTCACTTAGACATACAATGGACTTTACTTGTTTGATTTTTAAATGGCTTCAAATAAAATTACAAGGCTAATACGTCGTTAATGTAACGGTCATTTCTACACTACATTTTACAAATTGAATTCGGAGCCGAGTTACTTCACATGGTCTAAATTGCAACACATATAAATAGTATATGGTGGTTTTGAAGTTAATGTGATAAATTTAAGGGTAAGTAGTATGACATGTGTAAATTACGAAACAGAAAGATTTTTTTAAATCGCAAAATTAATTTCCAAGTTTTCCAGTCAAAAATTTTTCGTTGCCATTGCCACTGGGTGGCATAATTATTGTTTCATTAAAAATAATTAAATATTATTTGTTGTAATTTAACATGTTGATTACCTACTTCTAATGTTTGTGTTTAATAGGAAAACGAATCCAGATACAGTACTACAAAAAATGATGCAGGTAAACTACACTTAATTTTTCGAATTTAAAAAAATTCTTTCTGTTTCGTAATCTATACATGTCATACTTACTTACCCTTAAATTTATGACATTAACTTCAAAACCAACTTGTATACATACAAAATCACACTTTATCTCTACATAAGGATAAAAAATAACAATAACAAGAGCCATAAATTTATCAGAAAATGTTTCTACAAAAATGTTTTGAACTAATAAAGAAAAGATAAACAAGTCATTTTAACCCAACTTGTAATGATTTAAAATAATTGCTTGATTATTTTATAGAAATGACTAAATAATACTCAAAATAAAATAAACATATAGGTTTTACCTACAATATCTTTTTACGCCTGATTTTATCTAAATTGGATGTGGTAGCTTAGTAACTTTATTATATTGTGAGTCATCAGTAGAGTGCGGATTATATGCAGGCAAATATGATCAAAATATGCATGCAATATGCATTGAAAAAAGGCCAAAATGTGCTCAATTTTTGCACAAAATTAAACAAATATGCAATATTTTACAAAAAATATATGCATGCATATGCAGATATGCAACATAATTTTATTCATTTTTACTAATAATTTATTTTTTTACATCAGAAAAATACTACATTTTGTCAACAATGCACAAGAATATCATATAAAATAAACAAAACAACGTATAATTTCTGAAATACGACTTGTGTGCCTACCTACCTTTAAAATAAATGTAAAAACTACTATAGGTGGTATGAAATTTGAGTGATTATAAATTTTATACATATAAAATTTATAAAAAATTGAAATTTTGGGTTAAAAGGTACAAAATATGCAGTATATGCATTTTTAACAAATATATGCAAAAAATATTGAAATATGCAAAAAAAATTACACCATATTTTGATCTATTTTTGTATGAAATGCATAAATTTGTAAAAAAAATACGAATATGCACAATAATACAATATATGGAAATGCATATAATCCGCACTCTAGTCATCAGTATAGATGTATTATACCATGTTTGCAATTACCAACAGACAACTCACGGGTACTCAAGATTGTTAGTGGAGAGGATATCACAAGGAATAAACTGAAATATGTACCTAATTTATCTGGTTATCTGGGATAGGTATAATATATTTGTTATTTTATAAAATTGTATCGATTGTAAACTTTCTTTTTCAGTCAAATAAAGCATTCTAAACTAATTAGTTGTAAATGTCATGTGTGGGATAATCAGACTAATTGACATTAAGGGAATAATCTATTCTAATTTATATGATATAATTTAAATTAATCATTGACACATAAATAGCACAAGCTCTAATTTAGTGTGTTACATTTTATAATTCCTGAGACTCTAGGTGTATTTTACTTTGTCATCATTAATAACTCCGTTTGTAAAACAATAAAATTTCCCTCTTCGTCGTTTTATTGCAGTGGCAAATCTAGTTAGGTCAAAACTTTTCACATTCGCTCAGAATCTCCTCTCAGTTAACCATTCACGACATTCACGTGACAATATATTCTTACACCTCACAATTTTACGCACGTTTTTATATTGCTCAATTTTCTTAAATATGGTCTTCGCACATTTTTCTTAAGTGTCTTGTTCCAAATAACGAATATTTAAGGAGAATGACTAAAAGTGTATGCCGCCATATCGTGATAAAGCAGTAATAACAAGACACGGGCTTAGGGCTTGCGTGTTTTCATCGTACGTGCTAAATTGGCGGGTGAAGACAAAATACCTTATTTATTAAAGAAAATCTAAGACTGTAGTACGGCAAGTGCTAGCGCTTTTTGTAATAATTAGTAGACCTAATAATTTCTCAAATATTTTTGTTATATTTTACGTAGAAAAGTAATAACCTTATATTTAAACTTTTGTCCATTGAAATAAGGATTTCATTTATCATTTACTATGTGGACAGAATATACTGACAAGAAATCTTTTACACGAGAAAAAACACGGCACGGCACACGCCACCAAATAATTTCATGGTGGAAAACATTTCCTGTAGGTAGTTACTTCATAGAATTATATTTTATACTATGCCTCGAGCTGCAGTATAAATTATTATTCATCGTTATTTATACACAAAACTAAAACAAAAATCTATTTTTTTACTCTTAAAGGTTTGACGCACAAAGTATAATATATGACAGAAGTGGACACTACGACGGATGATGTGTGGCCAGCTCGGACAATGCATTCTTTGCATTATATGACAATCAACAGTAACGATAACAATGACAACACCCAGGCCCAGTATAGTGATCTCGCTTCGGATGTATTTCTAGCACCTACTACATAATATTATTTTCGGCCATTGTCCCAGTGTCCGTCTAGCATGCCTAGTGGTCCACCTGTTCGAGCTCAGCAACCTACAATTATACCACTGGGATCGAGTGGTTGGATTCCACTATTGTTACATCTATCATTCTGTAATTTCGAATTAGGGGTGAATCCTGTTGAATGCTTACCATCAAAAAATTAAAAGTATGTGTATAAATGTATAAAAATTCAATCGCATTTCAATTATAATAAAGCGATCATCTGAATTATCCTCGAAGTTTCTTTCTCAAAATACAATTATTTGATATGAATACCACCCATAGCCTCGATAATTGTACTTAAAAATATTCCTACCGACGAAAAAATAATAAATTTCACCAGAAGTGCACAAAAGGAAATTATATACAGACTAGAAAAAAAAAATCAGTTAATAATGTTACAGAATCTTATTTATTTCAATTAAAAGTAGCATATGTCAATAACTGTTAGGGTGCCAACAATAGTATGGCTTACCCTATAAAATATGCGTCTCGTACTTTCTGCTTTATTATTAGGTGTATGAGCAAATGCATTCAATAGTTGCATTTGTGTTTAATTTGCGTGTAACGTGTAACTGGTAACTCGTCGCCAATGTATGTAAAGGAAAAAGTGTGTACGTGTTCCCATTGTCCGTTCACTTGGAGCGTGCGGTGTGCGCGTGCATGCGGCGTGCCATTTACGTGTTAAAAGTGCTTAGGGTGTATGTGTGTGACAAATGAGATATAACCAAAGCGACGACCGTAAATGCGATATTGATCGCTGAAACGGATATTATAGTCATTTATTCAGGAATTCAATTAAAGGGAGATGCGATTTTAATTCATAGAAATATCACCGACGATTGATAGCAATCTGCCTGCTTCGGACAAATATAAAATGACGCTCGTTCATGTCGGACCCGGCAATTAATACTCCTTTCTAAATCATTTTAACCAAGAATGATTTCGTTATCGAGTTTTAACAAAAACCATCACCTACTGATTCTATCTAACATTTAAATTTCCTAATAATTGAACCCATCAAATTATCGATTCCACAAGTATTAATATTTGGCAACGATTTAATTAGTGCTCCAAATTACCAAATTGCTTTCATATTGCATTGCCAGTGCCAGATAGACTGGAAATTACGTGAGAAAATCGATATTTCAAATCATTTCATCGCTCTCGTATTGTAACAATGTTGCAAGTTGCAAGTAGGTACTAATAATAAATTTAGTTTAAGACATGAAAGTACGTAAATTTGCAGTGAAAGCATCATAAAAATTATCACATTCACAATGCAACACCGTCAGACAAACAGCGTAACAAAAATACCATCGCATAAATTATTTCAGCTGAAGTAATGGTCATGTTATGTTTTACAGGGTTCTAATGAAGGTACATAAAGAATGTAATATATATATATATATATATATATATATATATATATATATATATATATATATATATATATATATATATATATATATATATATTTGAACATCATGACTGTTTGAATTACGTTGACAGTTTTACACATTTATGTACTCTGTACATATTAAGACTCTTATAATTTTATTCAATATATTATTTATTATGATAATCATAATCATTACCTATGACACCTTCGCGTGTTACAACGTTACAAGTAAACAACGCTAAAGAACATAACAAATTCAATATATAACAAAATTTTGTCGTATATATTTTTATAATTAAAATTCAGTGTGTAAACTACATTATCGTGTTCTTGAGATATCCGTTTTTTAAATGCAACTTCCAATTTAAAGTTCGATAGTTAGAGAAGGTAATCCGTGAAGTGGAAAATAGGTTAAGATAGGACTGCGCTCGAATTAAATAAACATTATATGTGGCCATTAATGGAGGTACTTAAAGGAATTTAAATATTCTGATGGAGTTTTAGTTAAGAGCGTTCTTTTTCTTAGCGCATGTATTTTTGCACTATAAGCCAGGAGGTAATTCTCTAGTTTTATCCTCACTTAAGAGCTTGCCACGGTGTAAGAATTAAGTTCATTGAGCTCATGGCTACATAGTCATCTAGTCTGTTTTCAAACAGAATTTGCCGTGTAACCACGGCAAAGTTTTCCCGACGCATTAACTACATAAACCGCATAAAAAGCCAGCAAGATGGCCAGCGTAAAGTACTCTACGGGGATTTGGCTCGTACCTCTTTCGGTTGCAAAGTACGACACCGCTGTTGCCACGAACCTTACACACATAGGTACCAAGAGACTGAAACTAGGCTACGAGGCTATGCCAACACCATACGCATCCGGCCAACTTGCCAAAGCAAAATCGCTAAATATATATTTCCCCGAACTGCTATCCTACCATATAACACGTATAATGTAGTGTATCTACTCATTTTCATTTTTAATACATCCCCAACTAAAATCACTTTATAACAATAAATTCGTACAATAACAACCAGAAAGTGTGCATTGACATCAATAGCAGCGTAAGCCATAATAGTTTCATTGTAATTAATTAACATCTAATTACTCGCCGTTGTACGTCAATTGTATCACATTGCGAAAACAATGTTTCGCTCGAGAGACTATTTTAAACTTAAATGAGGTTATATATAAAGTAACTGATGGGAGAGGATGTTATAGCAATTGAGATCAAAAGGAATGTAATTCTAACTTCATTAAAATACAACAATAGTGTTAAAGAATATAATTAAGGGAGAAGAAAAATGATGCATTATTTATTAAAGAAATAAAACGGAGATTTCTGAAAAGAAGACAAAAGCTATAGAAAGCAGGGATTGTAATATTTACAAGACTGATGTTGCTATGCTTATCCCAAGCATTTATGAATATACGGAATCTTATTTTGTTGTTAGATTAAGGATGAGTATAAGTGCTTGCTTATGCCATCAAAGAAGAACTTACGTTTTTTTTATTTGTGTCCGAATTTTGTAGATAGTAATGAATAAGAATACCTGCACGGTCCTCCCGGCCACTTGTTACTAATGAATTTTTTTGAGCGTGAGGCCTGTCGCTTGCCGAGAGGCAATATATCTAAGAATCCGTACAGGCATAGCTAACAGTGGGTTTAACGTCGTTCTTGAAAGCAACTGCCTCCAGATAAATCCGACCGAGAAGTGCTGTCTTTATCTCTACAATTCAATTAACTTATAAAAATCGAAGGTTTTTCGTAAACAGACACTGCAATTTCCATCATCTAGAATTCTCCTTTTTGATAGAGGAGATACAGTCATGCTGAAGTGTATAATTCAAAATGAATTTATCCAATACTTGTATTCGTTTCCTTTTACTTCTCGTCAGCCATACAAGGGAAACGCCATCACGGAAGTAATTCAACATTGGGATTGGGATTTCACTAAATAAGTAGGTATACGTGTTAAATTCATTAGATACGATTTCATTATTTAGACCAATAATACCATAATTCTATGCTATTTATAAATAGCAGAATGGGATCTTGTAAATCATTTACATACATAGGCGTACCCCGAGGCGGACGAACCCCCGCGCCCGCCACAGGGAACTAATTAATTCCGAGAATTGTTTTAATTTTTTCAACAATGCGCCATTTCAGAACAAAAATGGCCATTTATTTCATGAATTTTTAAAAATTAATTATTTATTTTAATTTTTAGAGAGAGTAAAATATGTAATTTCACCTAGCAAAACATAACTTTAAATGAAGCAGCCTTTAACGTACATGGAACCCTACAAAAATTTCACCTGCGGCGCTTTTTTTACTTTTTCCTTACGGAACAGCCCTCCAGTACTATTTTAATAGGACTATACCACCTCTCCCCCAAATAACAATCCTGACTACGCATATGTTTACATACAAATTATATATCTCCACACACTGTATTTCACCATATTTCATCACATCCTATATATGTTTCATCAGCATCCTTGGTAATTTTCCATGCGATAAGTAAAGGGATAAATACGCTTGCATCTACAGAGACGGGGTCAGTCAATCTGCTTCCGTACGCTTGTATATCAAATTGTAATATTATCTATCAATATAATAAAACTGTATCAACGAGAAATAAAGTTTTTAAAAACCTAATTAAATATCTCCGATACATAATTTACATACATACATAAAATCACGCTATATATTTATGTTAATTTACATTAGTTTACGCGTGTACTACAAGAAAGTGAAACTTACTAAACAAGTTGATAGATTTCAGAGAAGTTTCTGAAAATCAGTTCAGATATTTCCCATGGCTACGTGTTGTTTTGTACAGTGTTGATTCGTACACCTAACTTCATAGTGCTAGTTCGTACGTTCGAATCCTTTTACCTGTATTTTGCCCATTACTCTTAATCTGTCGCAGCGGGAAGTTACCAAGTCCGTGCTAGTTCCTATACGATGTCCATATCGCACACAAATACTTCATCTAGTTGAACCTAGTGGTCAGACAAAATAATTAATTGTGTTGTATGACACTAAATACCTTGAAAAAATCTTCTGTTATTAAAATAAGAATTTATTTGAATTATATTAGCTCTACAGGTCGTTTAGGCCTAGGGCTTGGCTTACTATTCCTCTCCATTTTTTTTCTGTCATTTGCTATCTTGGTCCAGTTTCTTACTCCCAGATTTTTGATGTCTTCCTCCACTGCGTCTAGCCACTTCTTGGATTATTTATTTTGATATAAAACGATTTCAGTTTAGTTTTTTTCCACATGTGTATTTCAAAATTCAACTATAAAACATTTTAATATATCTGTGGCATGACCAATAGGGTAAGTGAACATCGTACGAAGTAGCACGGAGTTGATAAACCCCCTTTCCTCCCACGCCCCGCTGCAATGGATTAGGAGTTTTGAGAAAAATGCAAATAAAAAGATCCGAGCGTACGAACTAGCACTATTAAGCTAAGTGTAAGAATCAACACAATACAATACAGCACTACACCCTTCTTATTGGTGTTAAGTACCTACGCTATTGTTTCTATGAGCAAAAATAGTGCAAAGAAGCAAAAATATTCAAAATTGAATGTATTGTACTTATATAATTTGTGTTCTTGTTATTGTTGATAATTTAGTGTCACCTACATTTTCACAATTAGATACTTTATTAATAATTTATGAGACCAGAAAAATATATTTTTGTACAATGATTATTCCTTGATGTTCAGAATAATTAATTTTTTGGACCGTAATTCACAGTAAGAATTATGGCACTATTGAAAACAGAAGTAACACTACCTACTACCATTAGTGGTTTTGAGAAAATCTTTATTAACTGAATAATTACTGAAACATACTAAATAATGATTTTGACTGGAACTGCATATAAACATAAGAAAATTAAAAACAGTGAAATTACAATGAAATTAAAAATTTAAGTTAAATTTGAACTTTGAACACTCCAATTACATTTCCCTTTTGAAATTTAAACACAAGAAAAAATTTTCATGCTTGTCCAAATGTATATTTTATTGCTTTGTTGCAATCAATATCGTGAATTGCTTTCATGATCATGACTTTAAATTTTTTAAATCACTGAATGGT
The DNA here is from genome assembly GCA_947534325.1 of Agonum fuliginosum. Classification (NCBI taxonomy): domain Eukaryota; kingdom Metazoa; phylum Arthropoda; class Insecta; order Coleoptera; family Carabidae; genus Agonum; species Agonum fuliginosum. Next base: position 31,782,504 of record OX384030.1, on the reverse strand, counting down.
CACGTAATAGCCACAATTTTATTTAGGTTTTAACTATAGTTCTTTGTTAAGCTTAAAATAACAGACAAATTAAACAAACTGTTCAAGAGATTAATCATATCACAGCTAATTGTAGTAATAAAGTGTGCAGGTTCATTTGTTAAATACAATAATTAATGATCCGGTAAAGAAAACTGAACAGGTAATTAAGTTCGTGTGCATACGTGAATGTTAAATGCGATACAAGGAATTATGTGGTATAAGCAAGCATTTATGTATTAATGTGTGGTAATTTGTAAACACACATTTGTTATTTTTAGAAGCAATTGGTAACTAATTAAGTGCTAGAAACAATCATTGAAAGTTTTGAATTTTTTTACCTTTCACGGTGCCGTACATAACGGATACGGAACTTTTTTGAATCACAATTATCTGATCAATACTTATTCGTTTGAAAGGTTCTTTTGATATATAACATAATTGCTTTCCTAGTACCAGGAAGTTTAGCAAATGTTTTAAAAATAATTTAAATTTCATTGCTACAGATGATTGCAGTTACTATTAGAAAATTAATATTTAATTTAATCACTAATTGCTTTCAATAAATAATACGTCAAAAATATTTTATAATAAAGTGTATTTATAGTTGATGTCCACGAAAGCTAATTTGCTTGTGAATAATAGCTAAACAGACAGCTAGTGATTTGAGATTTGAAGTAACAATTTGGAATCGGGCAGAAAAGGACCGTTGTCTTGTAGAAAAATATGGATAATTTAACTTACGTTCCTATTAAGCAAAAAACGTGCGAGACTTTGAGTATAAACATTTTCATAAAATCATTAGCATTAGGACATAAAATAATGAATTTTGTTTTCTTCTCTCAGTAGTTATCTGAAAGTCAGGACAGAGGTACGTTCAAAACCTGAGTTGCAGAGTATGGGTGGGTATCCTCTATGGTGAGTATTGTCACGTGACTGGAATATCGGAGTATTTTTGAACGGTTCTAGGCAAAGAGCATAGAATTACATAATTACCTATATCAGATAATTTATTATGTACTTTGGTCATTATATAAGTGTTTAAAGCCTATAGCACTGAATATTTGTAACAAACAAATATTTAAAAAATTCAACAAGTTTAAGCTAATTTAGAATTGTGTATAAAATAATTGAAAAGCTAAATAGGTATAGTGTAATTATTATATTTAATTCGCACTTATTATATTCATTAAGAAAAAAATAAAAATGTTTGAAACATAACAAAAAAGATCCTATCATTATCATTTATACAGATCATAATTTACCTACATCTTCATATCTTAATGTCCTTTAAATTATATCAAATTGGAAAATGATTGTCTTTGTAAATTAAAATTTATTGTATTAAATTGTAAATTACGACAATTCATTTCGTAATTTACCCGGTAATTTACACATTTATATCCCTGACCATGACTCGTTCGAAAGTAAATATCGTATTGCTCGTGTGTTGTCTCACTCGGTTGCACCTCGTTTTTCAATTTACTCGCACGATATTTCTCCCTTTCGATACTCGTTCTACTATTTTCTATTGGCTATTTAAGTACAACTATTACAATTATTAACAAATTTGAAATAGTATTTAATCCCAAAAATTTGTAGATTTACTTATAAAGGCTTTAATATTTTATCTTAAATTGAAGTTGCATAGAATATTACGCTCGATTCTTATATAATTCTTTTGCTTACTGAATTTTTACTTAACAAGGTAAACTGTTAATCTCGTCATCTTTAAAGGCTTATCTTGCTTCTGAAGTAGTGTAAAAACAAATTTTATTAACAAATGTACCGATTGACAACAAAATTAAAACAATTTATTGCATTGCATAATTTTATTTTTAAAGAAATATCAGTTTGTTTATAGCAGATATAATTACTTTTTTTTTAAATAAATCAACTCATGAATTCTGGTTCTAAAATGATGTATTTGCACTTGTACTTGGAAGTTGTTTAAGTCTTTATCGTAATAAATTTGGACAGTTTAGTTTTGGTCAGCAGAGTTATTTGTACTCGATAATAGATAGTTCTAGCAGTGAGTTATTCAGCAATGGTTGAAACAAAATGTTGAGCATGTTGTAATCTCACTGCTCAGTGCACTGTTGAAAACAAGCCATTTAGTAAACAACCCTAGTAGAAATTGAATGGTGCCTCCCTGGAACGATTTAGGCATTCGACATTCGGCGGTTGCCTTCATTCAACGCCCTGATGTTAATAGTCTGAATTTCCAACATTTAGACTAAATAATACAAGGTTTAAGTACACATTTATACAGGCTGTACCATAACTTGAGGTACATATTGTAATGGCATATAGTATTTAACGCACTGATTTTGGAACAAAAATATTTTTTTCGAAATTCCTATAAATAAAGATAGTTTACTTCAGAACATTTTTAAAAGCCATGCCTCATCAGATAATGTAGATAATAAAAAATTATACAAAAACCTCACATTATTACATTTTTAATTATGGTCAACCGGGGTAAGTGTGGACGGAAAATGTAGCTTAATCGGTTCTTAATTAACAAGTTTTTAAAAATACGTATTAAACAAAATGGTATATTTTTAAATTATTTTCTAATGTATTGAAAAAATGTCCACACTTTACCCTTAAAACGGGTAAGTGTGGACTATGTGTGGGTAAATGTGGAAAAGCTTAGTTTTCCCATTATATCATTCAGTACAAGTAATGGGGTAAATGTGGTCAAATAAAGGGAACAAATGCTTTCTTTTGGTATACAAAACTTGCTTATTTATTTAACTGGTTGCATAAAAACAAAGATTAACATTATATAGCGTTACTATTTCTCAAAGATATCTTGAACAGCTTCATTAAATAAATATTTTAACCCATTACCGCTCATATTTATATCAGGGGTTGGTAAAACATAATTTGTTCCAAATTTATTGAGGATAATGTGTTTTTCATTAGTAATACAAAACAAAATTTATTCAATATAACTGGTTGCCACCTTCAAATTGTACAAAAGTACAAAAGAACCCTCTTTTATATTCTCTACGGTAGGTGTAGTCAGTGGAAAATCACCGTCTTCAATTTCAATCTCATATTTAAGAATTTTACAATATATTATCATTACATGCATTGATTTATTTACCTGCGAACTGTAAACAAATGTTTGTAATCTCAAAACAGTAAAATCTGAGTTGCACACAACATGAGTCACTATTCCAAGCTAACCACACTTACCCCAAACAGTGATTACCACACTTATTGGGTATACCCAATTAACATTAACTACGGGGTAAATGTGGCCGGGAATTTAAAAATTATAAATAAATACAAATTTTACTATTTTAGTTAATAAATATGTTTTAAAAGGTTTATTTTACGAAAAATTAATATGACAATAAATAAAAACCCTTATATACATTTTTTATTATCTAATGAATTGTAACAGGTTAGAAACTGACATGCATTTGGGAAAAGTAATTTTTTTTTTGACTTCAAATAAAAAATTTAAATTTTTGATCTATATCAAATCCAATATATGATATAGCAAAACAATACGTTAATGTATAAAAAATAAGTAATCTTTTCAAGCATTAATTGTTTGGTACCGAATAGGAAACCGATGCCACACTTACCCCGGTTGACCCTACCTCATTAATTTGTTTGGTATTATTTTAAAGAAATAGAAAATGTTCAAAAAAATTTGTCGGATATTTGGCATCCCAACCAAAACTTAAAACGGTTATCCGTTATTTTGCCAATTTACTATGCGTTGCATCTCTACTGGTAATATGGCTAACGTTTTATTAAGACCTCTCCTTATACAACATTATAATACATTTTCAATAAATTATAGTGATTGATATTGCTATGTATAAGTAAATTTTAAAAAGTATGTAGATATTCAACACTTTTACATCTTTTAACGTTGACAAACTATTGCATTAAATTTTACCTCTAATTGTCATGAACGGTCGTGAATTCCAACCACTTACAATTTTTTTTTAAACTCTAGTAACATTTCACAGCACTTGTATTTCATTTGTTTATTTAATTGCACAACAGAATGCTGTAAAATCAAATAACGTAAATAAAGTACGAAACTTGAGCAAAACAAATGAACCTGAAACTGAGTAACAAAACATGTCAAAACAGGAATAAACTCTGAAACAGCAACCCTAGCTATCGTTCTACGTTTACTATACACCCTCTACCCACCGTGGTGCCAAACGTTTAAACAATAAAAAATAATATTCTGTTGTTACGGTATGGCCAATAAATAAAATACTTCCCGTTGTTTTTATTTACTTTTATGACATCAACGCTGTGTTTTTAACTGTATTCGGAAATCATTTCAAGAGTTAGTTGAAAAAATGATTTTATTTCTGTGGTTTATGTACAGCGAGGAAAATTTACGATACGTACGTTTATTTTTGTTGGTTTTATTTATATTTGGTCTGGTATGCTTTGAAAGAAATATACGGGGATTGTTACAATTTTATTATATTTTTATATGACCCACTTTTCGGTGTACAGATTTACAATTAAATGTTGTGATATTTTTCCACAAAAATATCAATTATATTCCCAGTTTTTTTGATAGGTTATATTTAAGAATTATTGTCAAAAACACATTAATTCTATATGTGTGGAATGGATTATTGCACCTACTATATGAAGAATTTAAATACATTTTTGATCTGTTATGAATATTTATTTAAATAAAATTTCGATCACGTCAAATAAAAACATTATTAGGTATTTAATATTTATTCGATATTTATATTATGGTGTATATCATATTGCTCTTGCAATTTGATATTTATTTTGACGTATACAAACAAGATTTTGTTTAAATAAAATAAAAGTAAAATATTATTTAGATCTAATAGAATTATTTACTTTTTAGAATGTTGGGTACCTAGGTAAAACATTCATTTATGTACGTATGCCTGTGCATATAGATATCGGATTAATTAAAAATATGCCACGAGTCATAATAAAACCTATATTGTTAAAAATTCATTTGCACGTTTCAGAAACACAAATATGCTAGTTTTTGTACATATTTTGTTCGATATATTCACATACACAAAGAGTAGGTCGGTACAATATTTTTTAATGAACATGAATATGACATAGACATTATTTGTCTTTATTTAGATGATCTACATCATCACACAAACAAAATTGCATAACATATTTTTAAACTGTAATTAAATTTGTTGTCGTGTCAATAATAGCTTTAGAATATTTTTGAGTGTAGGCACAATACTGAAGCGATCAATCTACCTATCAGTGTTCATTCTCATAACCTATGCTAATTTAAATAAAATATGAATTCAATATTTGAAATAAAATTTATATACACCGACTTAATCGCTTCGACTAAACTTTATTTTAATATCAGTTAATATATGATGTAAAAAACTCACTTGTTTATTTCATAGCAACTACATTTCAACAGTTAAACCTTAATTATTTTAAAATGATTTTCTACCGTGATATATCCTTGATATAACATTACGTTTTGTATATTTGTAAAATACAGAATACCAAGAACCAGGAGTCCAGTAGCAGTAGCCACAACAGAATGCATATTTGCATTACTAATATTTACAAATTACAAGATTAAATCACACGTCTTTAACTCCAACCACCCGCATGCAATTGATCAAATAATTTCTATGAATATTCATGCACAATGCTGTTAGGTAATATACAAACGTATGAAACTCAACAAATAATGTAAACCTACATTAAATTTTATTTTCTGAGAAATAAATGAGTCACTAAATTTAAAACATTTTACAGATCTAAAAAATATGTAGGTATTCATAGTATGTTGAATAGGTATTTCATCAAAGTTACATAATTATAGTTGTGTCATTTTACTATTAATAAAAATGCACCATGTATAGGTACGTACCTATTACAGGTGGGAAAACTATTATATAAGAAACTATCCATAGTTCGATAGTGGCAAGAACAAACTATTATACAGGGTGTTTCTATACCTCTGCGCGAAACTTTAATAGGTTATATAATTTGACACATTGATAATAGAGAAATGATTTTTTTTTCAAAATTCGCAAAAATAAGGGCAGTGAAAATTTTAGTGTCACTGGTTTAAAGGCTCATTTAACTGTTAATTCATTATGTAATTAATAAAATAAGATCATAAATACTCTCTACAAATAGTCCCTTCTATATTCATAATGAAATAAATAGTTACATGAACTTCCTAACCAGAGGCACACAAATTTTCACTGCCCTTATTTTTGCGAATTAAAAAAAAATCAAATTATATAACCTATTAAAGTTTCGTGCACAGGTATAGAAACACCTGTATAGTCATAATTTTTCGATACTATTAATAGTTAAACGATACCTAGTTGTTTCTCATCCGATAGTTTTTGTCGAGGTTTTTGTTTATCGATCGTTATTATCAAACCATGAAAACATCATTACATGCAATATTAAAAAAGTGGGTCGAAATCGGTCGAAATTGGAAAATTGTATGAAGTATAAATAAAATCATCCTTTTATAAACGATATACAGTCGTTTTGCTAACCGATAAACTATATATTATGTCAATAAAATACCGTTTAAAATATCGATAAACTATCGTCTAAACTATCGACAAACTATCATTTATTTATCGATAAACTTTTCTTCATAAGAACTATCGATAGTACTCTCGATACATCACAACTATCGATATATCGATAGTAATTTTTTTCTAACACTATCGTTCTGTCGATAGTATTATTGATAGTTTTTCCATGTCCAGTACCTTAGGGAGCATAATTTTGCAGAAATAAATGAAAATTAAATCCTTAAATTATTAGGATTCCGTCTCAGATTTACAAATTCAGGAACCCTTATGGTTGTCCGTCCGTCCTGTCTGTCACAGGCCTATAACTTCAAAACGGTTAATTATATAGAAAGTTGAAATTTGCCACGGATATATAAGTATATGCCGCAGATAACCCGAATTTAAAATTTTTATTTTTTATTTCACAATTCCAGGAAGGGTCATAAACAAAAATATTTTTTTCGAATTTTTTTTTATTGGCATGTTTTATATCGTATATTAGATATTTATACACCAAGTGAGATACATGAATGTTTATTCAAGAGAAGAAAGTTTAGCAATACAATATTTTATTCAATTTTGACGAAATTATTTCAAATATTATGAATTATAAATTTATTTTGACATAACAAAAAAAACTAATCAAAGTAGTTGTTGGAATTGCAGTGGACTGTATAGGAATGCCTTGGTTTAAGTGATTGATTCTCAACACTCTCTGAATAACTACTATATTTTATTATAAATTACATACAAAATATCGTATCCTCTTGTCTATCATAACTACATCAAAAAATCTGCTGTGTCCACCACAGTACTTCCCCGATTATAAGTTTTAATAACTTACTTTCGTAACGCCGTTAATTTTATGCTTTATTCTGCAAAATTTAAATAAATTTATCATTTTTCCCCAAACTATTTAAGTTGATACCAACTTCGGCATAATTTAAATACCATAAAAAATCTGATACTTATTCACTAAAAACTCACACTCGAAAATTTTAACCCGTCACAATACCTTATAGCCTTATAGAATATAATGCGGAAAGTAAAAACAACTGACCATTGTTTAAATGTTGTTATTGATTCTTCGACTAATATTTTTTTCCAGAAAATTTTAATTTGATAATACACTTGAACAAATTTGAATAATTTTTTGAGAAACAATAATTGATTACCGCATAAATGTCATTTTTTACATTTTTACTAAACTTATCTCCCCGAGAGCTTTAAATGGACACCATAATTTGAATAATGTATGATAAAAAAATTTGATACCACACACGATAGTATTTTAATAAAAATAAAATAAGATGTTTATAAAGTTGGTACCACTGGTTGAATAAAAAAATTTAATTTTTTGAGAAACAATTGAAAATCGTATTAATGTCATTTTTTACATTTAAAAAAAAACCTTATCTCCCTGAGCGATTCAAATTGACACCAAACTCGGTATAATTTGAATAATTTATAAAAAAAAACAATTGGCGATCATTTAAATGTTATTTTTGTTTTTCTACTAGAATTATTTTCCCAAGACCTTTAATTTGATACCACACACGATAGTATTTTGATAAAAATAAAAAAGTTTTGTTTATAAAGTTGGTACCACTGGTTGAATAAAGCTCATTAACGAACTTGAAGTCAGATTTTGGCTCAAGATCTTAAATATAAAATTTCGGTCCAAAATTCCAACGCGTTTTTAAGTTATCCAACATCCAGACAGACTAACAGACTAACAGACCGACAGACCGACAGACCGACTTTTTTTAAAATTATGTTTTTTGGGTTCAGTAGGGTCTGAAACGTGAAGATTCACCAAAATCTCGAACTGTCAAAAAATCACGATTACAATACTTCCCTCTATTACATAGATCGGGGAAGTAAAAAACTGTCAAAAAAATGTGCTATCTTCCTTCTTCCTCTGCCGCTGGGATGGCGCCACCAACCCGTCACAGCTCCGGTTGCGTTCCGTCATCTCGAAGATCCCGCCCACCTTGAAGGATGTCCTTCAATGGTAAATCTTCGTCTTGGACTGGCAGAGGACAAATTTTGCTGATTGGTCGTATCAGATTCTTCCCACCGGGTAGAAGTATGGTTACCACTCGAACATTGCCGTCTTCTCCGGGATGCACCTTGATGATTCTTGCTCGGCTCCAGTTTAAGGGTGGCAGGTTGTCTTCCTTTAGTAGGACTATTGCACCCTCAAGTTGATTTGATTGTTGCCTTTTCCATTTGTGGCGTTCTTGTAAATGAGACAGATATTCTGTCGAGTATCTTCTCCAGAAGTGTTGTTGAATGCGCTGAATCTGTTGCCACCTTGATAGTCTGTTTTCAGGTAGCTGGGTCAAATTAGGTTCAGGTATGCCAGTTAGTACGTCACCGATGAGGAAATGCGATGGAGTTAGAATAGCAAAATCGGTAGGATCATGGGTTAGAGGTACTAACGGTCGTGAATTGAGGACTGCTTCAATTAGGATTAAGGCCGTGTACATCTCTTCATAGGTTAGATGGCGCACCAACGATTCTTCGTAAATGGAACTTAACTGATTTGATCCCTGACTCCCAAATTCCTCCGAAATGAGGAGCCCTTGGAGGGATAAACTTCCAAGTAACACCCTGGTTAGCGGTTGCTTCAATGATGTGGGTTCTTGATTCTTCCGATTGAAATAATCGATATAGTTCTTGCATTTCATTATTGGCACCTTGGAAATTGGTACCGTTGTCGCTGTAGATCAGACTACACTTGCCTCGTCTTGAAATAAATCGCTTAAAGGCTGCTAGTAAGGCTTCAGTAGTTAATTCATTCACCAGTTCTAAGTGGATGGCTCGAGTGCATAAACAGATAAACAATGCAACATATGCCTTAGTTATGGGTGCATTTCGGCGCTTGCTCTGTTTTATATAGATTGGTCCACCGTAGTCTACTCCACAGTTCAGAAATGGTCGTGCTGGTTGTAGTCTTTGTTTCGGGAGATTACCCATAATTTGTTCACATGGTTTTGCCTTAAATCTGTAGCATGTTACGCATTTGTGAATAATTTTTCGTGCGATGTTGCGTCCATTTATGGGCCAATATCTTCTGCGAATGCTGGTGAGAACTGCTTGAATTCCTCCGTATAACAATATTATATGTGTTCATTTTCAAGTAGCATTCTAGTGAAGACGTGATTCTTCGGCAAAATTATTGGATGACATTGATCGTATGTGAGAGCAGAATTTTCGATTCTGCCGCCCACCCTGAGTACGTATTTTGAATCTAGGAATGGATTTAGTGACAGTAAAGTGCTTTTCTCCTTCACTGTATTGGTTTCTCGTAATGCTAGAATATCGTCGTGATATTCTTCATTTTGTGCTTCTTTTATCAAAAACATAAGTGCTTCATGCAGTTCACTTACTGTTAACGGGCCTATTTCTCTATTTTCCTTGAGGTTCTTAAGATTTTTTATAAAACGAAAACAATAGGCTGTTGCTCGTACCAATTTGTTGTAGTTGGAGGCTCTTTTGAATAGCGTCCATGATTGAATTGTAGCGCATGATATTCTTATGCTTCTTTCTTCAGGAAGATTTTCTGTTCTTGTTTGTTGCTGTGTAGGCCAGTTAGAATCTTGAGATCTCAGCCACTCGGGTCCCTTAAACCATAGTTCGTGATATTTTAGTTCTGACATATTCATGCCTCTTGAAAGACAATCAGCCGGGTTGTCATCAGAGGGTACGTGATTCCAACTGCAATTCACAGTGAGTTCCTGGATTTCAGATGTTCTGTTCGCAACAAACGTTTGCCACCTTGTTGGCGATGACTGTAGCCAGGCTAGGACGATTGTTGAGTCTGTCCATAAAAAAGTCTTTGTTATGTTTAATTCAAGGCTTTGACTCACCTTGTGTACTAATCTTGATAGGATCAGAGCACCACAGAGTTCAAGTCGTGGGAGTGAGACCTGTTTGATTGGAGCGACTCGTGATTTGGAGCAGATCAAGTTCGATGTTCTCATTCCGCTGGAATCTTTAGAAACCATGAATAATACTCCTCCGTAGGCTGACTGAGAAGCATCGCAAAATCCATGGAGTTCGATCTTGATGATGTCTACTGTCTCGATAAGTCTTCGCTGAACTTGAAAGTCCTTCATTAGATTTAATTGTTCGCGCCATTGATTCCACGTTTTCAACAGTTCTTCGGGTACCTTTTGATCCCAGTCAATTTTGTATTTCCAGAGCTCTTGCATAAATATCTTTGCCTCTGTTAATACCGGTCCTAAAATACCCAAAGGATCAAAAATACTAGCTATTTCTGATAAAAGTCCTCGTTTAGTGTCATGTGATTTATTCAGATCTATGTTGATTTGGAATTTAAAACAATCTTTAGCAGGCAGCCAGAGCAATCCCAATGTCTTGACTTCGGTTTTTCCAATGTTAAATGGTAATTGTGTTTCTAACTCTTCAGACTTGATGTGGGTTAATAATTCCGGTTGTGAAGAGTGAATCCTCCTTCCTTCAACATTAGAATTAATTGTTTTTGTAGTTCAAGTGCGTCGGTGATTGAGCTCGCACCAGTCATGATATCATCAACGTAAAAATCCTTGATTGTTCGGTTGGCTGCAACTGGGTACTTGTGTTCTTCGTCGTTGGCTAGTTGCTTTAAACATTTCGTTGCGAGATACGGTGCTGATGACGTTCCATATGTAACCGTTTTTAATTGGAAAGTGTGGATTGATTCAGTTTTTTCATTCCTCCATAATATGCATTGTAAATGAAGTTGTTCATCATGTATTAGGATCTGCCTATACATTTTTCTGATGTCAGCTGTGATGACTACTGGATATGTTCGAAAACGCAACACAATTGCTATTAGATCTTGTTGCACCGTCTGTCCTGTCATGAGTATGTCATTGAGAGATTTCCCAGACGTCGTTTTCATCGATGCGTCAAACACTACTCTGATCTTCTTTTCGTTGTTCGCAATTTTGAACACCGGATGATGAGGTAAGTAGCAGTTAGCTTGTGTTGAAGTATTGTCCTAGATCCAAGTACTCGTTCATGAATAGTTCATACTGTCTTTTCAATTCTGGTTGTTTCTTGAATCTTGTTTCGAGTGAAACAAAACGTTTAAGCGCTTCTTGATGTGAATCTCCTAATGACTCTTCATCTTACTTGAGAGGAAGTCTGACAATGTATCTGCCTGTTTTGTCACGCCTTACATTCTCTTCGAAATGTGTTTCACACTGTTTTTCTTCAATAGACATATTGCCTCCTATGTTGCATTCGATATTATTCTCTAGAGTCCAAAATTTTGTCAATAGTTGATCCAACGATTGATGTGTTGTTACTAACGTTTGTCTTCTGTTGTTTGTCTCAGTCTGAGTCCCTTGTGCTATTTTTCCTCCAAAAATCCATCCAAGAGTTGTTGATTGCAAAATCGGTAAATTTTGTCCCAGTTTCATGCGACCGTAACTCAAAATATCAAAGAAAATTTCTCCACCGAGTAGAATATCTACCTTTCCTGGAGTTGCAAATTCAGGATCAGCTACCGCAATGTTAGATGGTATCTTCCAGTCTGATGTGTCGATTGGAAATATTGGTAGCTCGCATGTGATCTCATTTAATATCAAACATTCTTATTGTCTTCTGAATGCGTTGACTCGAGATGAAATCGTTAAAATAACTGTTTCTGTAACTTCTGAGCTCCTGTTGTTTATTCCGCTGATTGGAATTCTCTTCTGTTGTGTTTTTAGTTTCAAGCGTTCAACAGCGTCCCAGGTTATGAAGTTCGATTGAGATGCATTGTCGAGGAGTGCACGACATGCCTGCCAGTGCCCAGTAGCATCTTGAATGTTCACAGAAGCAGTGGACAACAAAATTTGATTTTCTTGGGTTCCGTTACATAGTACTGCTGCTCTAGGTGGTTCTGGATCAGTTTTGACCTCCACGACTGCGCACTGTTGTTCAGTTGTTTTGTCCCTTTCCTTGTTTTCAAAATGAATCAATGTGTTATGTTTGCGTTGACATTTTTTGCAACCTTTTGACAGACAATCTTTTACAACGTGGCCAGATCTCAAGCAATTCATGCATGCACCCGTCATTTTAATGGCTTTAATTCTTTCATCTACGTTATATTTTATGAAAGCATCGCAATTGTATAACGAATGATTTGTTCCATTACATACCTTACAAATTCTCGGTTTACTTGTGCCATTTGTAGTTGCATTTACTGCTGCATGTACCGCTTTCGGATTCGTCTTCGGTTTGTCTTGTGTGATGAATTCTAGCGCCAAACATCGTTGATCAAGAAATTTATAAAAGGATTCCAATGTAGGTAATTCTGTTTGTTTGTTGAGCTCCCACTCTTTCCTTGTGGTGTGATCGAGTTTGCTACAAAGTAAATAAATTATTATTGTATCCCATTCTTTAACTGGCAATTTTAGAGCTTCTAACGATCTAAGATGTTGTTTTGTGTCTGTAATTAATTTTCTAAGACTACTAAATGTCTCTTTTGTTATTGTGGATTGGTCAAATATTGCCTTTAAGTGACAATTGACATTGAACTGTTTGTTGTTATATCTTTCTTGTAAAAGATTCCAAGCTACTTCATAATTCTCAGAGGAGGAGGATATGGCTTGTATTATTTGTAGCGCTTCACCTTTCAATGCTCCCTTTAAGTAGTAAAGTTTCGAAATATTTGGTATACTGCTGTTATCGTGAATAATAGCTTTAAACATGTCACTAAAATTCTGCCAATCTTGATAATTACCATTAAAATGGGGCAAACTTATATCTGGTAACCTGATATTAGAATTGTAATGAAAATTGTTACCTGTGATTGATCTGTCTTGGTTGCTAACGTTACCTTCCACATTGTTTGTTGTTGTTCCATTGTTTTGAACATCGCTTATTGTTGTCACGCTGCTCATCCTGTCTTCAGGTATTTTGATGTGTTGTGCGATTAATGACTTCGTTGTAAAATATTTATTTTCCCATGTTTCACGTTCAGATTCATAATCTTCTCTTATGATTTCTAAATTGCTCTGCAGTTCGTCAAATTCTGCATAGGCTTCTTCAAGTTTCGGTGAACGAACTAATAACTGTTGTATATCGTCTGTTTCCTGAAACTTCTCCACAAAATTGTGTATTCTTGTTATCTTACCCTTCGCGATTTTTCTCTTTTTAAATAATTCTTCTTGAGTAGCCATGATATTGTGTGTTTTTTGGTTTTACACTTTTCTAATGTTGTTGTTCAGTAAAATTACTGACCTCGTGGTTATGTTGAGATATTCCAGTTCAATTCGGCTTGAATTGACCAAACTGTTGGAATTGCAGTGGACTGTATAGGAATGCCTTGGTTTAAGTGATTGATTCTCAACACTCTCTGAATAACTACTATATTTTATTATAAATTACATACAAAATATCGTATTCTCTTGTCTATCATAACTACATCAAAAAAACTGTCAAAAAAATGTGCTATCTTCCTTCTTCCTCTGCCGCTGGGATGGCGCCACCAACCCGTCACAGCTCCGGTTGCGTTCCGTCATCTCGAACAGTAGTCGTTAGTGGCAAGTTGTCATTGTTTTTATGCATTTTTGTCGTAATAATAACAGTTTAAAACGTCAGAGTGATTTAAAAATGTGTTGAGTGATTTAAAAAAAATTAATTCACTTGTGAATAAACATTTATTTAAAGTTGTTGCTATGGAGTTAATAATAGCAGTTTAAAACGTTAAAATTGAATAAAAAAAATTATACTAAAATTTGTTTTTTAAATTTTTTTGTTAGTTAAAAATTTGAAAAAGAAAACAATGCTAAAGATTACAGGAAAACTATAGCGAATGTCTGATTTTGCTTAGTTTTCAAAATTTTACACAAAACAGTTAAAGGAAAATGTGTAAAATAACTCTGCTGTCAATAGTTTTCGCTTGTTACCTAGGTTACTTTCTTTACAAGTGATTGCTAAAATGCTTATGTAATTTTTTGTTAATTTATCTGTCAATATATCAAAAAATTTGACTAGTTGAACCTTACTTTGGTTTGACGTAAAGATATATTTATTTGTCTGAAAAATTGAACATTGAAAAATCGGTACCTAACGCGGAATATAACTTGTATTTGTTAATGTACAAGCTGATACATGGGAAACGTTTTTCAGTAAGTATAAACAATAATTATGGATTAGAGGTACTTAAATTAATATATATTTTATTTAGTTTAGTTATTTAATTTGACGGAACGGAACCCGCAGCACATGAAGTTATGTTCGTGCTTGACTGTTTTTTTAAGTGGTAATAATTCGCTTGAGACTTAAAATCAGGACTGTTGGCAAGTTGGATTCGGTAAAATTTAGGAGCCCATATTTTTAAGATGACTTGAATTTAGCTTTTTTATCTATTTTACACTGATCTTAAAATTTTACAGTATTTGTTTTCTTTTCTTTCGATACTAGGTAATTGCATAATAACCTAGGAATTTTTGTGTAGGTACTTGATCTTCATAAAGTTTAAATATTTGAAAAAACATGTAATGCATTCGTTATAAATTTAACGATTTATTTCCCCTTTTAAAAATAAGTATACCGGAATAACGTTTCCTGTACGTGTAAGAAAATCCATAATACGTTTTCATTTATACCGTATAATTACTTGTTAATTATGTAGAATGCAAAAAACTTTTGATAAGACCGAAACGAATATTTCAAACTGCAATTATTGTAGAACAATTATTTTTCTCGAGCATGGTACGTGCTATTCCTATATTTCTGTATGTTCTATAAAGGTATGTATTTTTGTTTTGACTTTTTTTATTTACAAATACATCATGGTTTTCTTGACTCTTAGGCTATGTTCCCTTCTCAAATATTTATTATCTTAAAACTTGAAGTATTACTTGCATTATTACAGTTTTACATGACAGTAACTATTTTCAATTCCATATTATACCAATTAAAAGAAATTACCAATTTCCATAACTCAGGTACCACAAACGCAATGTTTAAAGGTAGTTTTTACATTTGTTTGATGGACAAAACACATCGAACGTATAAAAAAACATGAATAAAAATATGTAATAATACTGTATATAATTTAACGTTTAATATCACACCTCTGCTGTGTACATACTCGAATTATTTTTCAAGGCTACACGAAACACGATTTCTGTCTTTGTTTGCGTAACATGTAGGTATTTACTTTTTATGTTACGTATTAGTATGAGTTACTGTTGTTTGAAACTATATACAAAAATGTGAATTTATCACTCATATTGTGTTAAAGTATAACATTTTTGTGCATGTTTTTAAATAAGTGGATAATTTGAACATTAATATGAGTTATTTAACGTGGAGTTAAATCTAGATAGGTATAGATATTTAAAGATGATATTTGTTTAAATTTTGAGAGAAAAACATTCACACTGTAACATTACAATTTTTAGTAAAAATATATGGAAATAATAATTCTAAATAGCCTTTATTGAAAAAAAATATGTTTTTTTTTTATTAAATAAAATTTTGTGCTTAGAAATTACTTCACAAAGTTATTTATTTTTATCTTATAAATTATAATTAATGTTGTTGAAATTCTTTAGAAAAGCGAAATTATTTACAAATTTACTGTACTTAGTTCGCTGTATATTTTCTTCTTAAAAATACTGAGTTATAAAGTTTTGCTTCATAAAGCAGGAAAAGTTTTATTTGGAATTTGTGATGAAGAAAGCAATGGGACTGAATATTTTCGGTATATGGGAAGGTACATTAAAATCATATCATATGATAACATTGATTCAGTGTAAACAAGCATTAAATATACATTATTACATGTGATTTTCGTTCGATATCTCTGAGTCAAGATCAGGAGTAGAAATATTTTTCATCGTTTAATCAATGTTATCAAGAGCCTATATAATTTACTAATAAAATAATAAAACTACAATTTGAAATTATTGTCACTTTTACAAACTACCTAAATCATTAACAATATAAACTCATAAATCAAATGTATTTAATTGATAATCTATAAACAAACCTCTTTAAATGTTAAGTGTTTAATTATATTAATAAAATTATACAGGTAGGTACCTACCTACTAAAAGGTATAGATAAGAAAATATAAGGAATATTGTGTATTAAATTGAATAAGAAATCGAAAAGAAAATAAAAATAATAATAATAGAATGGCAAAAAATATTAATATTATTTAGATCTGTGTGCAAATATTTTTTTTTTAAATAGGCACAGAATAAAAAGCGATTATATTGTTATCAACAAAATCATTAATATGCAATTTGTGACATTTTGTAACCTTAATTTCCTAGTTAAAACAAATATAATCTTATTTTTTAGAAGAAAATAATGCAAGAAGATTTGGTAAAGCACTGATTAAATAAACTATTTACTTATAAATAGAGTGCGGATTATATGCATTCGCATATATTGTATTATTGTGCATATTAGTATTTTTTTACAAATGTATGAATTTCATACAAAAATTGATCAAAATACGGTGTATTTTTTGCATATTTCAATATCTTTTGTATATATTTATTAAAAATGCATATAACTGCATATTTTGTACCTTTTAACCCAAAATTTCAATTTTTAAATAAATTTTATACATATAAAATTTATAATCGCTCAAATTTGATACCACCTATAGTGGTTTTTACATTTATTTTAGTATGATATTCTTGTGCATTGTTGACAAAAGACAAAATGTAGTATTTTTCTGATTTATAAAAATAAATTATTAGTAAAAATGAATAAAATTATGTTGCATATCTGCATATGCATGCATATTTTTTGCATATTTGCTTAATTTTGTGCAAATATTGAGCATATTTTGGCCTTATTTCAATGCATATTGCAGGCATCGAGGGGTAAACCGCTGGGGATTTATGGTGTACACCCGTTAGGATGTCCGAGGATTTTTTGGGATGTCTAAGGATGTTTCAGGAATTCACAGGATGTTGTGGGATTTCATAGATTTCTGAAGGATGTCGGGGATTTATAAGGATTTACGAGGGATGTCTGCGGGCATTAGACAGCCGACTGAAGCTATTGCGCATGCTCAGTGCTTCTCAGCGCATGCGCTTCTTAAAATTTTTGTTTATTCGACGCAATTTTAACATTACAGGACAGTACTACTAATCAAAAAGAATTTTGTCTACAATCGTTGTACAATATGAACATTGTTATTCAATTTTTAGTTAGGATATGTACAATTTTGTCGCACTAGTGCGACAAAATAGTTTTGTCGCAGCGACAAAAACATGAAACAATTAAAAATGTATTGCATCAAATTGGCTTCAAACTACGATTGTGAACATTTTGTTTGAATTTTTTTGTTTTATTTATAAACGTGTTGTCAAGATGATGATCGATAACCACGATTTTATTGAATTGTTATAAGTGGCAAATAATAATAATTTTAAAATTAGCTACATTGACGTTATACGATTGTGTGCACCTCGTTGGATAGCTTGTTTTGTTGCCTTTGGCGAGTCGTCAATCTCGGCTTCGCCTCGACTGAACAAATTTCTCGCCGCGTGCAACAAACAATGCTCTATTCGTACTTGATGCACAATTAACTATTGTTGAAATTCATAAAATTAACAATAGTTTGTAAAACAATCTCATTTTGGGTCACATTTAAGTACAAAAAAAATTGTTATGCAGTATTTACTTATTAGCGTTATTAATCATAATTACATTTATTATTATTATTAATTAAAAGTTTGCTATCGACCCAGTGGCCCAAAACTGTTGATTTGCTTGGACCCATTTTGTATTTGCGAATTTTAACAAAATTCATGATCAGTGCGTCCAATAGTATACACCCTTAAAATTTGTTATGCCTATGGCACACTGGTCGAGGAGTATCAAGGAACTCCTCGATGAAACTATAGAACGCACCCTGTCCTCGACGAAAAATAGGGGCGCCGCTATTGGGTGCGTCGTTTCATCGTGGAGTTCTTCGATGCTCCTCGACCGGTGTGCCATAGGCTTTACACAGTTTCGGTTATACCCTGTATTAATATTTTTTATCTAAAATTTAACTTGACAATTCCATGCAAACAGTAATATGTAAAATATTTTGTCCCCGGTCTTGTTCTTCCTAACGATCATGTTTTGTCGATGTTTTTTTATTACTATTAGATGACGGATTCACTACCTGTAGTAGATGAGTGTGACGACTGTTTCACTAAAGCCGGAAAAGCTTTGGGTATAATAGTAGGTACCTGCCTCGGTAAAAAATATTTTAATAATCAATGGATTCAATAACGTGAACTTTTTGGAAGAAATTAGTGAAAATGACATTTCTAATATGGAAAAATTTATAGTTGAAATTGTACCGTCCTAAATCTCAAACGACGAATACGAAAAATATTACGGTATATTCCACAAACAGCCACAGAATTTGTATATAGCAAAATTAAATTGTTGTTTGTGTATTTGTTCTGTAATTTAAATATTAATGAAGATGTCGTTTATCACGTGGAAGTATTTTTTTTAAATCCTATTTCATAGTTTTGTTCAGTATAGAAATAATAGGGGTTTAAAAGCCTACGACTTTTAAAGAAATACTTATTAGATATCAATTTTCAGCATATAGGAAAGTGATAATAATTGTTAATTTTGATAGATTTATTACCTTTTTATCGAATGTAACTCTTTTGAAACGTGCATTAAAATGTGCCATGTGTGACGTAGACAACATTAAAACTAAACCATGAGTAGATTTGTTCGTGTAAGATCGTTTTTTGTCGTTTTGACTACGGAATGGACGACGGACCTCTGTTGAAATAAGGTCTACGTATCGTATTCGGTCCTTGTAAGCGCGGTCAACGTATGTTCTCAGTTCCGGTGACGTCTCACCGTCACACACGGCATCGTTTTTCGCGGCACCTATTTTTTTTTAACTTAATGAATTTTTTCGGGCATATTATCAACTTTTTGGCAAAAAGAAAAAATATGGGTCTAATATTTAATTGTATAGATATATAAAAAACAAAAAATTTTAGAAACCCCCATTTAGAAAGATTATAAGTAAATGCAGTAGGTATTTTATTTCAAAATAGATCAAAAGATACTGCAATATTAAAAACTATCATTGAAATCCATTAATCGCCACATTTAAATGATACATACTGCCGATATAATAGAAATATTCACATAAATTTGCACTAGGATGTTGGAGGATTTCTAAGGATGTCGGAGGATTTCTAAGAACTTTTATGCAAGTTCCAGGATTTCATGGGATGTCGTAGGATTTCCCGGGATTTCTATACAAATGAATGATTTCAGTGGGATTTCTAGGATTTATTATTCAAAAAGGATTTCTGATGTACACATTTCAGTCTGCGGTTTACCCCTCGGCAGGCATATTTTGATCATATTTGTCTGCATATAATCCGCACAAGATTGTGTTTCTGTTTACTGTAGGTACAATACTATAAAAGAACTAATATTTACTTTTTACAAATACTTGAAATACGTCGTGATAATGTAGGTATGTATATTTCTTAGCATATAATTAAAATTAAAAATAATTAACTAGACACTAGAAAAATATTTTGTAGACGTACTTGTTTTAAAATTGTTTTTAAAGTTTACTTTGATATTCGTAGAAACAAAATCGGAAGCAAATATAGATTTCATACTAATCTTACCTAATTTGAGTATAGCATTTAGTTCTCTGCGAATTGCCAAGAAACGGATGTAAAATACTTTTCTCAGCTCTCAACAAAAAGTAGAGCAAATATGGAAATTTATTTGAAGCGACCTAAGATTTTCAGAAGAATGTACAGCGTACATATGTTCGAGATAAGTGCAGAATATTTTTGTAGTTAGCTAGAAAAGGTGAACAAAAGCTACATTTTTAATTTTATTTTGCGTATATTTTCCCTTCAGGTAACAACACTTGTTTCATTATTCTATATATAACTTTTATTTGTTTCATGTATTTACTCTGTGTAGGTAGCTACCTGTTTACATTTGAAAATTAATTGTAACAATATTTTTCAAAATATCAATAAACAGTGCACATGTACGTAACATAGTGGAAAAAACCTTAAAAGTAAACGAACACAGAAATGGTTAATTATTAATCATTTTATTGAACTGGCGTCGTCACACGCTTTGTGTTCCCTCCATCACAAAAGGATTCCATGAAAGAACAGAACAATGAAAAAACAGAACACGAAAAAACAGAACATGAAAAAACAGAACATGAAAAAACAGAACAATGACAAAACAGAACAATGAAAAAACAGAACAGTGAAAAAACAGAACAGTGAAAAAACAGAACACTGAAAAAACAGAACACTGAAAAAACAGAACATTGATAAAACAGAACATGAAAAAACAGAACACATAAACTAATCTATGCTAACAAAACCCTTCTTGAGTCCAACAGAACTCCGTTTTTTGACATAAACTAATCTATGCTAACAAAACCCTTCTTGAGTCCAACAGAACTCCGTTTTTTTTGACATAAACTAATCTATGCTAACAAAACCTTTCTTGAGTCCAACAGAACTCCGTTTTTTGACATAAAGTAATATATGCTATCAAAACCCTTCTTGAGTCCAACAGAACTCCGTTTTTTGACATAAACTAATCTATGCTAACAAAACCCTTCTTGAGTCCAACAGAAATCAGTTTGTTTGACACAAACTAATCTATGCTAACAAAACCCTTCTTGAGTCCAACAGAACTCCGTTTTTTTGACATAAACTAATCTATGCTAACAAAACCCTTCTTGAGTCCAACAGAAATCCGTTTTTTTTGACACAAACTAATCTATGCTAACAAAACCCTTCTTGAGTCCAACAGAACTCCGTTTTTTTGACATAAACTAATCTAAGCTAACAAAACCCTTCTTGAGTTCTGTTTTGTCATTGTTATGTTTTTTCATATTCTGTTTTTTCATGTTCTGTTTTATCAATGTTCTGTTTTTTCAGTGTTCTGTTTTTTCACTGTTCTCTTTTTTCATTGTTCTGTTTCTTCAGTGTTCTGTTTTTTCATTGTTCTCTTTTTTCATTGATCTGTTTTTTCACTGTTCTGTTTTTTCATGTTCTCTATTTTCATGTTCTGTTTTTTCATGTTCTGTTTTTTCATGTTCTGTTTTTTCATTGTTCTGTTTTGTCCGGTCACCGACATGTCGACACACATAAGCTATTATATTTCAAGCCTCGGTCTCGTAATTACAACTATGTAGTAACTCTTGTCCGGTACAGTTATGCCACAATGTTTAAATTAAATTAAAAAATACCTAACCACCATTTCCCCAATGTTTCATTCCTTCAACGAATCTTAATTTCGTTTTCTTGGGCGGGTATGTTCACATCGTGTTTGGGAAGTGAGTAAATTTGTTTTCAACAATTCTTATAGTAATGTAGATAGGTGAAACAATTGTGCTCTTAATAATAGAAGCATGCAACTTGGGGTACAAATAAAGGTTTAATTTTGGATGGGAGGCCATCTCAGATTTCCCCTATTACAGAAATGGCAGCCTCGAATTTTTTTTGATCTGCTCCTTTGAATTTTTATTTGATGATGTTAATACCGTAGAGGAAAAACATCTCTATAAAACAATAACAAAAATTTACATAAGTGGCACAGTTTTCGAGAAAATTGTAAAGTTGTTGGGCAGTTTGCTAGTTTAAATAAAAATCGAAATTAGTGTAACTGTCCTATTGTTTTGTAAATAACAATGTAAATTTGTTTTGTTTTTTTATCAAAGAAAATATTTTTGTTTTGTTCTAAAGTTCTTAGAGTGTTCCAACTTTCGTTTTTGTTCTGAATAAAAAAAAATTACTGACAATGCTATTTATGTTTGTCAAAACTTCTTATGTTTGTCAAAACACCTTATGTTTGTCAAAACACCTTATGTTTGTCAAAAATACCTTCTGGCGTGCATGTTTAATAAAATATGAAAATATAGTAGGTACCAAAATTAATTTTAAAAAATGTGTGCCCCTTACATTTTTTCCTGATCCCTGCTGGCCCCCTCAATTTTAAAAGTCTAGCGCCGACATTGTGTAAATTTATGTATATTTAGAAGAAACTTGTAGGAAAATAGTGTTCAAATTAAAATAAATACATTCATAATTATTTTTTCTTATTCTTAGGAAAGTAAAACATTGCTATCAAAACATTATTTTTGGCAAATTTGAAGAACTAATTAATTGTTAATTGAAAAATATGCTATATTATTATTATTATTTAGCAAAACTACCTGTGTATCGTAAGAAAATTTACTGAGAAAAGTCAAACATTTCAAATTTGATTGTCAAACTCGTTAATCCAGATATTTAAAAAATTGTTTATTTTTTTCTGAATACAAAATTTTAATTTTGTATTAAAATTAGTTTTTATATCAGTTTGTAAAAATGATATTATGAAATTAAATATTATCTACAATTTTCTGTAGTAATTGATAATGACATTTGACATTTAACTTGAAAAACGTGGAACCATGCACCTATAAAAACAAATTATGTTTTATAATAATAATTATTATACTAAACAACCAAAAACTATAATACGCATAATCTACATTCAAAAGTAAAAACGCTGAAATTTCAGTGGTTTTTATGGTAATCAGTTTATGTACCTACATCGAAGGATTACAAGTGAAATGATGATATTTTATTGATGTGGGCAGAATTGAAGGTTGAAAACTATCAATAATGGAAATTGTCAGGCACAGAAACAAATTTTGTTTACGTTTTTAAATGAATTATAAACTAACAAACGTGCAATACTGTGAACTGCAACAATGAAAATAATAATTAAGTTTACATATTCATATTAAATTAAAATTTCATAACGAACTAAAACATGTTTGTTATTATAAACTGTATTTTGTATTTTAGTTTTTGTTTCAATTTGCTTTGCAAAAAACGTCATTTTATGTAATAATGAAAAGGCAAAATTTTGCATTGTTAATAAATAGTACAAACATTTTAATTATTTTGAAATTAATTATTGTGCCGCAGCAGTTCTTTGAAATTTTCGAAAGGAATATAATTTATGTATTTCATTGCGTATCTAGCAGCCGTTTTCAATTAGTTTTTTTTAATACAGTTGCATTATAATGCTATTAAATAGAATTATTTTTTAATTACTCAATTACCTACCTTCAACTAAAAACTACAGACACGGTGAAATTTTTGAACTACAAATCTCTTTGTGAATTATTCAAAATAATTTAATGAACTCTATTTACAACTTTAGCCGAACTTTATTGGTTTTAATTCAAAGTTCGAAGCGGTTCGCAGTATAGGTACTGATAACTTACATCTTCGTTTATAAGTTTTCTTTTTAAGATTGACTGGATTAATTGAAGTTAATCTTTCTTAAAATAACAATGATTTCAATGAATCAATATTCCGATGCGTTGCGATTAAACATTACACAAGGTATGTGTACCTACAGATAGTTCAACTAACATCACCTCAAAATTTTTATCCTTCATTTAAAAAACAATAATTATTGAGACATAAATATTTTAAATATTGGGGAAATTAGAAACAAAATATTTGACAAAAAATAAATACCTAATTAAAGGTTCACTTATCAAATTTTATAATTACTAAAATTATGCCGAAGCGAATTTATGGAAAAAAGACCACATAATCTTCTTTAAGACTTTCACATTTGTCATTTGGATGCAATTATGCAAAAAAACAATCAGAATACAGGTACCTACCTATATACAAATGATTTCAACTTTAGTAATGTTAGACAAGAGGTTAGCATTATTTAATCTCCATTGTCAAACATTTAAAATATTCAATATGGTTACAGTGTGAATATAAATGGTACATATTAAGGGGCTATAGTTGTTTATATCAGAAGAATAAGAGAATATGTGGGGGGTTATTGGTTATCTCTATTTAAACCAATATTGTGGTAGTTTCAAGTATTTATGTATCTGAACTTAACCGTAGATACGATAGATGTATACTTACAGTGGAAGCAAGTATTGAAATATAAATAGAAGTGAAATTAGAGGCTGAAGTGAGTCGTTTGTAATGGACAAACAAACAAATAGCCATCGGGCGACTGCACACAAAATGTCCAGTGTAAACATTCAGTGGCTGGGCAAGTCTGGGTGCTGGCCAATCCAATTCCCGTGCGAAGTACTGAGGACAAATTATCAGGAAGAGTATGTGACCGAAGATAGATCGAGTCGAAGAGATAAACTAAATCCTTAATCTGACTGGATTCGTAAATCGTACACTTGAGCTAGCATAATAAAAACTAGTTAAAGGCACAATGCTGCTACAAAAGTTCTTAAAACACACTCTGACTTTCAGCACTCGGCCTTGAGTATGTAGATAAACGGACCCAAGCCAAACTCTGGCACTCTTGCAAATTGACAGCTTGGCTTTCAATGTACCGATGTGTCCACGCCCTACCGGACAACGGCTAGTCACTCGATAAAATATGAGGACGAGAAAACCATGTTCCAAAAACTGTTATTGTCTCACCAAAAATTATCCAGCAATAGTTATTTGTGAGTCTACAGTTTCAAAACTAACGCAAATAGATTTCATTTCTGCTGTTAAAAGTTATTATAAAATCACGAGAACTATACTATACTTATTACATACCTCCATACAGTGTCTCAGTTTATCAGTTTTCAGTTTACATGTTTAGACTAAAGAAAAGAATAAGAGCGCTAGTCAGTTTACTTTACAACATATTACTTTGAAGATCTTATATTTTACTGATTATTATAGATATTAAAAAATTATGTTTTTTATAAATTTTCAGATCGATCGCTTTAAGTTTTCTATTTTATTCAAATTTTAGTTATATAGGTACCTAATTAAAAACTGGTTTCTGAATTTTTATAATTTCTATTGTTCAATTTTCAAATAAATTTATATTAATTAAGTAGGTAATTATAAAACCTTTACCATCACAATCTTTGTAAAATTTTATTTGAATAAATAATTAAATAATAAGAAATTAAGTTTGGTTTCATATAGGTACAAAACTTTTAAACTTTACTGAATGGATTTGTTTATCGCGTCTGTTCTTTTGTGTTTGCCACAGATAATGTTAGTATACTTTATTATTAAGAATATTTTCACACAAGTGAAACATTCTTGAAAACTTATTTTAAACG
Organism: Agonum fuliginosum; assembly: GCA_947534325.1. Lineage (NCBI taxonomy): Eukaryota > Metazoa > Arthropoda > Insecta > Coleoptera > Carabidae > Agonum > Agonum fuliginosum. The sequence goes on along the minus strand of OX384030.1, from coordinate 31,756,797 downwards.
TCTTTTGCTCCATAACTTAGAATTTATTTCTAATTTAAATTTATACCTGAAAAGGGAAAGCATTGTGTCGTCAAACAATTGAATGAAAAATTTAATAAGCACTCTAAATCAATAAATTTAATGTTACATAATATTCTGCGAAGGATGTAATCTTCATATTAGATATAATATTGGTACATAATAATGATCTTCATTTCAGTTACGTTGGTGTAAGAGTGATAGTGCGTTAGGATATGTTAGTACTTTATTTATTCAGCTCCAAAGATCGTACTGCATACATGCATATGTTTAACTAGTTCGTATGTAAGAAATGTAAATATCCATCAGATCTACATAACCTAATTTTCTTAAAGTCATAATGCTGCACTCGTCGACTCATCACAATATTTACTTATATCTTCTATCAGATACAAATCTTCTGTACAAATATAAAAACTGTACCAATATATAAATTCTATGTATATAGAATCGAAAACATTCAAAACAAACTCTACAAATATTTCCATTTCAAGTTTCCCGATTATCCAGTACCTACGCCTTGTAACACTAGAAAAGAAACGGATTCTCATTGACTTAATATTCCTTTATAAAACATTTTTTAACAACTTCTTAGATTCAAATCATTTAGTTTCGCAATTCGCATTGCGAGTCCCAAGCCATAGCACCAGATCAATGGACATGTTCTCATTATCACACCAACGAACGCACTAATTCAGCTATTAACTCTCCGCTAAACATAATTTCTAGTTAATTCAATGATCTTGTAAATAAAAACAATAATGTACCAGATTTATTTTGTTGCACTTTAATTAATTTCAAAAAAATTTAATTACTTTATTATAGTGCAAGTCTGTTGTAATTCTTTCGTTTTATTAATTTTACAAGTATGTCATTAATATTTTGTATTCATTATAAGTTGTTTCGTTTGCTACTCTATTTTATATGTAATAGAGTACTTGCAACAAGGTCACAAACAGTCACGTGACAGTCAGAAACTAAGCGCGCGAACCTGTTTGTGGACAACCCAACAAAATTTTAACATGGAGTCTTATGGAGTATTCATGTTTACTTTTGTAAAAATATCTTTTATTCGCATTCTACGTTGTTATAAAAAACGAAAACGTATGAAGTTGATTAAGGTAAGTTCATAATATGATACTGGTTACTTAAAATTATCCTAAATATAAAGCACTTTTAAAATATCGTATGTTAAAAGTGTGGTATTGAACTGTTGTCATAATAAAAACAATTTATAAAACTGTAATATAGGTACCCGTTATATTTTGTATATTTTTTACACATTAAGAAATGTTTTAAGTTTATTAATTTAACAATTAGTGAAAATCCATGCACTTGATGATACAAAACCAACTTAACCTATACAAGTTTCATTTAAAATATGCTTTTTTTTATATGTATTTATTTAATACAAATATATTATACATACACTTACCTTTCTTGAAAAGTATACAATATAAATGAAACACGCAATTAATACTGGAAAAACACAAAAATAACTCATAAGAACCAAAACCGCCATAAGACACAATGTTAACCTGAACAGCAGTTGTCCACAAACAGAATCCCGCCAAATCCGAAACATTGGCCACGCCTCCTGCAAGTACTCTATTCCTTTTGTATACAGTGCCATTGGGTTTCGACCTGTTGTAACCGAATTTTCTAATAAATAAATAAATATTGTAGTGGCTTGAAAATACCCCCACGTGGGGCTGCGCCGCCTCATTATTAAGCTCTCTAGATCCTTTTAACAGGGAGATCAGCCACTATTTCTTCGGTATTATACACTGGGCAAAAAACAACGCACCACTTGACAATGCACCCAAAATACCGAATTTTTAGTTCTGACAAGATTGAAGTTTCCTCATTAAGGTCATGCAAGGTAATCTGATGCCAAATTCATTTTAACCCCTGCTCCCTCCTTAGAAAAAAAAGTTCTCGATGTCAAAAAATGTGAAACTTTGACAACTTGTACCGGGTGCAAAGAAAGTGGATTCAATCCACTACCAAGGCGATGAAGTTCATTCATTTTCCTTTTGGGAAAAAACCGACATACTTCCGATGATTTGGTGCGAAGTTATGAATTTTTGAAAAATAATTGCATTTTATTTATTTATTTATAAATGCCTTTTCGGTCATTACTCGGCTAATTTTGCATAGATATCAATGATTCTTTGAATTGTCACTCCCTAAGAAAAAACAATGTTTTTGACACATATATGTCAAACTTTAACAACATGTATGTTGTATAAAAAAATGCTTTCGACCCAATTGAACAACATGACGTTAAAATATATTCATTTTTTCGTAAATTTATCAAAATTTCAATTACCTACGATGATTTTATCCGAAGCTACTGGCTTTTGAAATTTACTCTGCATTTTGTCAGTTTTTCAAAACTGTGCTTAAATTTTGATAAGTTTGAAGTCTAAAGCGACCACGAGAACATTAAACGAAATAAGCACTTCAATTTAAGATAAGGCGTACATTTGTAGATAACAACTTCGCGCCAAATCATCGCTGGTACTAAATTTTTTTTTCGCCGAAAGGAAAATGAATAAACTTTATCTGCTTGGTAATTGATTCAGCCCACGATTTTTGTTTGCACCTGATACAAGTTGTCAAAGTTTGAGATTTTTTGACATAAAAAAACATTTTTTACCCTCAGGGGAGTGGCAGGGGATAAAATTAACTTGACATCAGATTAACTTGCATGCTCTTCAAACTTGTTAGAACTTGAAGATTCATCCATTTTCGACCAAATTCAACCGAGTTATGGCGGTCTAAAATTATGAATTTTTGGTGCATTGTCGAGCGTATCTTCAAGAATATCGTCCTCCATGCTTCTCTATTGCCTGCTTTTTCTTTCCAGTGTCCTGAATTTTTTAGGTCCTCAGTTACTTCTTTTAGCTACGTAGACCACGGCCTTCTTCTTCTCCCAGGCTCCCACACAAGTAAGTATATTCTGTATCATTACCTCATCAACAGCTCTTCATGCGCAGCACAACCATCTTACTCTCTGTTGTTTGATCTTCTTTACTAAGTCTTATTCATCTATTTATTGTTTATGTCACTATTCATTCTACTTTCATATTCATTTTGACTGCTCTCAATATTTTTCTTTCCATTATTCTTAATTATTGTTCTTCCTCTTTTTTGTAATTGTTAGCGTTTCTGCGTCGTACAACAATAAAGGTCTTCTTATTGTTTTATATTTTCATTTTGGTTCCTTTATAGTCCAGTGCATTTAAGCTAAAATTAGTCGAAACCTGGACATTCAAAAAAACAAGATGGGACCTTCAGGATATCGTTAGAAATACTCTATTGAACATCCCCAAGAAAATACCCATAAATCCCGTGTCGGGTTTGCCGCCATTTTGATCAAAATGGCCACCGATTTTGTTTTCTTGCAAATATTTTTAGTTTTGTTTATAAAAAGTTAACGAAACGAGTAATTGAGTTGAAATTTAGCTTAAAATGTTCGCATTTAACAGGGCTTTCTATTGCATACTTGCTTTTTACATTATGGCAATGTATAGAGATAATATTTAATTAGAAAGTTAATAATATGATATATAGTTTAGAGGTATGTTGAATATTTTCGTGATTTACGCCAAAAGGAGGCGTTTAAGAAAAAAAATGGTCGACATAAAATTTGTAGAGCATTTCAAGGGCTATCGATACCATAGGTTACATTTGTAATTATTCAGCAGGTGATCTCGTAAAAAGCTTTGATAAGTGGCGCGCCGCCGAGTTCCGAGCTACTCACCGGACAGCAACTCAGCAGCGGAAACCCTGTGAACGTTTATTAATACGTCTATTTATACCTTATATTTACTTAGTTTGTTTATTATTATTTTTTATTAGGTAACAACATGTATTTTTACAATAAGTTACATTTTCTCTGAGAAATAAGTACAGTAAATTTCAGTAAAACTAAGGTTACATAAATTTTTTTAAATGATACATCGATTCAAAATACATACATAATATATTATGTTAAAAATTAAACTCAGTATTCTCCGAACAATTCTCTACAAGATAGATTATTTTAAAATTTTTGAAGGCCTTAGGTAAGTCAACATTTTAAGATTTTCGTTGCGGAAAAATTGAGAAATTTTAGTTTTTTAAATTTATTTTGTGTTTAATGACCTGTAGTTTCTAATCGAATAAAAAATTTTACATCCGGTTTCTTTTATTGAATTCTCCGAACAATTCTCTATAAGACAGATTTTTTTTTGAAAGCCTTAAAAGTCAAAATATTAAGATTTTCGTCGCGGGAAAATTGCGAAATTTTTAAAATTTATTTTTTCCACCCCCTTCCCACCATGAAGTGGCAGGGGTAGGGATGGGGACTTTTAGTATTTTTACCTCCTAACTACCCCAACACATTCCTCAAGAGAAAAATTCTCCCCCTCCCTCCATGTCCTCTACAAACCCCTTTTGGGTATTCATTGAGTGGACTATTAGTTTTACTGAAATTTACTGTACTTATTTTTCAGAGAAAATGTAACTTATTGTAAAAAAACATGTTGTTACCTAACAAAAAAAAACTAAGTAAATATAAGGTATAAATAGCCGTATTAATAAACGTTCACAGGTTTTCCGCTGCTGAGTTGCTGTCCGGTGAGTAGCTCGGAACTCGGCGGTGCGCCACTTATCAAAGCTTTTTACGAGATCACCTGCTGAATAATTACAAATGTAACCTATGGTATCGATAGCCCTTGAAATGCTCTACAAATTTTATACCGACCATTTTTTTCTTAAACGCCTCCTTTTGGCGTAAATCACGAAAATATTTAACATACCTCTAAACTGTATATCATATTATTAACTTTCTAATTAAATATTTTCTCTATACATTGCCATAATGTAAAAAGCAAGTATGCGATATAAAGCCCTGTTAAATGCGAACATTTTAAGCTAAATTTCAACTCATTTACTCGTTTCGTTAACTTTTTATAAACAAAAATAAAAATATTTGCAAGAAAACAAAACCGGTGGCCATTTTGATCAAAATGGCGGCAAACCCGACGTGGGATTTATGGGGTTTTTCTTGGGGATGTTCAGTAGAGTATTTCTAACGATATCCTGAAGGTCCCATCTTGTTTTTTTGAATGTCCGGGTCAAAACCTAAATGCACTGGACTATTAGTGAGTACCTATTTTGTTTTTTACTAACTTTTTGTGTATGTGGAAAGCTTTGTTAGTCGCGAATATTTTTACTTTTATTTCTGTTTCTCTATCTCCTGTGTTTGTTATCATAAATATTTATATTTATCTACTTCCTCAAATTTATTTTCTTCTATTTTTAGTTTGTTGTTCTGTTTTTGTTATCTATATCTCATCATTTTTGTCTTGCTTTCATTTAGCTGTAGTCCAATTTTTTTTCCTTCTGTCACTATTTCATCAATCATTCTCTTCATTATATCTTTTCTCTTTGTTGTGTTGACCACATCATCAGCATACGCTATAATTTGGCCTCCGGTCCTTCATATTGAGTTTCTGTTTTTTTCTTTATTACATGTTATATTGCAAGGTTAAATAGCGTAGCTGATAGGGCGTCACCTTGTCTTACTCCTTTATTTATTGTGAATTCCTATGTGTCCTTATTATCAGATTTAATGCATATTTTTGAGTTTGTCATTGTCTTTTCTATCAGTCTTCTTAGTTTAGCTTCGATTTTTAGTTCTTTTAGTGCTGCTATTAGTTTTCTCCTATTTATTGAGTAGAAATCCTGTTGAAAATCTATATAAGAGCAAATCTATACCTATCTGTATATGTGTTATGTGCTTTTTCTAGTATTTGTTTTAGCGTATCTATTAGTCGACTGCCCTAATAAGAACTATAAATTTAATAATTATTGAAAGTACTTTCTTTACCACCCCCTATAGAACCGCCCTTGGCATGGGCGAATCTAGGTGATGTCCTTAGAGGAGGCAATAATATGAAAAATAAATAAAGAATGCGCCGTAGGCGAAAGTTTTTTTTGTCAAGGTCTTATGAATTTTCTTTATAAGTTCAAAAATAATTAACTTTAGGGGGGTAATTACCATCTTCACCCCTCTCCTCACATAGATCCGCCACTGACAATATTTAATATGTAAGAAGCAAACAAATATATTCTACTCGTATTTCTAATTTTATGGAGACGTTACTCGATTCCGTGTTCAGAATTTTATTTCTTACTCATTAATAAATACCTAAAATGTCGAAGGAAACACACCTTAATAAAATATTTACTAAGGAAACATTAAATCTGTACTCATGTTTCAATGAACCTATACATACACAATTTTTTTTTGTATTATATTTTTACTTTTTCCGGATTCGTGGTGATCAGAATGGAAACTACTATCAACTCAAGAACTCATGAAAAATTTGCAGGTCAAACATCAGTAAATATTTTATTCCGTTCCTGGACCGAAAAAGAATGGGTAGTGTTGCAAAGTGAACTGGAATTCTATTTTTGAAAATTGCAACCCATATTTTCGGTTCGACATGTTTTTGCTTTTGTCATAAAAATTTAAATTTGATCCCATTTTCATATATTTTGTCATATCAGGCCCATTTTCAACATTATATTTATTCTATCTGATATTATTACAATATCTAATAGAAAAAAAGCAATTTTGGTAGCAACCTATGTACAATTCTATATTATAAAAACTAAAATAATATTTTAATTACTTTTATTATTATAGTCTTTGTTGAAAACTTTTATATAAATATATTTTCGTATTTATATACGGAAAATTATATTATAATAGTAAAAGAATATTAATCAATACCATACGGTAATTTTAGGATTTATAGATTACACAGGTTAAATCAATTAATTTTTCATTTTTTGACAGTGTGAAACCATGGCAACCTTTCAGTATAAAGGCTCTCTAGGAAATTGTACCTACATATGAATTAGAAATTGCACAAACCACCACTGAAGAGGGCCAGAGGTCCCTACAACGGTGCGGGTAGTTTACTACCTATTAACGTTTTACTACTACTACTACTACTAGAAATTGCACAAGACACTCTGTTCATAATGTATAAATTATGATTGTGCAATGATAAAAGTAAAATAAAATGAAGGTAGAACGGCATTGCGCAAATGTAGTTAAAAAAAACGTTGAAAGTTTAAATAACTCATGGACGAGAGAGGCATTCTCCTGCGGTCTGCGGTTGGGTTAACGTAGTTTAGATGGTGGGTTGTCGCAGCCCTTCTGCCCCGTCAACGTCACTTCGTCGACTGTTTCCGGCCCAACGTGCTACGTTCCCGTGCGTGTCATTACATTCTATCATTATTAGTCTCTGGATTTGTATGCGGTTGCCAAAATGAAATGTCGCTTGCCGCTAGCTACTGGCCGCTTTCTAGACCCATCGCAAATTCGAATTTTTCAACAAGGAATTTCATTTGACAATCAGATAACTGTGGTTACAGGTTACATTTCAGTATTATGCGAAACCTTTCTGCTTTACTGTTATTGTTATTAGGCATCCTTTACAAATAAACATACCATCAAAGGTCTTTCATTGTTATTGTTAGGAATATTTGCCAAATTAATTTCTACACTAAATTCCAAATGTTCTGTTCCAACCTTAGAAAATCCCCCAGTAATCCGCAAACATTTGAGCACTATTCGTCAAAATATTCGAAATACAGCTTTTTATATTGTAGAAAAAGACAGCTTGCGAAAGATAGAAGCATTGCGGACTATGCCAGGTAAGTGTAAAGCCAGATTATAAGTATATGTGCTAAATTAACCAATCACCGCTTCTACAAAATTCCAATTTCAGTTATAATTGCGAACGTTGAGCGCTGGTTGGTTGAATTAGTCACTTTATTTTTTACTTTATTTATTAGTACAATGGGGGTTTCTACGATTTTTTGGTTTTTTATAAATGTTAATCTATACATTAAAATATTAGATGTGTATTTTTTATTGTTGCCAGAAAGATGCTAATAAGCCAGAAAAAAACATAAAATTTAAAAAAATAAGTGCCGCGAAAAACGATGCCGTATGTGACGATGTGACGTCACTGGCGCTGAGAAGGACCGAATACGATACGTATTATTTCAACACAGGTCCGTCGTCCATTCCGTAGTCAAAACGACAAAAAACGATTTTACACGAACAAATCTACTAATGGTTTGGTTTCAATGTTGAAATCTATCAAAATTAACAATTATTAAAACTTCCCCATTGGGAGGGTCTGAATTTAGCTTAAGTGTAGAACTATTGCTTTGAGCTCAGATTTAGTTTAGAAACACATTTACCATAGATTTGTTTGGTTCACTTTATTACATTTCTTAACATAAATAGAATTTTTAGGAAATGACAGTAATAATGTTTCAGTAAATTAAATGAGAATAAAACATATGAAACTATTATTTTGAAATGTATGTTGCCTTAGTTAGTAATAAAAAGTAATTTAAATATACAACGCATTGTTTATAAAAATTACAATTTTCAAGCTTCCATACTATCATTTCTCGTTCCTTCGTAAATTATAGCACTTACGTATAAACATGTGTTAAAAATAGGTATCCGTGAAAATTAAGGTACTTTCAATAATTTTTTCCTCAACCAACTCAATAAACAATATATTTCTATTAGTTTAAATAAGTATATAAAAGCAAATAATGTTATAATCTGTTTACGATGTTTTTTCTTTGTATATTATACAGCAAGAAATCCAAATAAATAATTTAAAGACATTAATAGTAACAGTTTTTAAATTTTTATGGAAACGAAAATTTAAATTTACTTCAAACACAAAATAATAAATTCAATTAATTCCCAATGTGTATAATTATAGCAAACATGTGTGTTAAATAATGTATACTGATTAAACATTCATTCATTCATTCATGCTGTGTATTCGGGTTTTGAAATAAAAAATAACGCTAGATTTTTTATATTTTATATGATCTTGCAATCTCGCCCGGGAACTAATATAATAATGTATTTTAACTACAACAATAGAATAATGTATTCATTATATACGTGAAAGTAGTATAATAAACCCCTCCATAAGGACACATTATGAAATAATGAATTCATTATTTCACACTGTTAAATAATGAGTACTTTATTCTCTCGAACTGTCAAACTGGCATCACATCTGTTTTAATATTAGTGTTACATCAAGTTATCATTTTATGACGTTGTAAGCTGTATATGACTAGCCCATAATAGTTCGAAATTGCTCGGATAAATTGTCATCACACCAAAGTTTGAGGTTAGGTTAATATCAATACAACTTTGTAGTAAGAAAATGTTGCATTATTTAAAAAGTTGTAGATAAAACGTCGTATTTGACTCGCAAATAATGGCTATAACTAACTCGGATGATTTATACACTCGCCTTCGGCTCGTGAACAAACTTTCATCCGCATTAATTATAGCCTACATTATTTACTCGTTAAATAATATACTATTAATAAAATTGTTGCTGTAATATATTATTTGTATTTTGTTTTATGCAACTTTTGTATCGTACTCATATTATGTATTTAATGTATACTAAATTAAATTTAAAAATGAAATTAAATTAGTAATCATAAAAATAATTAATTAATATAGATCTGCATATTTTTGTATTTTTATTTTTTCATTTCCGGAACGATGTTTTAATTAGTTCTTCAAATTTGTGTCTATATTCTATATAAAAGGTGATTCATAACTTCAGAGGTCCAAATTTTAACTATATATATATATATATATATATATATATATATATATATATATATATATATACGAGTAGTACTCAACGTACTGATCATGCGCGGAACAAAAATAATTTTTCAAAATTAAAAAAAAAACAGTTTTGGACCACTGGTTGAAGAGGTAAATTTAATGTTTTTTTAAAAGTTTTTTCTTACTAGTAAATTATTAAATACTTAATGTTGCATAATACATTAATTTGTTTTTACGAATATTTCATTATGCAATTGCATAATTAATTACCTTTGCTTATTCATTACTTATAAAAGGAACACGCAAATCCAGACTCATACTCAAAATGTTCTCTTTGAGAAAACCACACTTAATTTTGCGAATTTTGGAAAAATTATTTTTGTTTCGTGATCAGTACGTTGAGTAGGTACTATATAGTCTAAGATCCGTCCTACACCCATCTGCTTACCGGACGAAAAGTATTTTTTAACAAATATAATATGAAATTAACGGATCGCTATTGGGTTGCCTAAAAAAATATGTTCATGGTTATGATTAATTAAAAATATATATTTTTTGATTATTCCGCTCACTTGTTTACCAAAAAAATTAAATACTAATCGAAAATATAAAGCCAAAAGATTATGAAAACGTTGGGTTGCCTACCTTTTTCTGATCAGTACTATTGGCTTGCCAGGTATAAACAGCTGAGTCGATACTAGTAATTTGTACTTATCTGCTTACGAAAAATCGGTCAAGAAGCACGGTTGCCAAGCTTTGAAGTTGAAAAATGAGGATAGCGCTAATACATGCTGAGCATTATTATTTGAGCAATATACTTCTATATTATATACTATTAAAATAGAGAAATATATTTAAGATATTTTCAATTTAATTTTTTTAGTGAGATACAGAATGTTCCAAATAACTTGTTAAGCAAGGATATCTCGAGAACGGTAAAAGATACGAGGTCGGTTAAATTAGACAAAAGTTACCGCATTAAGGGACCATTTTAACGATGTCTTTGTTTTCTCCTAAAAAATGAATAGGTTACTAGATATGAACGAAAATGTAAATTTTACAGTTTTTACGTTTTGCTCATAATTTAGAAAAGTTGGCTGTTTTCTGGTGCGGTAGAGGATCGTCTTAACCGACCTCGTATCTTTTACCGTTCTCGAGATCCCCATGCTTAACAAGTTATTTGGGACATGCTATATATATATATATAATATATCATTATCTTTAAAATTTTATCTATTTTATAAGGGAACTAAATAAAAATAAACAAATAATTAGAAAACGAAAAAAAAATCATAAGCATATTGTGTCATTGTAAGAACTAAAATACTTTAATTTCGAAATTTTTAAATTAGGTAATAAAAATTATTCAAGATCCGATTCATCAGATGTACTATGATCTTCGAATTCGGAAGATTCGTCATCATTTTCTTTTGCAGTCATTTCTAAAATATCTTCTATTTTCAAAGGCGTTTGGTCCCCAACAAATCCTGTTTTCAGGCCGCAGTTTTACACAATCAGGGTCAGTTGCATGGAGCCACATGGAATTAATAAAAATAGTACGCAAAATTTGTTCTTGTAATGATAATCCAGCAGTGTGGTACAGTGTTCGAGTCAAAATATTTTATTTAAAAAAAACTAGTTTTTTAAACACCCTGTATCTCACTAAAAAAATTTAAATTGAAAATATTTTAAATACCTGGTCAAAACAAAAAACGAGACACTTGAGATTTGTCAAAATTTAGGTGATTTTCAAACCGTCATAACTTGGCTTCTATGCGACCGTTTTAGAAGTTCTGATGATGCCAAGTAAGCCTGAAGTGTCCTTTTTAAGACTGTGTATGCGAACTTTAATGTCCATCATTTTCAATCCCCTCCACCCCTCTCTGAAGAGAACAAAACTTTTTATGAAAAAAAAGTCCAACTTTGGAAGTGTGTACGGAGCTGGAAATTTTTTTTCTAGTCGATCAACCATCAAGTCGATTAAATTCAATCAATTTCCGTAGATGTCACCAAAAATAAAGTGTCTACGATTTTTGTAACCAAAGTTATGCGCGTTTGAAAAAAAAGTGCATTTTGGGTTTTTTTCCACATAACTTGGATTCTTTTTAACGAAATGGGACATTTTTTTGCGCAAAGAAGCTCTTTTCTGCGCGTGTAAGAGGGAACATGCTTGGTTAGGAATATCTCTATTTCCACCCTAATTTTCAATCCATGAAAATGACGTTTTTTGGTCTAAAAACGTCGTACTTCTACTATTGTTAAAACGTCCGCAAAAACATGGACGGGTTGATTCAATAAAATGAAAACAATTCACACCTTTTCCTGTAAATGACGCAAAAAACGAAGTTCCTACGATGATTAGGCGCAAAGTTATGAAAGATTTTATAAGACTATGCATTTAGGCTTGGTACCACCGACATTAGCGTTTTAAGAATCTTGTCATTTCATACAGTTTCCATAGTAAATTGCATTGTAAAGACATACCTACCCCCTTTTAAGAATCAATTCATTTCATACACTTTTCCTAGTAAAGTTGCATTGTAATGTCATACCTACCCCCTTTTAAGAATAATCTCTATTTCCACCCTAATTTTCAACTCATGAAAAAATCCAACCGGCAACCTCTTCGTGGTGCACGTCGGGTAACGCTGATGTCGGTGGTACCAAGCCTAAATGCATAGTCTTCTTAAATCTTTCATAACTTTGCGCCTAATCATCGTAGGAACTTCGTTTTTTGCTTCATTTACAGGAAAAGGTGTGAATTGTTTTTACATTTTATTGAATCAACCCGTCCATGTTTTTGCGGATGTTTTAACAATAGTCGAAGTACGACGTTTTTAGGCCAAAAAACGTCATTTTCATGGATTGAAAATTAGGGTGGAAATAGAGATATTCCTAACCAAGCATGTTCCCTCTTACACGCGCAGAAAAGAGCTTCTTTGCGCAAAAAAATGTCCCATTTCGTTAAAAAGAATCTAAGTTATGTGGCAAAAACGCCAAAATGCACTTTTTTTAAACGCGCATAACTTTGGTTACAAAAATCGTAAGACACTTCATTTTTGGTGACATCCACGAAAATTGATTGAATTTAATCACCTTGATGGTTGATCGACTCGAAAAAAAATTTCCAGCTCCGTACACACTTCCAAAATTGGACTTTTTTCACAAAAAGTTTTGTTTTCTTCGGAGAGGGGTGGAGGGGATTGAATATGATGGACATTAAAGTTCGCATACACCCTCTTAAAGAGGACACTTCAAGCTTACCTGGCATCATCAGAACTTCCAAAACGGTCGCATAGAAGCCAAGTTATGACGGTTTGAAAATCACCTAAATTTTGACAAATCTCAAGTGTCTCGTTTTTTGTTTTGACCAGTGTATATTTCTCTATTTTAATAGTATATAATATAGAAGTATATTGTTAGTTGCTCCAAAATAATGCTCAGCATGTATTAGCGCTATCCTCATTTTTCAACTTCAAAGCTTGGCAACCGTGATTCTTGAACGATTTTTTGCAAGCAACCTTATACCACCGTGTTCGCAATAAAATTATCTTCATTTTGATGTATAATTTATGAAGTAAGCCGATGATTATATTGTCAGTTGCTCCAAAATAATGCTCAGCATGTATTAGCGCTATCCTGATTTTTCAACTTCAAAGCTTGACACCGGGATTCTTGAACGATTTTTCGCAAGCAACCTTATACCTCCGTGTTCGCAATAAAATTATCTTCATTTTGATGTATAATTTATGAAGCAAGCAGATGAGTATATTGTCAGTTGTTTCAAAATAATGCTCAGCATGTATTAACGCTATCCTCATTTTTCAACTTCAAAGCTTGGCAACCGTGCTTCTTGACCGATGTTTCGGAGGCAATTTTATACCACCGTGTTCGCAATAAAATTATCTTCATTTTGATATATAATTTATTAAGTAAGCAGATGAGTACAAATTACTAGTATCGACTCACCTGTTTATACGTGGCAACCCAATAGTACTGAACAGAAAAAAGTAGGCAACCCAACGTTTTCATATTCTTTAGGCTTTATACTTTCGATTGGTATTTAATTTTTTTGGTAAACAAGTGAGCGGAATAATCAAAAAAATATATATTTTTAATTAATCATAGCCTTGAACATATTTTTTTAGGCAACCCATTAGCGATCCGTTAATTTGCATATTATATTTGATAAAAAATACTTTTCGTCTGGTAAGCAGATAGGTGAAGGACGTTCTAATTCGGATAATACGTACCGTTAAAATTTGGAGCAGAAGTTATGAATCACCATGTATATTATAATAATTTTACTATTTAATTTATTCAATATACAGGTGTCTCTGTACTTCGGGAAAAAAATTAAAGGGTATATACTGTAAGATGTACTTATCATGGAACAAAAAGAATTTTTTTAAAATTCGCAAAATTAAGGGTGGTTTACTTGAAATGAACATTTTTAGAACGACTGAAACAGCGTACTTTATTAAAAGAAACATAATTTTTAATTACACAACATCAGACATTTATTTGGCGTTGTGTAAACAATTACTACTTGTATTATTAGTAGATTTAAATAAAATCATTAAAAATAGCTACCAACCAGTGGCTAACAAAATGTTTCCTTTAAATACCATGTAAATTATTTTGCGAATTTAAAAAAAATTCTTTTTGTTTCATGATCAGTACGTCTTATAGTATATACCCTTTAATTTTTTTCCCGAAGTACAGAGACATCCTGTATAGCAGTCTCGTACAAAAATCATTCGTCAAAATGTTATCCATGCTATATTAAGATTTCTTGATTTTCAATATATTCGGTCAGTGTAGAATCGTCTTAATTTTAAAATTTTACCTTTAATCTGTGCCATATATTAAAAATAGTAACTACCCTACTGAATAACTATGATTACTTATTAAAAAAAAATTATTAAAAATTTATTTAGTTTAGAGATAATAAGGATTATAAAATTCGTGTCGTCTGTCGTCATCGGTACTATAACTTTGAAATGAAGCTTCTCATTGGATAAACATTGTTATCCCGCTGTCCTACATTCATTCAAGAACGGTAACATAATGGATACAAATTAATATAAAACTGTAAGTTATGTAGGTTGAAGTTATGTTTTCGTATGTAAATAAAACAAAATCGGTAAGTACATACAGTCATTTCATAAAAATTTACTAAAATCTTAAACTTTAAAAAATCATATCTCCCTTAATGTCATTTTTAAAACCGAATTTTCACTGATGGATATGTATTTTTATGAAGATTCATGAAAATTTTGTTAAAATAAATGGTTGATGAGCCCATTTCCGAAGTGTATGAAATACAAATAATGCATGCTACACTTTCAGGTCATTATTTTATAGATAACGTTATAGTTGTCGTGGCTCAATTTATCATAAATATTTACCTAACAATTATTAGTTATATGTAATGTAAATACTGTTTTATCGTATAACAATCTTAGCAGTTTTAGCAAATAATAAATCACTCAAAATTATGACCTACGTAATGCGATCACGAAGAGGTGATAAGTACCTATGTACTTTTTTTTCACATACAGGTACAACAAAATGCTATTTGTGCTAAACACATATTACACATTACGTGCAAGTTCATTACTTTTCTTATTTTCAGCATAGGACAATAAATAAGTCGCACAGATAACGATCTATCATCTACTTAATATTATTGAGAAATTAAATAATATGGTTCTTTATATTCACATTAAATGCATGTTCATAACGTATTAATTCGCTTTATTTTTACTTCCTTGTATTGAGTAATAAGGAAGTATTGTAATCGCGAAAAATTTCGGTTTTCAGATTTTGATGGAAATATCCGTTTTGACCTTTTCTGAATCCATTATGACTAGTTTCGTCGTGACGTCTGTACGTATGTACGTATGTACGTACGGGCGTACGTATTTGTGTCGCATAACTCAAATTCGGTTAGACGTAGAATGTTGAAATTTTGTATTTAGGACTGTTATAGCATCTAGTTGTGCACCTCCTATTTTTGGTTTCAATCTACAAACCGGAAGTAGCAAATTTTAAAAAAATTTCGATAAATATTTAATTTAAGACAATTTTTTAAATTTTAAATGAAAGATTATGTGATTATTACCTACAATCGGTATTTTATAAATATTTTTGTATCTGGTATCATTTAAGAATAATTAAAGTATATATTTATAATTTAGTATTTCGGTATCTTGTAGTCCATGATCGATTAACATTTGTTACTATGTAAAATTTAAATGATTATGACATGACAGTGACAATAGTAAAATATGCTTTATATCTTCTTCTGCAGTTTAAATAAAATAAAAAAAAATAAGTAGTAGTACTTATATATTAATATATTTGTATAATAAGTTAAAAGAATAAAGTAGGTATGGCGGGAGGTCTTGTGGTGGCCACGTCAGATTTTTTAATATTATTCTACATTTTAGTTATTAAGAAAAGTATGAACAGTTTAATAGGCGTACAAGGAAGTCATGTGGTGTCCACGTCAGATTTATTTATTCTGGCATATTATTTAGGTGGTATGACACCTGTAATCTAAAGTATATATTTATAATTTAGTATTTCGGTATCTTGTATCTAGTCCATGATCGATTAACATTTGTTACTATGTAAAATTTAAATGATTATGACATGACAGTGACAATAGTAAAATATGCTTTATATCTTCTTCTGCAGTTTTAATAAAATGACTAAAATATATTTGTGAGTATACTAGTATAATAAGTTAAAAGAATTTTTTATATTATTCTACATTTTAGTTATTAAGAAAAGTATGAACACACAAGCGTACAAGGAAGTCATGTGGTGTCCACGTCAGATTTTTATTAAATAAAAAGTACTTAATAAAGAAAATTTAATTGGCGAATAATTTAATAAATTTCAGTAAAATTAGTTTTGAAGTAAATAAAATTTTCGTCTGCGGCGATATTACTAAAACCTGTACAACATTGTACAATTAGGTCCGATAACTTGAGAACCCCGTAACAATTTAAGTTCCAGTTCGCCCCTAAATTCAGTAGGCCGGAGTGAAAATTTTTTTTTCGTAAATATTTGAGGCCTGTATGTGCAAAACTTGCATTTTGGTACACTTAATATGTATGCAAAATTTCAGTTCCATATGACGCAAACCTCAGGGTCCTAGATGATATCCAAAATTTTAAACAAATAAAAAATTATAATTATTACGAATTAAAATTTTCTATGCCCTACATACAGAAAAGTTGACCTTAGAGATAGGTGATATGTACATAAAATTTACGTTAATTGCAGTGTCTTTGTTAGGTTCCTAGATGATATTTAGTTTTTAAAAAATCACTTAAAATCTCACATATGCATTAATTCTTTCCGGGAATTTTTTTGAGTGTTTTCCAACAACGTAATCAGCTCTCGTGTACCACTTGAGCTGAATACATTATTAGAATGCACTAAAAAAAAATTCTGGAAAAGAATTACTGCAGGAGTGCAAATTCGGTAAGAAAATCCTAATTACACCGCCGCTCTATTTTTGAATTCTTTTTATAATGAAATATTCATTAAATGTGTGTATTTGTATTTGTATATATATAGGGTGTCCCAATAAGAATGCACAATTTAAATTGCGCGCCATTTTCGTACCCTTCGGTTGGTGACGCCTGAAATTGCTCAGTTGTCATCTAAAGACATTGCGGTTAGTGAAAATGAATCGCTTTTTTTTCTCTTTCTTCGAGAATGCGGCAGGTAATGCAGTGATGGTGAATGGCGTACATTATCGGAACATGATAAGTAATTTTTTTTGATCCGAATTGGAGGGGATGGATCTCGAAAATATGTGGTTCGGTGCCACCTGACATACTGCGCGGGAAACACGTGAATTATTCCAGGAGAAATTTCCGGGTCGTGTCATGTCACGCCATGGAGATCAGAATTGGCCACCAAGATCGTGCGACATGACGCCGTGTGACTTTTTTCTGTGGGATTACGTGAAGTCACGTGTTTACGCGAACAAAGCGAGAACGATCCCTGAGTTAAAGAACGAAATTGAGCGCGTCATTGCGGAAATAGAGCCAGAAATGTGCGAAAATGTAATTAATAATTTTGAAAAAAGAGTAAGAGTTTGTCAACAAAATCTTGGCGGACATTTGTCCGATATTGTATTCCACAAATAACCGCATCATCATATATACTAAAAGGCATAGTGTGGTGGAAGATTCATCACCTTAGCAACTATACGTTTTTTTGCTCTAAAATTTGTATGGTTTGTACAATTTTAATGAAACTTTTTTTATACGATAAAGGGTTATTTTATCTAGTGATTTTTCTATATTTTATTGTTGTAGGGAGCACAGTTTGCGTGAGAAATAATAAAAACTCACTGTTTTTTCACTCCTTAGCAACGGGCATTATACTTTATTCGATTGTTTTTTTCATTTGACATATAGGTAGAGGATGAATTTGACTATATTTCTATGCATGTTTCAACCCCATATTGGGTATATTAAGAAAGTTATTAAGAAAAAACCGAAAAATGCACGGAACGCAAATGGGAGTATGCCATGGAATTTTTGTTTTCTTTTTATTAAAATAATTTTTTAGTCTAGTGTCAGATTTGACGTTTCCATTTTGAAATTTTACTTGGATTTATCTTTCATATTTGATAAGGTACAAATATTTTGAAAATTTTATTGAGTATTTAAAGATGGAGCATGATTATATTTACATGTTTTTGTATAAATATGTAATATTTTTTTTGAATATTTCTATTCAATTTTACAATGCACTGTGAAGATGCATCATGTTACTTATTACTCTCCAATTTATAGTATATTTTGACCCAAATGTAAATGTTCAATTAAAATTATATCAAATTTCCGTGGATAATACTATGTATAATTCCCAGTATTTTAAATTTAACAAACGTGTTAAAAATGGAGTGCCATAATCGGGATTTTTTAATTGTACTTGAGTTTGGGTTAAGTTTGAATTTGGCGCACCCAGACAGAGGATTAGGGGACAGCACATTAACAACCGAACAATCACGAGACACGGCGCGGATCTAGATTGTAATTATTGCACTTGTATAAAAAATCTGATTTACACATAAGTATGTATGGTATTAACTAGCACCGAGGGGTACAAAAATGCTTCAATGATCGGCATTTGTTTTAGATTTAACAACTATGTGAGCACTAACTTTATAAAATTGTTGAAAATGGCGGCCAACGATGGTCAATTGTTTTTATCAAAAGATTATGTAAGTAATCATAATCATATCGCGTTTGATATCAAATTCAAGGGCTGGATCAGGGCTATATAATGCATAAAATTATTTAAAATGGTGGCCGAAGATTAGAATTTGTTTTTATAAAAAACAATATAGAATTTTATAAAATTAAGGGCTAAATATAGGCTACTTCATTAATAAAATAATTTAAAATGATCAGAGGTGATCACTACTTTTCAAAATTGTTGAAAACGACAGCAAACGATTTTCGTTTGTTTTTACCAAAAATTATTGAAGCAAATCGAATTTGATATCAAATCAAAGGACTAAATAGAGGCTACTTAATTAATAAAATTACTTGAAATGGTGACCGGCGATTGCCATTTGTTTTGATCAAAATCAATATAAAATTATATCGAGTTTGATGTCAAATGAAAGAGTTAGATAAGGGTTAATCAATTAATAAAATTATTTAAAATGGTGACGGTAACGACTGCCATTTGTTTTTATAAAAAATGTCAGAATCCTATTGAGTATGATATCAAATTAGATGTCTTTATGAGGGCTGAAATAAGATTGTTCAAAATGGAGACCGACATAAAATTGTTAAAAATCATATTGATTTTTATTTGAAAGTAAAAGTCTTGATGATGAGGACTGATGTACTCAATAAGTGATGAAAATGATAATGCGTGATTAGCTTCAGTTTTTTTTTCATATTGAGTTTGATATCAAATTCAAGGGCTGGATAAGGGCTACATAATTAATAAAATTATTTAAATTGTTGGTCGACGATTGTCATTTACTTTTATCAAAAACAATATAGAATTATATCAGTTTGATATCAAATTAAAGGGCTGGACATGGGCTACCTAATTAATAAAATAATAAAAATCGTTCAGGTGAGCACTAGGTACTTTATAAAATTGATGAAAATGGCGATTGTCATTTGTTTTTATCAAAAAATTATTAAATTAAATCGAACTTGATTTAAAATTAGAGGGTTTAAATTAAAGGGTTAAAGAAAGGTTAAGGGTTAATAAAATTATTTAAAATGGTGGCAGACGATTGACATTTGTTTTTATTTAAAAAAAACAATATCGAGTTTGATGTTAAATTACAGAGCTAGATGAGGGTTAATTAATAAAATTATTTAAAATGGTGGTTGACGATTGTCTTTTGTTTTTTAAAAAATATGTTATAATCATACTTATTGAGTATGATATCAAATTAAATGTCTTGATAAGAGTTGATACAAGATTGTTCAAAATGTTTATTATTTTAAAATTATAAAAATCATATTGATTTTAATATCAAAGTAAAAGGTCTTGATGACGAGGAGTGATATACACAATAAGAGATAAATATGATTGTGGGTGATTAACTTCTTCGTCTTTTGTTTTTAGTTGGATAACCAGGATATTTCTTTTATTACACATACTTATTATGTTATTTTATTTTAAAATTTTAATGGCTTAACTAAAATTTATATTGAAGAAGAAAGATGAATAATTTGAAGTTGTAATTAAATAATTATAATTTCAACATACAATTTTTTTTCGGTAGAGTCTAAATGTTAAAATCGTTATAATTGAGGCACGAAGTGCCGAATCGTCCCACATTCAGGGTCGGCGGAGCTTGAGTCCGCGAAGCGGGCGAATCCCCCTTGTCGCGTAGCGGGGCCTGACGCTAGTATATACTAAAAGGCATAGTGTGGTGATTCATCACCTTAGCAACTATACGTTTTTTTGCTCTAAAATTTGTATGGTTTGGACGATTTTAATGAAACTTTTTTTATACGATAAAGGGTTATTTTATCTAGTGATTTTTCTATATTTTATTGTTGTAGGGAGCACAGTTTGCGTGAGAAATAATAAAAACTCACTGTTTTTTCACTCCTTAGCAACGGGCATTATACTTTATTCGATTGTTTTTTTCATTTGACATATAGGTAGAGGATGAATTTGACTATATTTCTATGCATGTTTCAACCCCATATTGGGTATATTAAGAAAGTTATTAAGAAAAAACCGAAAAATGCACGGAACGCAAATGGGAGTATGCCATGGAATTTTTGTTTTCTTTTTATTAAAATAATTTTTTAGTCTAGTGTCAGATTTGACGTTTCCATTTCGAAATTTTATGAGAATATATCTTTTATATTTGACAAGGTAGGAGTGTTTTGAAATTTGTATTGGCTTAACAAACATAGTAAAAATACATTTTAATAAATTAGCATATTAAGTATGACAGAATATGTTTAAGTCCCATGCCCCAAGTAGGTATCATTTTGTTTCCACATCGATTCTTTATTTGAGTAGGTATCGTATATACGCCAATCCGACAACGCTTGACTTGGCGAAACGCGTAAGCGTTTATTATATTATATATTATGAGTATGACAGGTGATACGTGTTAGTGTTACGAGTACCTACAGCACAAAGAATATCCTTTCATTATAAGTTTTAATACCGTATCAGTGGAAAAATGAGTCAATTAGTTAGAAATCATGGAAATGGTCGAGCGTATTATGTGCCCGATTGCTCCAATATCGAAAAACATAACCCTGACTTGACATTTTACTCGTTTCTATACCGCGTGCTTGGAAAGTTGAACGTAAAAAGTGATGATGAGTATCGCAAAAATTTAATTAAGAAATGAACCAATACAAAATGGTGCAGATTTAATTACCTTATTTATTACAAAGTGTTAAAGTGTAATTTTAACCTAAAAATGCCTGAACTACGACTTAATAAGATGAACAGTAATTATAGTTAATTATGGAAAAAGGTTCTCGCAACAAGAAGAGTAGAGAATTTTCATCACTTGTATGTCAACTATAATGATACTAGATTTACTAGAAGAGAAGAGAGATGGATCAGCTGATCGCATTGCGCGCAAATGTAAGCGCAACAAATTTACAAATAGCACGAAGTTCCAGCACCAACACTGCGCAGAAAATGCGCAATTTACAACGGCTGAACGTGATGTGTTTTGACTAAATTGTTCGTATTGTTTTTCATAATGGTAACAAAATAAATTGTTAGATAATTTTAAATGAACCAATATTTTTGCTGTACATATTATATTAACGTCATGTGTAAAACAGTTTAGAAATCATTACAAAATTAATTTACCGTCAAAAATATCAAATAAAATTTAAAATTTATATCTAATAGGTTCAATATTATTCCATTACCTGACTTAACATTTCTGGTCATTTTGTGAAAGTCATTAAAGTGCGGTCACGGGTTTTTCAGCAGCTGATCGTACCGCAAATTTTGAATTTTTACCCCCGCTACAAGTAATTTATGCGTTATCTATGCAACGTAAATTCACAACACACACAAAATAAAATAATATTATATAATAAAAATAACAAAGTACAAAGTTGTGTGTTGTATTTAGTCTTAATTTCGTATTTTCTACTTTGTTATTTTTATAATTTATTTTTAATTTTGTGTGTTGTGAAGCTATGTTGCATAGATGGTGCGTCAAACAAAAATTAGGAATTAGGAACGATCAGCTGTTGGAAAAACCGTGACCGCACGCAATATAAATTCAATAATTATTGTTTGCTATTTCATAATTATTTCTCACATTTCTTATGCAAATAGATTTTGTACGCAATATGAAGTAATTTTTAGTGTGTATAATATTACTACTGTAATTTTTTAGTACCATCTCTGCTCAAAAAATACAGTATTAGCCGCAAACGCCAATTTATAACCTCAACTACTTACTTGAATCTTAGTGGTACTAAAACAATGTTACTTAAAGCAGGTTTAAACAAGTTGTGTGTTTCAATGACAGGAAGATATTTTTCCCTGAAATCAATTTGAAATATTTTCATCACAGTTCCTATCAAAACTGAGTATGTGAGTCTCAACAAAAATATTTTGTTTTTTTGCTTAACTTCTGCGGAACATCTTTTTAAAAACATCGACTATAATATTTCTAGAAACGAGTAGGTACTTCTATCCCAATTTACAAAAAATGTATTTTCTTATATTCTTATAAAATTTAGGTAAAATTAATTGTTGCAGTGCTACAGTACCACCGGTACAATGGGATAAATCTCAGCACTGCCATCTACCAGAAAATTTTGAACTGGACAGGACATGATTTTTAAATCAATTTATTTAATTGAATAAAAATAAATATTCACTCAGAAACTAAAAATCTTACAATACAATATTAAAAATTATTTCTCAACAGTTTGACAGAATATGTGCTATGATTCTACTTAATTTGTGTGGACCAATCAAACAAGCCCGTCAATGCCCAGAATATAAATGTGATTATCTTTAATAATGTACTGTTTATTTTAAAAATTATTCTAATTAATATAATACAATAATACCTATAATTTAAATATATACCGAATAGTGAAATGTTTTTATCAAAATAATTTTTATTCCGTACAGAGCTCCATCTGTTTTTAACTCTTATATAACATTAAAGCTGTAGATTTGTGATTGTATGTTTTTTATATACTCAAAAAGCAGTGTTATATAATTAGAGATACAGATAACAAAAGATATTTGTGTTAATTAGTGCCGGATTGTTATAAACTAACAATTCATAGAAAAATAACAGTGTCTGTTGTAAATACACACTTCTAAGTTGGTAAGTGGATTTTTTATTATTAAAATATTTACATATTAATTTAATATAATAAATACCTACCATATAAATATAATAGAATTAGATTTTAATAAACCCTCAAATATGTCGTCGTCAAAACCGAAAGGTCAGACCGATAATAATAATAAACAAAGTACTACACAATTAAATACAAATAATGTTGGATGGGATATAAACTTACAATGTAATTTAACAACTGCGGATATGAATACAATTCTAAATCCAACTGGATACCTCGAAGATATTCATATAGATCGATTTTTTTATTTGGTTCGTACAAATTCTGAATATAGACCACAACCTACGGTATATAATCAAGCACCTGATCGTATTATACAAATTGCACAGAATGATAGACATCTTCAAATATTATATTTGGGAGATATTGGAAGTAGAGTTGGACACTGGATTTGTATATTTTATGAAAATATGATATTAACAATTTATGATAGTCTAAACGCGAATTCAGTTCACCCTAATGCGACCATATATTTAGACCGATTATTTCCATTTAAACCACTAATACGATTCGCGCGTGTTCAGCAACAGACGAATTGTTACGACTGCGGATTGTTTGCGATAGCGTTTTTTACAAGCATTATATATGGTCAAAACCCGGAACATAATATATATGATGTAAGTAAAATGAGAACACACTTCGCGCAAATGTTAAGAACGAACCAATTAACACTATTCCCGTTAAATCGCGTTCAACAATTACATCACAATTATCAATTAAGGAAGAGAGAAGAAACAGGAGAACAAAAAACTAAGCGGTCTCAAAATGCAAACTTGTATAAATTTTTTATTACTAAAAAGGAATCGGACACAGATAGACAACAAAGATTACAGAAAAAGAGAGAAAATATGAAAAATCTTAGAGCTACAAAAAAGCAAAATTTACAATAGAAGCACAGAAACAAAAAATGGCAAGCAAAGGATTAGAGGAAAATGTTGTCCCACATGATTTAGGAGACATGAATGTAGTTTGTCAATGGTGCTTATCGAAAAATTTTACTTTCGAAAAACCTACCGATGGAAAATTTAATCATTGCTGTCGAAAAGGAAAATTAAATCCAGATAAATTGACTGACTACCCAGAATATCTTGAAAATCTTTTGACAGGAAATGATTCAAAATGTAAGAATTTCAAAGAAAATATCCGCCAATTCAATAGCGCATTAGGATTTGCGTCAATGGGTGCTCAAGTAGTTCCTCCACCAGGTCGTGGTCCATATACATTCCGTATACATGGACAAATTTACCACAATACATCTTCCATATATCCACCTGATGGTACAACGGAAAAATATGCTCAACTTTATGTAATAGATACAACCGAAGCATTAACAAAACGTTTGAATGCTGATCAGAACAAAAATTGTAATCCAGAAATTATGAAAAATTTGGATTTAGTTATTCGTGATATTAATCCATATTTTGCTGCATTTAAAATGTTAAAAGAAGTGGAACAAATTGAAGTATCAAAAGCAAAACAAAATAATCAAATTCTTCCGGAAGTAAAATTATGGATATTAAATGATCGCACGAAGGACAAACGCAGATATAATATTCCAACAAGTAATGAAGTAGCTGTAGTTTTCACTTCCACTGATGGTGAACCGCCAACTAATCGCGATATTTGTGTACATCCCAGGGGTCAAAAAAGTATTAGAATCAACCAGTATAGCGAAAATTGCGATCCAATGGTATATCCATTATTATTTCCGCGCGGTGAATCAGGCTGGGGTATTCATTTAAAGCAAGCAGACGGAATAAAAAGACAAACTCCTCTACAGTTTTATACAAATAGGTTAGCAGATCGTGGAAAATTTAATCCATGTTTACAGGCTGGTAAACTTACTCAACAATATATAGTAGATGCATAATTATGTTAAAATAGAATCGGAACGATTAACATATATTCGACAAAATCAAACAGCTCTTAGGGTAGAATTATATACTGGATTAATGGACCACATTAATAATATTGCTGCCAGTGAAGGGGCGAAACCTGGAACCATGATAATTTTACCATCGACTTTTCAGGGAGGCAGTCGGTTTATGCAAAAAATGTACCAAAATGCGATGGCTATAGTACGCGAATTCGGCAGACCAGATCTATTCATAACTATGACATGTAATCCGAAATGGAAAGAAATAACTAATCAATTACGCGAAAATCAAACTGCGTCCGATAGACCAGATATTGTTGCTCGCGTTTTTTACGGAAAAATGAAAAATATGTTATATGAATTATTAAATGATAACATATTTGGTAAAATCATAGCATATATTTATGTCATAGAATTTCAAAAACGAGGATTACCACACATACATTTATTACTCACGGTTGATGAAAACAATAAAATTCGAAACAAAGATGATATTGACGAAATAGTGACAGCGGAAATTCCGGATGAAACTGAACAACCTGAATTATATCAAATTATAAAAACTCACATGATTCATGGACCTTGCGGTATTCTTAATAAAAATTCTCCATGCATGACTGAAAATAAATGTTCAAAAAAATACCCCAAAGAATTTCAACACGAAACTCGCGAAAACGTCAACGGATATCCAATTTACAGAAGACGAGACAATAATGCAAAAATGTACATTTTATGGGGAAATGGAACAATTAAATACACAATCGATAACAGATGGATAGTACCGTACAACCCCTATCTTAGTAAAAAATATAGAACACACATCAATGTGGAAATATGTTCTTCAGTAAAAAGCATAAAATACATATGTGATTATCTGTGCAAAGGACATGACTGTGCAAGTGTCAAATTAGGGCAACCAGATAGTACAACAACAATTCATTGGGACGAAATAAATGGTTATTTAGATGCTAGATATGTGTCTGCCCCAGAAAGTTGTTGGAGGCTGTTGGAATACCCATTACACGAAAAATCACATGCAGTGTTTGAACTTGCAGTTCACTTAAAGCACCAACAAGCAGTTGTATTCAGACCTGGACAGGAAAAAAAGGCTATTGAACGAGCTGGAAAAAGAAACACTACACTAACTGCTTGGTTTCTTTTAAATCAAATTGATATAACAGCACATCAACACCGATATATGGATATTCCAAAGTATTGCGTATTTACGAAAGATAACATATGGAAACTGAGACAACGAGAGAATAAGCCGCCAATCGGGCGAATGGTATCGGTTAGCCCCAAAGATATAGAGAGATTGTTAAATAAGAATGTTATATTGTTAGTTGGTAACGTGGAAGAATATAAAAAGTTTAGTAGTTGGCAACAGTGTGTGTTGGAACCGCCAACAGAGAAGTCATGGTATTAAAATAAAAGAGGTTCATCATGGAATGTTGTGAAAGTTAAATAAAAACTATTATACAAGTAAACTGTTAATTCATTGATCACCTAAAAGAACACACATGCAACAGAGATTCCACTTGAGACTAATTCTAATACATGCAACTGGAGCTACAAATTTTGAAGATTTAAAAACTGTGGATGGAAAACTTTTTGATTCATACCTAGAAACAGCTAGAGCAAAAAAATTATTAGCTGATGATAAAGAATGTGAGCGATGTTTAGAAGAAGCCGTATTAGACAAATTCCCAAATCAACTAAGAGAATTATTTGCCTATTTGATTTGTTTCCATACGTCAATCAACGCAGTAGAATTATGGGAAAAATTTAAAGATTATTTAATTGAAGATTATTTACATACTTTTTCAAGATTAATTGCAGAAAAAAAATGTTTATTTAAAATTCAAGAAATACTTATATTTCATGGATTTGAATTAAAAAACTTTGGACTACCAGAATTAAAGCAACTGGATGAAATTGAAGAAGATTCAATTGACGTAATTGACAAAGTCGCGGAAAAATCGGAGGGAGAGAAAAATGCTACATTATTTAATGACGAACAAAAAGAAATTTTACAAAATATCATGAACGCAATAAATAATCCTGGGTGCAAAAATAGATATTTCTTTATTGATGGCCCTGGTGGAACAGGGAAAACATTTTTATATAACACTATCATAAGTACCCTTAGAGGACAAGGTTTAAAAGTTATTGCAATGGCTTGGACCGGAATAGCAGCAACATTGCTAAAAGGAGGACAAACTGTTCACTCAACATTTAAACTGCCGGTGCCTATCAACGAATCAAGCGTATGTAAAATTAAACCAAATAGCGAGGCAGGAAAATTAATTAAAAACGCGTCTATAATACTATGGGATGAAATAACGATGGCGCCATCACATGCACTCAAAGCAATAGATTTAGTTCTTCAAGATTTAATGGACAATTCATTACCCTTTGGAGGCAAAGTTGTTGTACTTGGAGGAGACTTCCGACAATGTTTGCCAATAGCTAAATTTACAAATCACAGAACTACCATAATTGAACTAACGGTATTGCGAAGTCATTTATGGCCACTATTTAAAAAATTTTCACTCAAGATAAATATGAGAGTCAATAAAAATGAGATCGAATTTTCAAAATATTTATTAAATATTGGGAATGGTTTGGAAGAAAATGTTACAATACCATCAAAATGTATAGCAAAAGGTTCTCTGGCTGATGAAATATTTGGAAAAAATGTCATACCACCACAAAATATTTACGCTTACATTAGCAGAGCGATTTTGTCAGCCAAAAATGATGACACGATGATAATTAATGAAACAGTACGAAAATAGTTGGACCAACAAAAATTTATTACAGTGCAGATACAGCTGAATGTGAAGATAACAACAAAATGAACTATCTTATCGAAGTATTGCACCGAGAAACTCCATGTGGAATGCCTCCGCATAAATTATCATTAAAAGTCGGTGCGATAGTTATGCTATTAAGAAATATGAATTCAAAGAAAGGACTTTGTAATGGAACTCGTTTAATTGTAAAAGACATGAAGACAAATTACCTTGACTTAGAAGTATTAACAGGTCAAAATGCAGGATCTAGAGTTTATCTTCCAAGAATAGATTTAAAGCCTACAGATTCCAATTTACCCTACATTTTAAAACGAAGACAATTTCCTCTAAGATTAGCTTTCGCAATTATTATCAACAAATCACAAGGACAAACATTTGACTTCGTTGGCATAAATCTGGAAAAACCAATTTTTACGCACGGACAACTTTACGTAGCAATGTCACGAGTAAGAGCATTCGATAATTTAAAAATAAAATTGGCAGATTCATATATAAACAAAGAAACTGATGATGGATATACGAGAAACATAGTGTTCAAAGAAATTTTTCACGATTTAGAAAACCCACTTCAAAAGGCGCTTTAAATATCATAAAACAGGAATTGGTGTGATATTACGAATGGACAAAATCTGCTTCGGCGGACGCTTCGAATATCATATACCACGGTAAACAAATTTAATTAAAAACGGTAAAATACAAAATAGAAATTGGTGTGATATTACGAAGAAACAAAATCTGCTTCGGCGGACGCTTCGAATATCATACACCACGGTAACCAAATTTAATTAAAAACGGTAAAATATAAAATATAAATTGGTGTGATATTACGAAGAATCAAAATCTGCTTCGGCGGACGCTTCGAATATCATATACCACGGTAAACAAATTTAATTAAAAACGGTAAAATGTAAAATAGAAATTGGTGTGATATTACGAAGGAACAAAATCTGCTTCGGCGGACGCTTCGAATATCATATACCACAGTAAACAAATTTAATTAAAAACGGTAAAATATAAAATATAAATTGGTATGATATTACGAAGAATCAAAATCTGCTTCGGCGGACGCTTCGAATATCATATACCACGGTAAACAAATTTAATTAAAAACGGTAAAATACAAAATATAAATTGGTGTGATATTACGACGAAACAAAATCTGCTTCGGCGGACGCTTCGAATATCATACACCACGGTAACCAAATTTAATGAAAAACGGTAAGATATAAAATATAAATTGGTGTGATATTACGAAGAATCAAAATCTACTTCGGCGGACGCATCGTTTATCATATACCACGGTAAAAAATTTCTTTAACCTTTGCCGTCCTAAAATTGGGTCACCGGTGACCCAAGATCATGTTTTTGCTAAATAACTCTGATAATAATTTTTTAAATTTAATTTCCTCTCGTGAATTCTCCTAAATTAATGGACATTTTACATTAAAAAAATTATAAATATCAACTTATTTTTAAAAGTTATGAACTATTCTTATGTACAGACCAATGGTAATGTTCACGTGATGAAGGGTGGGGAAACAAGTTAAAGTTATAAATAATTAACAATTTTAAAAAAAAACCTTACTCTAACTATTTTTTTATAATTTTAGAACTGCATGTGTACTGTTATAATAATATATTATATAATAATATGTTATAAGTACTTTTGCTTATTTTTTTCAATTATTGTAAAATAAATAAATTCTCGTTTATTTGTTTATTGGACTCTTAATTTTGTATAAAGTCATGTTGAAAAAACATGAAATAAAATTAATTTACTTTACATTTGTTATTATTTTGACTAAATAAGGTAAAATAAATAATTTAATTTGGGTCACCAGTGACCCAGTTTTAGGAATCAAAGATTGTAAATTATTTTAGGACGGCGAAGGTTAAAATCGGTTAAATATGTAGGTATCTAAAAACGGTAAAATTGGTGTTATTACGGAGAAAAACACTTTCTTCGGTGAGCGCCACAAATTTGAGTTTTGTTTTAGAATACAAATTAATAATTTTTATTTTCTAACAGGTACTAAATATAATATTTTATTTTAATTTCACAGGTACCTTCAGTCACAAGAATAATTTTTCACTTTAGTTAATTTTTCCTAAATTTTTTCCTAACCTTAATATCCTATGTATCCCATCCTTTCCCGGCAAGAAATAAACTCCCACCTTCCCGTGGTTCTTGCTGGACATTTGTGCGTTAATGATTATGTACATTTGACTAAGAGGAGTAAATTCATTTATGCGTTCAAAACACTCACAAACATACGATACAATAATTATTAAATACAATATAAAAACATTGTCCATCGAAATTCGTTGTAAAATGCCCACCAAGTCTAATTAATTCTAATTTTATTTTTTTTATAAATCATATCATTCATTATTGATTATTTTTCGTTTAATATTCCTGCATTGTTTGTAATATGAACAATAATATTGTTGAAATAATAAAAATGTATTATACAGTGGACATATTAATTTTTTTATTAATTCAAATGGTAAGTCTAAATGTAAACTTATTGTAATCATGTGAGGCACGAAGTGCCGAATTCTTCCACATTCAGGGTCCGCGGAGCTTGAGCCCGCGAAGAGGGCGAATTCCCCTTGTCGCGCGGCAGCGCGACCTAGCCGAAGGCCCGCGTAGCGGGGCCTGACGCTAGTCTTATATACTAAAAGGCTTGAGATCATTTTCAGGAGCTTAGCAACCGTTTTTAGACTCGCCTACTGCCTAAACGAGTGAACCGATTTTTATGAACTTTTTTTTATTTGATAGAGGTTCATGTGAAGTAGTGCCTTTTGGAATATTGTAGATGGCGTGGTAGTCGCAGGGCAGTTGAAAAACAGTGATTTTTTTTTACTCCTTGGATACGGGCATTATACGTTATTCGATTGTTTTTTTCATTTGACATATAGGTAGAGGATGAATTTGACTATATTTCTATGCATGTTTCAACCCAATATTGGGTATATTAAGAAAGTTATTAAGAAAAAACTGAAAAATGCACGGAACGCAAATGGGAGCATGCCATGGAAGTTTTGTTTTCTTTTTGATAAAAATGATTTTTTTGTCTACTGTCAGATTTGACGTTTCCAATTTGAAATTTTATTTGGATTTATCTTTTATATTTGATAAGGTAGAAGTATTTTGAAAATTTTATTGAGTATTTAAAGATGGAGCACGCATTATGTTTACATGCTTTTGTATAAATTTGTAATATATTTTTTGAAATTTTTTATTCAACTTAACAATGCACTGTGAAGTTGAATCATATTGTTATTTATTACTGTAGTATTTATAGTAATATATTTTGACCCAAGTGTAAATGTTCAATTAAAATTAGGTATCTATATATCCAATATCCGTGGATAATACTATTTCTCAGTATTTTACTGAAAGTTTTAAATGTCAAATTAATATACAAATTTAACAATGGAGTCCGATAATTGGGATTTTTATCTATTGTACTTGAGTTTTGGTTGAGTTTGAGTTTGTCCTGCCCAAGCCGCCCTTGCGATCTTTATCCTGGATTAACTAACAACTGGACAAGCACGAGACACGACGCGGACTAGAGATGATCTAGATTGTTATTGCACTTGTATCAAGTATCAAATCTGTTTTTACAAAAGTATGTATGGTAGCACCAAGGGGTACAAAATAAGGCTTCTATGATCGGCATTTGTTTTTCAATAAAAATTTAATATAATCATGATTGGTATTAAACATTATCGTCTAATGTTGCCCAAAATTATGGCTGTTTACTAAGTATAAATTGCACTCGGTGAGCGGAATTTGTTTTTTCTGAATATGTTTTAAATTATATCGCGATTGATTTCAAATTAAAGGTCATAATGACACAAAATGTACAGTATGGAATAAACTGACTTTCGACAATTTGACTTTTGTTTTTAGTCGGACAAAAAGCATTTTTTCAGTTTTCACAATTTTGTTTTATTTGTTTTTAAAACACTAATGACTACCTACTTGGTATATTCCAATAATCACATCAAAAGACGTCAGAAAATTTAGTACCTACTTATATTACAGTCAGTGAAAATTATAAACATTTTATATTAGCATTTTCCTGTTTTATAGTTTCCTCGGAATTTATCACAAATCCATCGAGTTATATATATTTTTTTTAACTAAAGGGCTAGATGATAACTAATTTTTGTCGCGCGCAGCGGTAGAGTCTAAATGTTAAAATCGTTATAGATAATTGAGGCACGAAATGCCAAATTGTCCCACATTCAGGGTCCGCGGAGCTTAAGCCCGCGAAGCGGGCAAATCCCCCTTGTCGCGCGCAGCGGTAGAGTCTGAATGTTAAAATCGTTATAATTGAGGCACGAAGTTCCAAATTATCCCACATTCAGAGTCCGCGGAGCTTAAGCCCGCGAAGCGGGCGAATCCCCCTTGTCGCGCGCAGCGGTAGGGTCTGAATGTTAAAATCGTTATAATTGAGGCACGAAGTGCCAAATTGTCCCATATTCAGGATCCGCGGAGCTTAAGCCCGCGAAGCGGGCGAATCCCCCTTGTCGCGCGCAGCGGTAGAGTCTGAATGTTAAAATCGTTATAATTGAGGCACGAAGTGCCAAATTGTCCCACATTCAGGATCCGCAGAGCTTAAGCCCGCGAAGCGAGCGAATCCCCCTTGTCACGCGCAGCGGTAGAGTCTGACTGTTAAAATCGTTATAATTGAGGCACGAAGTGCCAAATTGTCCCAAATTCAGGGCCCGCGGAGCTTAAGCCCGCGAAGCGGGCGGATCCCCCTTGTCGCGCACAGCGGTAGAGTCTGAATGTTAAAATCGTTAAAATTGAGGCACGAAGTGCCAAATTGTCCCACATTCAGGGTCCGCGGAGCTTAAGCCCGCGAAGCGGGCGAATCCTCCTTGTCGCGCGCAGCGGTAGAGTCTGAATGTTAAAATCGTTATAATTGAGGCACGAAGTGCCGAATTGTCCCACATTCAGAGTCCGCGGAGCTTAAGCCCGCGAAGCGGGCAAATTCCCCTTGTCACGCGGCAGCGATAGAATCTAAATTATGTTAAAATCGTTATAATTGAGGCACGAAGTGCCGAATTGTCCCACATTCAGAGCCCGCGAAGCAGGCGAATCCTACTTGTCACGCGGCAGCGGTTGAGTCTGAATGTTAAAATCGTTATAATTGAGGCACGAAGTGCCAAATTGTCCCACATTCAGGGTCCGCGGAGCTTAAGCCCGCGAAGCGGGCGAATCCTCCTTGTCGCGCGCAGCGGTAGAGTCTGAATGTTAAAATCGTTATAATTGAGGCACGAAGTGCCGAATTGTCCCACATTCAGAGTCCGCGAAGCTTAAGCCCGCGAAGCTTAAGCTCCTGTTTTTAATTCCATGACTGTTACTATTAATTCGCTATTCCGTGTATTTTCAAATTTGATTTCTGCAGTTATAAAGCAACCAAAATAAATTTTGTTTACTGATCCGGATGTAGAATTTTATGCTCTAACAATATTTATTTGAAACATTTTTGTCTTAAATAATTAGGGAAGCAATGCGAACGGAAAAACTGATTTACCATGTTAAACGCCTATGTTTCACTTTTCAATATACACCCTATATACAGGCGCACCCCGAAAAAAATTGTATTTTTAAGTCAATTACATTTATATTATAGGTTTATAAACTACATTCATATATATATATATATATATATATATATATATATATATATATATATATATATATATATACATACATACAGGGTGTTTCTATATCTCTGCACGAAACTTCAATGACATATATATTTTGATATAGGTACTGATTATAGAACAAAAAGAATTTTTTAGAAATTCGCAAAAATAAGGGTAGTGTACTCGTTGCAAACATTTTTAGTGTCACTGGTTTGATGCTACATTTAATTATTTAAAATTATGTTACTAATGAAAACAAATAAACAAAACTAATTAAATTAAAGGTATTATGTAATTTTCAGTAACAAGTGAATGTTTTGATTGTTAGGGTAGGTCAAGGAAAAAACAAAGTTTAGGATATCTTTTTTAACTACAACTCATTGTTATAAAAATTGTTCAAAATTATTTCCTCCTGCAGCTATACAAAATGCAGCACGTTGTATCAAACACACACTACATGCCCGATGCAATGAAATTTGTTTCCTTATTATTTCCGCACAGTTTCCAAAATACGTTGCCGCAATTCTTCGACTGTTTCTGGTTCATTTTGATTGTCATACACTAGAGATTTTAAATGTCCCCATAAATAAAAATCCAATGGATTAAGATCAGGTGACCTAGGAGGCCATGATACAGGTCCACCGCGACCTATCCATCTACCTTCAAACACTTCATTTAAATGTTGCCGAACATTTCTTGTAAAATACGGTGGTGCTCCGTCATGCATGAACCAAGCTTGTTGACGCACATTTAAAGGAACATCTTCCAATAATTCCGGTAAATTATTTTGAAGAAAAAAAAATTATTTCCGTTCATTCTGTTTGGTAGTATGTAGGGTCCAATTTAATGTACCTACCATTTATTCTTCCTGCCCAAACATTTAAAGATAATCTATGTTGAAAACTACTTCTCACAACAATATGCGGATTTTCTTGAGACCAACAATGAGCATTATGAATATAGTGAATTCCATCTCTCGTAAAAATTGCTTCATCACTAAATATTATTTTTGACGTAAAATTAGCATTTACAGCATGTTGTTCTAACAACCACTCACAAACTGTCACTCTGAGAGGATGAACTCTTTGGAAATGAAAGGGATGAAAATTATAATCTTTAAGAATTCTCCAAACTGAACAATGAGACACTTCACCCATAACACGAGATATTCTTTGAGTACTGACTGTAGGTTCAGCGGCCACAATTTCCAAAACTTCATTTTCAACATCGTTTCGTAATCTTTGGCGACCGCCACCTCGTCCCGCATTTCTGTTTAAGGTTCCCTCATCACGAAGACGTTGTGTGATCCTCACAAACATTTGGCGATGTGGATGACGTCTTTGAGGATAACGCTGTGCATAGATTCGCGCTGCTAATTCGGAATTTTGTGCCGCTTCTCCATACACTAACAGCATATCCACTAATTTACTATTACTATACATTTTTTCAAATTTTTCCCACAACACCTTACCCTTTTAATACTGTATACGAAATCAGACTAGGAACACAAATAGAAAAGTAAATTTTGTTTAAAAATCATTACGTAATAAGACCAGGTACCTACATAATAAGTAATTAATAAATGATTATTTGTAGGCAGTTCATACTTTTATTTCATTAATAAAATAATTATAAATAATGTAATGTACTATTAATCCAGTGGCATTAAAAATGTTCGCAACGAGTACACTACCCTTATTTTTGCGAATTTCGAAAAAATTCTTTTTGTTCTATAATCAGTATATCAAATTATATATGTCATTAAAGTTTCGTGCAGAGGTATAGAAACACCCTGTATATATCGACAATCGATGCAGGAGGAATATAGCATTATATACATTTTTAGCTATGGGAAATAAATAAAAACTAATTTAAATCTGTACTAAATTTTTGTTAACTTTGCAGAAAAAAGATTCCTTGCATATAATTATTTTATAAATTGTCTTTGATGTAATTTAGAAGATCTAAAATAATTTCGAAATTTCTCATAAGTGTTTCTTGTTATATATGTATTGTAGTCTTAATATGGTTGACGAGTTCAATTTTAAATAAAGTCCACACTATTTCAAAATTAATGTTACTTTTCAACATGCTGGCAAAAATAAATATACCTACGTACGGTGGTACGGTGACTAAAACAATTTTAGAATAAAAGCGCGCATTTTTAAACTTGGAATACGATTAATCACAGATAGTGAGCGAAAAACTGTGTTACTTATACGGAGCCTTCTGCAGCGAGTAGCGAGTAATCGTCATTTCAGCTTTCAGCGCAGTGTTTAACCTCTTTGCAGCTTTTAAATTTTATCTGGCGAATTTATCTTGTGTGGTCGGTTGACGCAAACAGAAGCTTCTGTTTTTATACAGAAACGTGGTTTTATTAGTTCGACGTGCCTGTATATGATATGCGACAAAAAATGTTGTATTACATTGTTATAAAAGCAATTTACTACGGAACATCGACCCGGTTCGTTTCAGGGCCGGATTTTCCAGAAGCTAAAAATTAAATGTTGTGTAATATTATACTGCATAATATCGAATATTGAAAGATGCCAAATAATAAAAAGCATAAATTTTTTTGTAATTTTTGATCTGACGATGTAATAGTAGGTAGGTACTTACTTCGTTGATAATGACTAGATAGTTTCTTATTTTTATAAATCAAATTACGTAGGTAGATACCATAGTGGTAAAAATATTTTTTTACTTACAAAATTGACAACAAAAAGTTTCTTTATACCAAAAATTGAGCAAATTATTTTTGAGGCAAAATTACAGTAATTTTCTTATCCGTAAATAATTTGTAAATTACGTTAAATGTTAAAACGAGACTTACTATCTGAAAATTATAATTTTAAAAACGTTACGGTAGCTATGTAGTACATATACTAGTACCACAAAAACGTGCAATACGGTAAGAAGGTTGCAATTACGGTGGTTGCATAGTCAAATTATGGGTTTCGGTGTAATATCTGTATTACTTAAGAAAAACAAAGAATTAAATTATAATATATCTGACTAAATAAATTACATTATCTTTAGCATTTTGTAACCCAGAAAATTAAATTTAAAATGAATAAACACCAGTCGTTAAAATGACAAAGAACGATATATAATTTCCCCATAAAATTGGCATGAACCTTAAGATTAATTAGACAAATGACTCTTTTTACTCTAATGCCATTTTTAAAACTTTTTATATAGTCCCTACTGTATTAAAATACACCTAAAATATTTACAAAATAGGCCATTTTAGCCATGCACATAAGAAATTGAGAAAAAACCTGGCATTAAAGCAACACAGAAGCATCCTTAATTAATTATTTAAAAATGTCTTAGTTAATTAGAAAATTTCATTTTTTGCTTCAACTTCCAAGGAAAAACTAAACATAATTTTCACAATTTCAACCACCTTAACGTAACCGTGTCTTATTTTTAATTTTATATCTGACAAAAAATTTTTTTTATTTTCAATCATAACTTCAGTAGGTATTGCTTTTCCCATAGTTAGCACAACTAGAATAAAATCTAAATGGATAACTCCAGAAATCGAAAAAACATCCGTTTTAATTAAAACTCTTTACCAAATTTATATGAGTTCCAAAGACTTAAATATCCTCAAGGAATATAAATCATTGAAAGTTAAATTAAAGAAACTAATTAGTGAAAATAAAAGACAATTTAATGATAACATTATTTAGTCATCATCTAACACGTCAAAAGCAGCATGAAACATTATAAAAGATGAAACATCAGCTTCCATCCATAAACCCTTTTCAACTACTTTGTCTTTTCCATGTGATCCAATTTCTGAGCCAATCTTATTTCTGAATATTTTGATAAATTTTTCTTATACTCTGTTTACAATCTAACTTCTAGTCTCGACAATACATTACATAATACATCCAACCTCCAATTTATTGAAAAAACCATATATTTGGAACCGACTACTGAAACAGAAGAAAGTATTCAATATCTCATTTAGTATTTCTAAAAAAACATTCAGCCGGAGTAGATCACATATCCTGTTTTGTATTAATTACAGAATCTGATATCCTTGTACCTTCCCTGACTCACGTAATAAACGAATAACTAACTCCTGAAATATTCCCCGATCATATCAAATTGGCGAAAGTCATTCAAGTGTTCAAAAAAGGCGACAGACATCAAATTGAGAATTATAAATTTTTCCAAAGTATTCGAAAAAGTTATGTACTTATTAGTCCAGTCAATCTGTAAAATTTGATGGAAAAAAATCGCAAAGTCAATTTTTTTTCATAAATCGTTAGAGGGGTATGCAAGGAGCATAAAACTGAGTTGTCACCCCTCTGGGCCCCTGCAATTTTTGGGAAATCCAAAAACATTTTGGAATTGATTTTTCGCGAAAACGGTAGGTTGTAGAGAGAAATTTTGTTAACAAATATTGTTAAGGACAGTATTATCTACAATTTATGTCATTGTGTCACTGCTCTATGACGAAAAGTGCAAAAAGTAGAGGGCGCCAAAGTTGCCAAAAATGACTTTTTTCACTTTTTCACCGCGAAAAATTGTTTATTGATCTTTAGTGTAAATGGAAAAGTTGTAGATCACAAAAAAACCTTCTAAAATGAGTATTCAACGTTTTCCCTACGATGAACGGTGACGGAGATATAACGCGGGAAAGGACGCATCGAAGGCCGCGCTGTGGCGCTTGCTCTTAACAATAATTTTGTACGCCAAGAAATATAGTGCATTTGATGGAAAAAAAATCGCAGTCAATTTTTTTTCATAAATCGTTAGAGGAGCATGCAAAGTGCTTAAAACTGAGTTGTCACCCCCCTGCCCCCCTTCAATTTTTGGGAAATCCAAAAACATTTTGGATTTTATTTTTCGCGAAAACGGTAGGTCGTAGATAAATTTTTTTAAAAATATTGTTAAGGACAGTATTATCTACAATAATTTATGTCATTGGGTCACTGCTCTATGACGAAAAGTGCAGAAAGTAGAGGGCGCCAAAGTTGCCAAAAATGACTTATTTCACTTTTTCGCCGCGAAAAATTGATTTTTGATCTTTAGTGTAAATGGAAAAGTTGTAGAGCACAAAAAAATCTTCTAAAATAAGTATTCAACGTTTTCCCTACGATAAATGGTGACTGAGATATAACGCGGTAACTGTTTAAAATGGAAGTAATATTGAGAAAATGTTATGAAAATGAGTACGCTTATGTTTTTGAAGTCGAATAATTGTAATTTTTATTCAAAATTTTAAAAAAATAAAATAACTGACATTGGAAAAAAGGATCATCATAAGCCCGTTTTACAATACACCAAATCTTGAACAAGATATTGTTTATTTTTCAAATTATGTAAGTATCATACAGCAAATTGTGTGAAATATCGCATTGCTTCGTAAATTGTCTGAAAAAATAGATAAACGCAGCTGTAAAATTATTATACTGCGCAGAATCACAAACTAAATATTGTAGGTAGGTACATAAAAATGTCTCAGTATAAAACAGAGTTCATTAAAGTGTAAAACGGCCATTAGTGTAAATGAAATTTCATATTTTCCGAGTGATTTTTTTGTTACTCGTCATTTTTTTTCTTCTTTGGCGGTTCTTCGGCGGCGCCTGCTTGTTGAACGACATGAGATGAGGTTGGCTTATTAGTGTAATCCTCCTAACGGAAAATTTGGGAGGGAGGTTCGTCAATGTCTACTTCTTTTTCTTCATCAAACGTGCGTATGTTGCTGCAATTCTTCGCAGCGAAAAAGTGAAAAAAGTCATTTTTGGCAACTTTGGCACCCTCTACTTTTTGCACTTTTCGTCGTAGAGCAGTGACCCAATGACATAAATTGTAGACAATACTGTCCTTAACAAAATTTGAAACAAAATTTCTCTCTACAACCTACCGTTTTCGGGTTTTCGCGAAAAATCAAATCCAAAATGTTTTTGGATTTCCCAAAAATTGCAGGGGGTCAGGGGGGTGACAACTCAGTTTTAAGCTCCTTGCATACCCCTCTAACGATTTATGAAAAAAAATTGACTTTGCGATTTTTTTCCATCAAATGCACAATATTTCTTGGCGTACAAAATTATTGTTAAGAGCAAGCGCCACAGCGCGGCCTTCGATGCGTCCTTTCCCGCGTTATATCTCAGTCACCGTTCATCGCACGGAAAACATTGAATACTCATTTTAGAAGGTTTTTTGTGCTCTACAACTTTTCCATTTACACTAAAGATCAAAAAACATTTTTTCGCGGTGAAAAAGTGAAAAAA
This sequence comes from Agonum fuliginosum, assembly GCA_947534325.1. Classification (NCBI taxonomy): domain Eukaryota; kingdom Metazoa; phylum Arthropoda; class Insecta; order Coleoptera; family Carabidae; genus Agonum; species Agonum fuliginosum. The sequence goes on along the minus strand of OX384030.1, from coordinate 31,716,568 downwards.
GTCATTTTTTGCAACTTTGGCGTCCTCTACTTTTTGCACTTTTCGTCGTAGAGCAGTGACCCAATGACATAAATTGTAGATTATACTGTCCTTAACAATATTTGTTAACAAAATTTCTCTCTACAACCTACCGTTTTCGCGAAAAATCAAATCCAAAATGTTTTTGGATTTCCCAAAAATTGCAGGGGCCCAGGGGGGTGACAACTCAGTTTTAAGCTCCTTGCATGCCCCTCTAACAATTTATGAAAAAAAATTGACTTTGCGATTTTTTTCCACAAACGTCGAATTTTTGTTACAGATTGACTGGACTATATGCAAGATTTATCAATATATTATTATTTCTTATATTATTATTCTTTCACCGTGCAAATTTTTCTTCACTAAACAGAAATCTACCGAGCACGCTTTATATATTTCACTATGGACCTAAAATACTGGATTTTCTCGACACTAAACATTATACAGCTAGCCTTCGACACAATTAATCATTAAATTTTGCTTGTTAAACTCTTCGCGCTTGGCATTCGTGGCAAAACGTTTTTCTGGATTAAATCGTATTTGAAAAATAGATCCCAACATGTTTCTGTTAATATGAATGGTACTCTCGGCCCTTTGCCCTTTGCATTTCCTATTATATATTAATGCTCATAAAATTGGTATATATATATATATTTATATATATATATATATATATATATATATATATATATATATATATATATATATATATATATATATATATATATATATATATATACAGGCTGAGTCATCGAAATGCCCGTCGTCGATATCTCCCTTGTCGTTAAAAATACAGCACAAATTTATTAACAGAATTTTTCGTCTACTCAAGGAGCATAACTTAAAATTATTTTCACATATACAGGGTGTTGCATAACGACTTGGCAATAATTGTTCGTCTTTTTTTAAATGAAACACCCTATATATTTTTATATATTTTGAATTGTATTTTATTTACCTATACGAACATATAAATTTAATTTTAGTTTTCCGCGGCGTTGCCAAGTTATTCAATTTTTTCTCTAAAAAAAGCCGAATACACTTATTGTTTTATAAAGGCGTATTGAAGTTATTTTAATAGTAAAAATTATGAATTTTTTTTTCTATACAACTATAACTATATTCTTTGTTCTGACATAACTTTTTTTTAATGTTATTATACAGGGTGTTCAATACAGAGAATCAAATTTACTCAATTTCAAATGGCTATAACTCGTCATTTTCAAATGGAACACCCTATATTTTATTATTCTGTTGTGTGTATTTTTGCATCTTCTTATGTTATAAAGAATGTCCTATGCCTAAAAACATTAATTTAATTAATTTCGAAATTAATGTTTTTAGGCATAGGACACTCTGTATAACATAAAAAGATGCAAAAATACACACAATAGAAAAATAAAATATAGGGTGTTCCATTTGAAAATGACGAGTTATAGCCATTTGAAATTGAGTAAATTTGATTCTCTGTATTGAACACCCTGTATAACAACATTAAAAAAAAGTTATGTCAGAACAAAGAGTATAGTTACAGTTGTACAGAAAAAAAAATTCATAATTTTTACTATTAAAATAACTTCAGTACGCCTTTATAAAACAATACGTGTATTCGGCTTTTTTTAGAGAAAAAATTGAATAACTTGGCAACGCCGCGGAAAACTAAAATTAAATTTATATGTTCGTATAGGTAAATAAAATACAATTCAAAATATATAAAAATATATAGGGTATTTCATATAAAAAAAGACGAACAATTATTGCCAAGTCGTTATGCAACACCCTGTATATGTGAAAATAATTTTAAGTTATGCTCCTTGAGTAGACGAAAAATTCTGTTAATAAATTTATGCTGTATTTTTAACGACAAGGGAGATATCGACGACGGGCATTTCGATGACTCACCCTGTATATATATATATATATATATATATATATATATATATATATATATATATATATATATATATATACCAATTTTATGAGCATTAATATATAATAGGAAATGCAAAGGGCAAAGGGCCGAGAGTACCATTCATATTAACAGAAACATGTTGGGATCTATTTTTCAAATACGATTTAATCCAGAAAAACGTTTTGCCACGAATGCCAAGCGCGAAGAGTTTAACAAGCAAAATTTAATGATTAATTGTGTCGAAGGCTAGCTGTATAATGTTTAGTGTCGAGAAAATCCAGTATTTTAGGTCCATAGTGAAATATATAAAGCGTGCTCGGTAGATTTCTGTTTAGTGAAGAAAAATTTGCACGGTGAAAGAATAATAATATAAGAAATAATAATATATTGATAAATCTTGCATAAGTACATAACTTTTTCGAATACTTTGGAAAAATTTATAATTCTCAATATATATATATATATATATATATATATATATATATATATATATATATATATATATATATATATATATATATATATATATATATATATATATATATATATATACTATACTATATATACTATAATTACATTAATAGGCTATGTTCCTGAAGCCATGGGGGTGTCCCTCTTTAAAAAAAAATGTTTTCATAATAACGTCTCGTACATGCCAATAAAAATTTATAATCATTTACTTACCAGTTAGACTTACAATATTTCTAACTTTATCTCTTTTAAAAGAGATGTTAAGGTCACCCTGGTGTTTCTAAGGAATGACTGAATATTTTAATTGTAATAATTTGTAATGTACGTATATTTGTGTTTTTAAATTTTTTTATTTTTATGTATGATTGACAAAGCCAATGATATTGTATTTTACTTTTTATGGAAATAAATGTTAGTAGTAGTAGTAGTAGTAGTTTAAAGTATAAATTAAAATGATGATGACCTCATAATTTGCTTTATTCTAAATTTTGAAAATCTTAAAAGTTTATAACTATTTTAAAATACGTCTCTGGTTTGCTTATCGGTTTCCTTGTACATAGCTTCAAAGGAACCTTGTTAGTGGTTAATTATTGTTAACTTGGCAGTTACGTTTACACTTGTGCTTCTCTCGCCATAATAGAATTTGCTTTTCTGTTACCGAAGTCCACTATCTAGTATTTGAGGGTTCTGAAATTGATTTATGTCTTATTATATTGTGATATCCTCATGCTAGAATAATGCATGCTTCACAAGCTTGCTCGTACATCTCCGCCACACATGTGCATTTAGACTGCATCAACTCAAGTTAATTGAGTATTGTGGTCTTAAAGGAGATCGTTGCACTCAGAAACTAACCTCAAAGATGATTGATAGAAGTTTAAGAGACTACTATAATGAAATTTGGTTGGACAAATTTTATTATTGCTTTGTAAATTAGCATATAGCAGTTTTTTTAAATTTTGGCAAATTGTTGGTTTAATAAATTATCGCTATTTCCAAAAAGAAAAAGCCGAAAACAATAGTTATTAATAAATTATATACTGAGCGTAGTGAAATATGTTATATAAGAACAAACAATATTTTATAACTTCTCATATTTAGCGAATATTTTGTTAACTGAGACAAAAAGTACAAACAAGTGTGCGATAAAAAATAAATGAAAAATTATTATAACAGATTAAAAATGCTGATGTAAAAAATAGATTAACTATAAATTGTCAGCAAATTAAAAAATTAAACGGGTTATATAATAGTCTTAAGAATCAGTGTTTATTATTAAACTATCAACTTGTGGGACATGTAAAAAAATGATATTACAGGAATAAGAAAGTAAATTTTAAATGCCAACAAAGGGTAACCATGGTGGTTAAACTGTGATCATTTTTCACAAATTAACGCTACTCCTCGATCATTCTGATTGATTGAAAATGACTTGTGTAGAATAATTAATAATAAAAAATTATTTGACAAAAATATATAATATTATAAAAATTATATTAAGAACAAAGAAATGAAGATTTTTCTCAACTTCGCTTTTACCTTCAATGTCGAAAAAGTTCAATGTTTTTGTTGTTTGTTTCCTTCGTCCTCTTACATTAAAAAAAATCTATAATTTGCCATACATGGTAGAAAACCGTAGTATTACTTAGTGTCCGAAACCGAATGTACCCCATAAAGCATATAACGAATGTACTCCATCCGTTCGTTCGTAGAATAAAGGACTCTGGCTTCAATAAATAATTTTATTAGGTTTTTATTTTATTAGTGATACATGAGAAACAATGACCTATTAAGCAAACAGTTCTAAAGATAACATATTAAATAAAATATTAGAAATAGTTAAAAAAATAATAATTTCAACCAAATGTGTATATACGAGTATATTACACAGAGGCAGAAACATATTCCAAAGAAAAAATACTACTAAATACACTAATAAGCAAACATGTAACACACATAAAATTTTGAACCGTTTATTTCAAATAATAATAACTTTCCGCTACATATTATTGGATTGCAGCTTCTATAAATTAGTCGTAATTTATTTTGCATAATGTAAACTACATTTACTAATAACTGTTTCCCGAAGAAATATTTCAGCAACTAAACCTACGTACATTGTTTGATTCGACACAGCAAATATGTGAAACAATTTAATGAACAGCGTGTGTCCATAGTTATCAAATATTTGCTTCCAAAATGATGTCGTTCATATTTGATTAAAATTATTACTTAAAACAAAACTGTACTATTGCAGTTTACAGAATGAAATCAATACGATTCAAGGATATGATGACAGTATCGTAGTAGAGCAATTATGTCATATAAATAATTATGTATCCGTTAGGAATGATCGATAGCATAATTACACATAGGTTTGCAATAGCTGTTATCGCTCCATATATCCGCTTAGCTGTATGTTATGGCACCTCAGAAATTGAAATATGTTAATATTTAGAGCAATAATTTTCATTCTAATTAAATACTATAAACTATAGCTGGCACACGCACACGCAAAATTTAATTCCAAATATTGTATTAGTTTCAAATTTTGTAAACTGTTAACAGTCCTTAGTTTCTGATAAAATCACAATAATATATGATGAATAAAAGAACTAATATCAAAACTTCTAGTTTATTGCACTTGCGAGAATTTAGTAGTAAAGCTGCAGAGTGAACAATTTTTTCTCTGATTGTGTTTACTATGGTAATTATTGTAATAAAAACAATTTTAAAAGACACACATATTTTATTAACTACCTACTAAAGTTCATGTCTGAATATAAATTTATAAAATCATAGATTACAGGTGTCATACCACCTAAATAATATGCCAGAATAAATAAATCTGACGTGGACACCACATGACTTCCTTGTACGCCTATTAAACTGTTCATACTTTTCTTAATAACTAAAATGTAGAATAATATTAAAACATCTGACGTGGCCACCACAAGACCTCCCGCCATACCTACTTTATTCTTTTAACTTATTATACAAATATATTAATATATAAGTACTACTACTTATTTTTTTTTATTTTATTTAAACTGCAGAAGAAGATATAAAGCATATTTTACTATTGTCACTGTCATGTCATAATCATTTAAATTTTACGTAGTAACAAATGTTAATCGATCATGGACTACAAGATACCGAAATACTAAATTATAAATTATACTTTAATTATTCTTAAATGATACCAGATACAAAAATATTTATAAAATACCGATTGTAGGTAATAATCACATGATCTTTCATTTAAAATAAAAAATATTTGAAAAAAGTACTACTTCCGGTTTGTAGATTGAAACCAAAAATAGGAGGTGCACAACTATACTCTATTTCAGCTTAGAAAATAGTAGATGGCACTGTGAATGCAGTCCGTTCTACACCCAAACATTCTATTAGTTTAAACTTTGGCGCGAACTACAAAGACATAACGTATTCCTATCATAAAGAGTGATAAACCTACCTGAAGATGAATAAAAATTGTCAAAATAAAAAAGAAACACACGATGTTTTACTATTTTCAGGTTATATAAACTTGAAATGTCAAACGGAAATTAAATCGCGAATCTCTCCAATGTTCGCTGATCCACCTCTCGTCTCGACCAATCAGATTCAAGGATATCATCGTCCTATCTTACTCAACGCTATTTTCTAAGCTGACATCAAGTATAGATGCTATAACAGTCCTAAATACAAAATTTCAACTTTCTACGTCTAACCGTATTTGAGTTATGCGATATACATACGTCCGTATGTACGTCCGTCCGTCCGTCCGTCCGTACGTACGTACAGACGTCACGACGAAACTAGTCATAATGGATTCAGAAAAGGTCAAAACGGATATTTCCGTAAAAGTCTGAGAACCGAAATTTTTCGCGATTATACAATACTTCCTTTTTACTCTGTACAAGGAAGTAAAAATAGATATTATATTTCATTTGCTCACTTTATATAAATAGTACGACAGTACTTACGAAAATAATGATCTTCTATTTATGCAATTGATAATTCAAAATTTTTAATTATTGTATACGAACCCGACGATTATTAATAAGATTAAGTTGTTTTATAGAATTTTTCAATTCTACAACATTTAGGTAGGTACTAAGTATTTTACTGAACGCTTTAATAGTTAACTAGATTTTAAATTAACTATTGGAATATGTACTTTCCATAACAGTAGGTATACACATACGACATAATCAAATCAATCCCTAAAGACCGAATTGATCAGTGTTGGTAGAATTGTTCAACAACAACTAACATCAACATTCAATTTTCTCATGAAGTTAAACAAGAGCACTATATTATCATTTGTAGACGTAGGTACTACTTTATATATTCTATAACCAAATGGATTCACCTTAAATAAATGAATAAATGTATTTTTGCTTTGTGACATTATTTTGTTGTGTTTTTGTGTATGATATTTTATTTTATGATTGTCCATTTAGATATTTTTATTTTCAAAAAAATAACAATTACTCACATCTCTTTTTACTGGAAACTTTGTAGCATATAGATACCTACTAACCTACTAGCAACACTATACCTTATTTCAGCTAAGAAAATAGCAGATAGCACTGCGAATGCAGTCCGTTATACACTCACACATTTTATTAATAATTCAAAATTTGGGGCGATCTTAAATAATATTAATAATGAAGGAAAAATCAATTACTGGAAGTCAGTCACAAGATTTGAAGGCTTTATTTCATCTCCAACCGGTTTCTACCCCACATGGGTCATCTTCAGGGACTACAGTGAAATTTAATAAAAAATTTAGTAAAAGAAATAACAGACATTTACAAAAATTTAAACTTACGTGAAAGTCATAACAAAAATTGTATACATAAAATTAATTGTAAAACACATTTAAAAATATTACATGGATCAAGTCAACAATTGTAAAAATAATAAATGTATGTTACAATTGTTGACTTGATCCATGTAATATTTTTAAATGTGTTTTACAATTAATTTTATGTATACAATTTTTGTTATGACTTTCACGTAAGTTTAAATTTTTGTAAATGTCTGTTATTTCTTTTACTAAATTTTTTATTAAATTTCACTGTAGTCCCTGAAGATGACCCATGTGGGGTAGAAACCGGTTGGAGATGAAATAAAGCCTTCAAATCTTGTGACTGACTTCCAGTAATTGATTTTTCCTTCCTTATCTCATCATCCAGTCAAGAAGTTTTCATTACATACAATAATAATAATAATAATAATAATAAAAATAATAATACTTTATTAGATAGCAAAAACGCTAGTTAAATACAACCAAAAAATATGATATTACAAAATATGAAATAGTAAATGGTATGAAACATACAAATAAATAATATAGACAAGAACATTTGAAGCTTAAAATATACCTACTTAAGAGTACCTACATCAATATTTGTTTCAGATTTTTTTAAACGTAGATACATTTATAATTTCTTTGTTTTTAGCAGATAATTTATTGTAACATGCAAATCCTTCTTCAAAAATAAATATAATTTTTGATATATACATTGTTTTTCGTTCTGGTAGAGTATGAGTGAATTTCGTTATTAAACTGCAAAGTATCATATAAATAACTGGGAACTAGTTTTTTTACAATTTTGTGAACAAATATCATAGCTGTATAAGTTATGTTTTGTTAATAAGACTGTCAGTCATAACTATGAAATTCAAAATAAGAAGGTATAAGTAGTGTTAACGAAAATGAAAATGTTAGCTAGTGTAAATCCACCTTTCATCTCGACCAATCAGATTGACCCGTTATCTTAGCTGAAATGAGGCATTAGTGACGATAATTAATGTAAAAATATGCTATGAGTTTCTGTTAATATACATTACAACTTTCTCAAATATTATCCTTAAAAAAATGTGTGTATAATGTGTAAGGTGGTTTTAGGGGTGTTTCTTTTAAAACTGAACAAGAACAGAGATTTTTAGACCCATTAATCTAGATATTTACACAAATAAGAACTTTAGTAGAAATAAGAAAGAGAAGTATAAATAATTAAATGGTACATTGTCGACTTTACTCAAAATCAAAGTAGGTAACAAACTTATTTGCTTTTGTTGTTTTAAAAGAAACGGCTATTTTGTTGGCATGGAAATTTCAAATCTTGTTTAGCTTTAAAAATGTATATATTTCAGATCATAATTACATTAACATTTCAGAGCAATTAGTAAATGTTTAATCTGCACTATATTTCTCTCAGCAAGCCGAATGTCGCAGTAGAAAACCTAACCTAACAACCGCTGATAACACAGTGCAATTCATAATTCGCCTGGGGTAGCTTACACGAACTTAAATTACATAAATAAATACTACATCGTACGTTCGTACGACTGTTTTCTGTTCTAGTTCACTCTGTAGATTTTGCAGCAAGCAATCTCAAGTTTCCAAGGTTTACATATAGTTTAGCGTAATGAAGGTTCCGCCACTGTATGTAGATTTACGTTAACACTGCAACTGACTTCATTTTATGAATCTAAATATTTTGTGGAAACATCGTTGTGTTAATCAGATAAGTACAAATCTTATTTGTAATAAATTGTACATTTACTTTTCGTAAAGAGTGATTGCAACTTAATCCATCCCTTTATACTTGAAAAACTTCAAATATGCAACGATTATAAGTCACAGCTCATAATGTACTATTGTTCATTTAAAATTTCTATGTAAACATATTATATTTTAACAGTTGATTCACTGTTTCTTGTTAAACAATATATACATACAAAATTAACACTAAGCCCGTATTTGTTGCCTTATTTTTTACATTTTCTAAAGAAAAATATCATCCATTCGTGCTTTATATTACCTACTTGTATTGTATCATTGCCGTTGACACAGTAATTTTGAAAATAAACATTGAATTATATATTTGATTATACGTAACGGTATAGTATAAAAATTATTTATGTGTAAATAGGAAAGTATGAAAATTGTTACAGAATTTGAAATGCTAGGGACTGACAAATATATATCTTTCAAAATTATATTTCAATATCGTTGTGAAATATGATACAAATGTAGAGATATCGTCAATTCCTTTTAATCCAACTTTATTTATGTAGCAATAAATAAAAACTGTTTTTAACGTATTGATAGCAATAAAAATATGTTTGGAAAAATTTTGCGAAACAAAGCAAAAACGAAATAAAGAAAAATACAAACAAACGATAACACATTACCCAAATTCCGCAAATTTTTAACTTGTATTCATTACATGCGTCATGACAAATTATGGGTGTGGGTGCAAACATATCTGAATAATGAAAAATGCACTGTTTGAATGATTGCACAAATTAAATTCTTCAACATCACATAAATTATGTTACGGCAAGAATTTATACCATTGTAAAAATTATCGTTCTACATTTTCGAGATATTTTGCGATTTATCACGTGCAAATATAAAATCTACATCAAATGTTAGGACAATACCTACGTCACTGGGTCTAGAAACAAGCCTTTGAAAAGAGTTTCAATAGCAAGCAGGTAGCAACCACCAAGCAGCATCCTAAAATGCTGGACATGCAATATATGGATGTGGTAAGTATTAAATAGTTCAAATAGTTTGAGAGGAATTTTGCCTTCACAAAAGTAAAAGGATTTTTGAACTTCCAAGCTAGCTACAGGTGAACGCAACATTGAGTAGAATGGTTTAGTATTAGGTAGGTATTACAAGCAGGGCAAGAAACTGGTAAACAAAATTAAAACGGTTATTTATACCGGTTTTCTTAACCTGATACTAAAACCGGTTATTTAATTAAATTAATTTATATAAACATCAGTTTATTTGCCCTAACTAATATTCCATAAATAAAATTTTATGTGATATTGCTTGTTTATTAAGCTAGTAGCTAGAGAGCCGCGGGTCTAAAACCGCGACGAGAAGAAATACGTCTTCCGTTTAGTGAGATGAAAGTCTATCCCTTGAAAACCCCAAATTCCAAATATTTTTGAAATCGGAAATATTAAATATTAAAATATTAAATTTATATATGTCTTCCGTTATGATAACTTTGTTTAAAAAGTGACTAGTAATCATTTGACAAAGCGGACGACGAATTGGGCAGGGCGCACTAGTCGAAACCAATGTTTGAAAATTTTGACCTCCAAAATCGCTCATCTGGAAAATTCGGCGTCTTCAATATGCTTACTTTTGTGTTCATTTACTTTGTTATGGTCTGTACATCGGGAAAATCCGGGTGGAAGACTTTTTTAGTAGGGCCGGGCTTCAGGGTTGACCAAATAAACAAATTGAAAAACTCGCGCGAGCGGCTAAGTTAAAAAATCGAAAACTGGATTTGAATTCAATCCTATGCTTCCAGATTTTGCATGTAGCTTCTTCAGGGCCCAGAAAACCTAATTCCCGAAGGGAAGACTTTTTGACCAACATATCACCCCTTCCCACTTCTTTGAATTCAAACGAAAAATATTACGGGAAATATACAGAAAATAGGAGAAATTAAAGAATGCAATTTTTAAAAAATGGATTCACACGACTTCAATTAGTCCAGTTTATTATTTTACTTATTACTAAACCATATTGTTTGACTTTGGTAATAAAATAATAACTTTGTATTTTAATATCTTTTTAATATAGTGATTCTTTAATTAATTTGATAATTTGCAGAGTTTATTTGCAGGTACATTTATAATTTTATAATTAAATTTTCCTGCCAAAATCCAAAACTGTCTAGTTTATTTATAAAATATACAAATATAATGTATTCTGTTGAATAAAACACACTTGCGTATGCAAATATTTTCTAATAAATTTAATGTTTACAATAAAAGAAAACTGTATCAAAACTAAATGAATTTTTTCAGTTGCAGGTTACAGCGTTGTAGCACTTCCGACCGCTCGCTGCAAGTCTAGTCTAGTGTGTGCGTTAACTTTCATGTTTACATGATATTTTGGTATTTAATGTGCAAAACTAAATACGGAAATTAAATTTTAGTAAATACATAATAATTTGATTTGATATAATTCAAATTAATATTATCAGATAATTAATATTTATTTATATTCTACGCTGATTAACATAATTCCGCGAGAACTAGTAAAAGTATTAAAATTATGAAAAAAAAAAAAACATTTCAAAAAGTGAGCAGGTATGTACGAAACAAGTTTTATAAACATACTTATGAAACAAAGGTATTTAAAGTAACTTACATTTATTATTCAGGGAAAAAGTGAGAGCCGAGACTAACCGAAACAGAATTTTTTTAATATGTCAGGATCAAAACCTAAAGCAAAATCTTTATTTATTTATGGGTTACCGGTTTTTATTAATTTAATTAATTTAATTTTAACTTACCTAAGTACTTACTTACTTAAGCTTATCTACCGTTCGTGGTAAAAAAATTGATTAGTGCCAATTTTCAGATAGGTAGGTAGTACATTTTAAAATGAAAATTTAAAAAAATTAATGTTTTTACTGCAAGTATATAAATTTTTCTCTGGAAACAATATAAGGTAATATATTTCTAGCATTTATATGCCACATTTTTTACAAAATAATACAATCACCTGATGTCAAGCCCTATTTTATAGCAGGGACCTTATTCCTTCCTTCATTAAAAAAGTAAATACATCAAGTTGTATTTTCTACTCAAAAAAACGTTTTCACGGCAGAGACAAATTGTATGACGTGACTCATTTTTTATACATTCTGGTCGAGTGCTATTAGTGCAGTCGACTTTTGAATGTCAAAAAAGCTAGTACCCCCACTTTACCCAAAACAATTTTTTTAGGCCTATAATTTTGTACTAATTTTGGACATTTTTGAACCATAAAAATCAAATTTTGATCCATCGTCATTTCAGAGATTGGACAACTCGATATCAGAGCAATAAAGCTGGTACCCCCACTTTGACCAAAAAAAAATTTTTTAGGCCGATAATTTTGTACTAATTTTGGACATTTTTGAACCATAAAAATCAAATTTTGACCCATCGTCATTTCAGAGATTGGACAACTCGATATTCAGAGCAATAAAGCTGGTACCCCCACTTTGACCAAAAAAAATATTTTTAGGCCGATAATTTTTTACTAATTTTGGACATTTTTGAACCATCAAAATGAAAATTTCTGTTGGACTCAACAATGGTTTTGTTAGCATAGATTAGTTTATGTCAAAAAAACGGATTTCTGTTGGACTCAAGAAGGGTTTTGTTAGCATAGATTAGTTTATGTCAAAAAAACGGATTTCTGTTGGACTCAAGAAGGGTTTTGTTAGCATAGATTAGTTTATGTCAAAAAAACGGATTTCTGTTGGACTCAAGAAGGGTTTTGTTAGCATAGATTAGTTTATGTAAAAAAAACGCTAGGTGAACCTAGCGTGAACCTAGCGTGAACGAGCGTGAACCTAGCGTGAACCTAGCGTGAACGAGCGCGAACCTAGCGTGAATCTTTTTTTTTACATAAACTAATCTATGCTAACAAAACCCTTCTTGGGTCCAACAGAAATTTTGATTTTGATGGTTCAAAAATGTCCAAAATTAGTAAAAAATTATCGGCTTAAAAAAATTTTTTTGGTCAAAGTGGGGGTACCAGCTATTGCTATTGCTCTGAATATCGAGTTGTCCAATCTCTGAAATGACGATGGGTCAAAATTTGATTTTTATGGTTCAAAAATGTCCAAAATTAGTACAAAATTATCGGCCTAAAAATTTTTTTTTGGTCAAAGTGGGGGTACCAACTTTATTGCTCTGATATCGAGTTGTCCAATCTCTGAAATGACGATGGGTCAAAATTTGATTTTTATGGTTCAAAAATGTCCAAAATTAGTACAAAATTATCGACCTAAAAAAATTTGTTTTGGGTAAAGTGGGGGTACTAGCTTTTTTGACATTCAAATGTCGACTGCACTAATAGCACTCGACCAGAATGTATAAAAAATGAGTCACGTCATACAATTTGTCTCTGCCGTGAAAACGTTTTTTTGAGTAGAAAATACAACTTGATGTATTTACTTTTTTAATGAAGGAAGGAATAAGGTCCCTGCTATAAAATAGGGCTTGACATCAGGTAATTGTATTATTTTGTAAAAAATGTGGCATATAAATGCTAGAAATATATTACCTTATATTGTTTCGAGAGAAAAATTTATATACTTGCAGTAAAAACATTAATTTCGCAAGATTTAATGTAATTGTATTCATTGCTTCTTTCCCGTAACTTCTTGTTTTGTAATTCTTCATTGTATTATTTTACTTCTCTGCAAATCCTTGATTTATACAGACGCTATTTCGGATACACAATGTACAATATTAAACATATTACATATCTTTTATTCATTACGGTACAATACGAATTTGCCTTAGGCCGATCCTTTACAAAAAATTATGATTTCGCATGCTATTCTACATCGTTTATTGGTTTCTTAAACATAATAATAACAAATAATTTATGGTATTTGTAACATACTGGAATATTTGTAAAAAAGAGGGTTTACGCCCGCCACTTTGAATTAACTTCAAATTTTAATAAGTTTTCAAAGCTTGAAGCTGCGAAATAATCAATTGAATTTATCAGATTTGTTTCAAAATAGAAAATATTTGTGTCCAAAAATTGCAAAAATTAGCAAGATTTAAATCAACATATTTCAATTTTAGTGTTTTGTACAGTAGGCAGGTATATTTTTGTTTGGAAAACGAAATGTGAGATTATTGGTAATATTGAATTAGCAGGTTTCATGTGTTTATAGTCATATGTAGGATCTCATCATGATATATAAAAGTTGTCAAAAATGGTAGTGTAATTTTTTGATGTTCTAACCTCAAAGTTCGTCATGTTTGGTGTTTCTGTGCATGCTTCTCACAACCATCGATCATACAGGCGACATTTTTCAGGCTGGCCTTTTGGAAAGGGGGCTCGACAAAAACATATTTTTCCCAGTACTTAATGTTCCCAACATATTTTCCTGCATGTATAAATAATCACAAAGCCGGAATCAGAAATTAAATAAAAACTTAATGTATAACAATTAACAAATGTAAGTTGACACCTCATACGAGTTTGTTAGGTACCTACTTATATACAATTTTTTTTGACCAAGAACAATGATAACTGATAGGGTAGGTAATATAATGTAATATATTTTAGTGAATTCATCTTAAATTTGACGATGTTTAAATTTAAATTCATGTAACCACAAAGTTTGTTATAGATACTGAACTAATGTTTAAATAAGGAACAAAGTCGTAGCAAAGTATTAAACATTGTTTGGAAAATTTGCAATTTTTAAACTAACTACCTAAAATTTGGTTACTTTAATCCTTCAACTTCCACGTTATAGAATTCAATGAATTTTAAATTATCATTAGTTAAAATATAGACCGGCTGAATGTTTGTACATAAGGAACTTATTTTAGTATCGGTATAAAGTTTCGCTTCCTTTTAAATTTCAAGGCCTACTGCGTTTGTAGAAGTTATTAATTTCCCAAGTGGGATAAAGTTAACGAAATAATATTTTCCCGAAGGACTTGTACGTATACATTCGGCTTCAATAATTTCTCTAACATTTAAATAATGTAGGTATGTATTTTGTTTAAATTGTAACGAGTTGGCAAATACAATATCAGGTACCTAGTGTATTCATATATGCATATTATGAAATATGAAATGATAGTACACTATAGTTATAGTCTATTTCAGAATGAATGAGAGTCAAAATCAAAATTTGCAAGGTTTATATTGGATTTTTTCCAGATGCGGCAAATAAAACTACCAGAAAAATCAGATGTAACTTTAGGATGCTCATAATATGCCGCACGTTTTGTACCTGGCACGGAACTTACTTCTTGAATTTTTCAGAGTTATTTGTTTATGCAATTATGTTAACTAAAAGTAAAAGTTTTTTAATAAAAATTTATATTTTTTAATGTATTATGGTAAAAGCAGAGAAACTAATACGAAATTTCTGTTTAAAAAGATCTATAATTTCATTTCTTTTTGCACATCGAATTGATTTTTATGTGAAAATTTTATAGCCTGTTGCACTATTGAAACATTGAAAGACTGAAGTGATACGATGACAAACACTTTCAAGTCACTAAAGTATTTGATAGCATTTTTACTTCCCTATTGCTGACAAGACAATATGGCAATAGTATTTTCGATCTACGACGTAATATATAGAAAATGGCCCTAAATATAGAATAACTGAATAACTGAAGTAGACATTTTATGCGGAACATATTTTATTTAGCAGAACTATTATAGTAGCTTTTATTTAGTAAAATTTAAAATTAGGGAATCGAACCGAACCAGAACAGAAACGAAAATCGGAACGAACCGCAGGAATTTTATCGAACCGCGAACCAAACCGAACCGTTCAAAAATAATTTGATAAACCCATAACGGCAGCTGAACGGTTGTGAACCAATTCGGAACAGTTTAAAGTATTATTTGAAATTTAACGTCTTTTCATCGAATGCTATTAACTTTTAATAAGCAGTGTTGTATTTTCTATAGTTCAGTTTAGTTCTTAATTTTTTTTTATATATTAATTATATTTTAGATAAAAACTGCAACGATTTTTAAAATTTAATTGCTTGTTATTTAATAAATCATAGAACCGGAACCGGAAAATACGCCAATCATCCCAAAATATTATCCTTAATATAATAAAAACTCAATTGAATAGTAAAGTACTTACTGCCAATACAAAAATTTACGTACTTATGTTAAGTTAAATGAGTAGAACGTATTTAAAAAAAGTAAAATAATGAAACTATTTTGATGCTTAATAGTATTAAAAACCCAGGTTCCATGAAACTTCAAAGTTCTTGTAGGAAAATTGCTGTTTCTGATTAACATCCTTATCCAGCCACAAGATTACGAGCTACTGTTAATGATATTTTGTAAAGTGTTTGAAGTTCCCAGGTTCATTTTGGAAAACTTCAGCAGTGTTCATAGTGTTCAGGTTTCAGTCCTTCATAATCAAACTTACAACGACTTACAAAGAAGATACAAGTATTGATACTGGGTGATAAGGCAGGAAATAATTTAATTTAAAAAAATAACCCTAAGAATTACTGAAAGTTTTATTAAAATCACATTATTTTGGTACGTATACTTATTGTTTGATTTTTTGTATTATACTCTTTGTTCTATTAATATTATTATTGTTCTATTAATTTTACTTATTAGGGTTTACGGTATACGGTATTATATGATATTTACAGTAATATTAAAACTTGGATATCTAAAATAATGGTAAGTATAAGTACCTACATAAAATGTACATAATATTAATCCAAATCTAAATCTAAACTCTCTGATTTCATAAAAACAGAAACGCTTAGTTTTTGCTTGTTCTAAAAATATGTATCGTTAAAGTAGCTACACCATACAATTAATATCGCGATATACTATACCTACTTTCATTGATTCAAATAATATATTAATAAATAACTTATTTTTTTACCTATTATTTAAATAACATACTGTCTCAATCGGCTTAATGTTACCAGTAAGGCAAAGGTATAGCATAACAATAATGTGAATAATGGAATGAAATAAAAGCAAATTATTGACATGTTTAGCCGCACAAGGTAATATAATTTCAAAGAAAAAAGATTGAACTAATTCTCCCAGAAGCAATAATTATCAATTAAGTCACAAGCAGTGTTGTAATAGATAACAATATTTTTCATCTAGATAAAGATAACTAACTTTTTATTTATCTAGATAATCATTAAAGAAATTATCTACATAGATAATAGATTAAAGATAAATTATTATTATCTGAATAATTATATATTAGATAATTTATAGATAATATAAAAAATATACATTACATGTTAAAAGTAAGTAACCAGTACCAGCTGACGAACTGGCAGCGTTGCGAGCTTGTGCGTTGTACGCTTGGACAGTTTGATAAGTATCTGAATTCGATTAAAATAAAAAATTAAAAAATCTGACTTAGCCACCATAAGACCCCCCGCCATACTTACTTTATTCTTTTTATTTATTATACAAATATATTAATATATAGATACTAATACTCACAAATATATTTTAGTCATTTTATTTAAACTGCAGAAGAAGATATAAACGATATTTTACTTTGGCATTGTCACTGTCATGTCATAAACATTTAAATGTTACGTAGTAACAAATGTTAAACGATCATGGACTACAAGATACCGAAATACTAAATTATAAGTATATACATACATCATCTCGAAAATACTTTAGTCGTATTCTATGGATCCTAAAACGTGCTTATCTCTTAAAATCTCACACTCGAAAATTTTGACCCATCACAATACCTTCCTTATAGAATATGAGGCGGGAGGTAAAAATTGTTTACAATTTTACTAAAATTGTCATCTAGATAATATTTATTTATTTATATATTTTACAAGGAGAACCAACCCTGTAAGCAAGAATCATCTTCGCGACGTTGCTCAATATCCCAAAAAAGTTACATTTGTAATGTTAGTGAATAACAAGAATGTAACTTGCCAGAGAAGTTCGCTTGTTAATGTTCCACGGCGTGAAGTTACAATAACATTATATAACAACTACACAGGAATAACTTCTCAATATCGTTACATTGTAACATTCTGGTAACATACTAATTATAATTTCTATATGACATGTCTTGAACGTTAGTCTTTAAACGTCCTAACTGTTACCTTTAATTAACGTTAGATTACAACTTCTTTATGACACGGCAAATGTAACATCTCAGTAATAGTTTATTGTATCATTTTCATAACTTCGCCTAATTAACGTTGCTGTGAAATCTCAAGAATGCCGGTTTTAAGGCATTTGAAAAATTGTGTACGAATTTATCCATGTTTAAACAAAAATGTTTATATGAACTGTAAATAAATCAGACTAATCGTAAACGTGATTTCGATAAGTATCTACCTAAGTGGGTTACTGAAAAATGGTTCCTATTTTTTCGAAACGGTATAACCTTCAAACTTTGTGAGAATATGTTTCTAAAACGATCATATCTTATCTGTCAGTCTTGCATAGAATTCTACTAACAGTTTGTTATCCAAATGAAAGATTTTGGAATATCGCTATAAATTATTAATAACTCCGAGGCAGTATAACATAAAAAACAAAGTTTATCATTTTTGACAGTCGATAAATTGTCTATAAAATGTTAGCCACATTAAAAATTTACTTCGTGGCTTCTTCCTCAAAACTTTATACATAGTATTAAAAATAACATTTTAATTTTTACAAAAACGTAAAACACAGCCCAAACTCAAACAATATCGGACAAAAATTTGTTCTACATTTTAAATGACGATGGAGTATGAGTATATTATTATACATTTATATGTTCAACTTATCGCTAGATAATAATAAAACTTCAGATACATTATGGAATAAAATATTATTCTTGGCGTAAATAAAAAATTTGACGTCAAATCAAATGATATTTTAAACTGTCATTTTTTGAAGGTTATTTTTTTTATTCTGATCCATCATGAAATCAGTACCTATTTAAATACCTACTTTTCCCGCCTATTCCCAACTTGGGCGTGACAATTTTACAGATGATGCATTTTCGCATTTTTAAAAATAAAGATAGATTCAGTCAGTATAAAATTCAAAATTGATATTATGTTTTACCACATTTGAAAATTAATAGATAAAATTTTTATATTTAAAATGTGCGGAAGTGACTATTCTATTTGAATAATTTCGTCAACATGTTGCTGACGCAACAATTTATTTTATAGATAACATTAGATTTATCATATGTAGGAATTTCATCTTTTAGTTTACTAAAAATATTACCTACTTTTTTATTGTTATAAAATACAATGTGGGTTTGTTCATTTTGTAAAATTTTACTTAAATCATAACTTAAACTTAAGGACTGACAGGGATGATGGTAATAATAATAATAACATGAAATATTACAAAATACCTCACATTAAAGGTTTAAGTTATGAATTAAGTAAAATTTTACAAAATGAACAAACCCACATTGTATTTTATAACAACAAAAAAGTAGGTAATATTTTTAGTAAACTAAAAGATGAAATTCCTACATATGATAAATCTAATGTTATCTATAAAATAAATTGTAAGAAATGTGAAGGCGTATATATTAGCCAAACACAACAATATTTGAAAAACAGAATAAATAATCATAAAAATGACTGTAAAAACCTAAAATCTGAAAAAACAGCATTATCTCAACACAGTATTAATTTACAACATCATTTCGATTTTGATAACGTTTCAATTTTGGCATCTGAACAAAATTATAAGAGAAGGAATTTCTTGGAAATGGTATACATTTTCAAACATAAAAATAGTGTCAACCATAGAACAGATACTTATAATTTATGTAAATGTTATCAAAATGTTTTAGAGTTAAATAATACTAAATTAATAATACTAAATTTTTCAAAATTGTTTTGTTTCGTGCCAATTCTTATGTCTACGTAATTTATAGCGTTTTCGATTGGATGCTCGCATATGCTCTCAGAGTGCTCTGCGAGCAACAGTCGTTTTCGATTGGGAATTTCAGAGCACAAAATTTGCTCGATTTGTTTTCGATTGGTATCGGTTGCCCGCTCGGAGAGTGCTCGGCGATCAAAAAATACTGCTCGACGTCAAGAGGTCGAGCAACATTTTTAGAGCAAATATGGCGGCGAACAAAGTAACTAAATCGTTAATTTTGGATATATTAATCGAATCTTCTTCAAGTAGCGAAGATGAAGGATTATTGGAATATAAAAAGGAAGAAAGTAGAAAATTTTATTTCTAACATAGTTGATAATTACAGTGAATTACAGGTTAGTTGTTTTGATATTATACGCTAATAATAAATAAATAAGCAGCTATAGACCCTTTTCCTTGCAGTTTCGAAAAAATTTACGATTATCTCGCACAACATGTGAAAACTAAAAATATCACAGACAGCTATATTTTAATTTATCGCTCTCTACAGTTTACTTGTTCGATTGAAAACACTGCGCTCTCACCGGTCTGAAAATTTTATGCTGCTCTGTCGCTGCTCTGTTCTGGAGCTATGACGTCATCACAAAAGATCGAGAGCACTTTTAGAGCATGCCAATCGAAAACGCTATTAGTTATATTAACGTTTAGTGACTTTTGTTCGTTGTAATAATTTGTAACTGAAGTTGTTATTATTGACAGTTGTCTTTTAACCTTGTAACAAGGATGATCTTTGGCATAGTAAATGTAAAAATTTGTAATCTCAATTGGTAAGGATTGTTACACTTATTTTGTATAAACATTGTGATAATTATTTGGTCTGGTTTCTTCAACTTTTAGCACTGATGAAAGATGAATATAATCCGAAACGTATGCAATTAAGAGATTGAATTTATTTAATCCTTTCTTATCCAACTTCCGAATACTCATCCAATTGATCTACTTTACTGGATACGATTTTCAACTTTAATTGTATCTGTAAAGTTTAACAATAGCATTTCTATGTTACAGCTCCGAGTAATTATGAACCATAGAAATAATAATAATAAACCAGCCTTAATCTTTTGTATTATTGATTTAGTTCTAAGCAGTTTATCTGTGATTTAAAAGACTTGTTCTACTAATTCCATTCTTTTATAAAAATGAGTGTATCTGTGATTATACCTAAGACTATAAGTTGTTCAAGTAATTTATATTGTCATTGTTATTTATAATAATAAATAATATTTACATATAACAATCATTTTTATTTTATGAAAACCGAACATTAACCAGAAGTTAAAATATAACTGCCATTTAACATTTTATTGACCTGCTCATTTGACGTTAAATGAACGAAACTTAATAACAATACTGAAACATTATAAACTAACTACTCAGTAACTTCCAACGTGACGTTATAAGGTAATTCTTGCGCGAAGTTAAACAGAAGTTATACAGTGTCTTCTCTGTAACGTTCGATTATTCGACACTGAAGTAGGACATTAACCATCCCTGTGACGTTCTTGTTCCGTTCTTGGGATCAAATGAATAACGTCACAAGTATAACTTGAACGTTTGTTTAACATCCCTGGGATGATTTCTTGCTTACAGGGAACAGTCAGATGACCAATAACAGGTTCTCACGAACAAAACAGATAATAATTATAATACAAATAATAATTGTTACCAATTGTGCAATAACATTAAAGTGATATAACATAATATGAAAAAATCTGACGTGGACACCACATGACTTCCTTGTACGCCTATTAAACTGTTCATACTTTTCTTAATAACTAAAATGTAGAATAATATTAAAAAATCTGACGTGGCCACCACAAGACCTCTCGCCATACCTACTTTATTCTTTTAACTTATTATACAAATATATTAATATATAAGTACTACTACTACTGCTACTATACTCACAAATATATTTTAGTCATTTTATTTAAACTGCAGAAGAAGATATCAAGCATATTTTACTATTGTCACTGTCATGTCATAATCATTTAAATTTTACGTAGTAACAAATGTTAATCGATCATGGACTATACAAGATACCGAAATACTAAATTATAAATATATACTTTAATTATTCTTAAATGATACCAGATACAAAAATATTTATAAAATACCGATTGTTGGTAATAATCACATAATCTTTCATTTAAAATTAAAAAAATTGTACTAAATTAAATATGTATCGAAATATTTGAAAAAAGTACTACTTCCGGTTTGTAGATTGAAACCAAAAATAGGAGGTGCACAAGTAGATGCTACAACAGTCCTAAATACAAAATTTCAACTTTCTACGTCTAACCGTATTTGAGTTATGCGACATACTGACGGGTTTATTTTAAATAGTACAGCGCTCAAGGTTAAGTCTGGGAAAAAATTTGGAAGTGGATGAAATTTGGCATAGGGGTAGTATTTTAGTAGGAGAATAGGTTAAAAGAGTCCCGCCGCGAAAGCAGTGAAAATTCTGAGAAAATTCGAGTCAAACAAAATTTTCCAGACTTTTCCGGCTATATCTCGGAAAATAAGGGAAATTTAGAAAAATCGCGTAAAACGCTTTTGAACAAAACACCTTTTTGTTCAAATCTAGTGGCTTCAAACGCCCGAAATTTCAAATATTGAAGCATCACTTTCAGGTTAGCGGTGAGATTACTCGAGATGTACCGATCGGATTCAAAAAATTCAAAGTGGGTTTTGAAGGGAAATGCCTAAGCTTTAAAACTCGTGTATTAGAATAGCAATATATGCAGCCAGTAAATTAAAAATAGTCTTTTTCAGAAAAAGAAAATGGATTCTTGAGCACACGATGATAAAACGTTCATATCTTGTGAACGGTTTAATATTAGATGCTGTCCTTGAAGGAATTTGAGGTTCATATTGTCCTCTTTGAAGTGTGCATAATAAAATTGCGTCTAATTACCCCCTTTTCAAAAACGAAGACTTTCAAATTTCGATAATTCGAGAGCATTTTAGAAATTACGATTTCTCCACATTCGGGATGCTGTTACGTATTTAAAAAATGCGCGAAAAATTCTGAAAAAATTTGAAAATGTTGACAATATCCCCATGTTTCGGACAGCTGCTTTACATTGTGGCCAAACGATGAAGTTTTCTGGATATTTTAAAAAAATATGAAGATAGCGCGAAATTTGGCATTTTTTCTTCTTTTAGATATTATTCTGTAAATGGACCACTTAGAAAGAGTTTGTTGGTTGAAAATTAAAGATTAATGTGTCCTCTTTCATTTCCTTATAGTGGAGTAGCTCTCTAATCTCTCGTTTTTAAAGGGCAGGTGTTTCTTTTTGTACTCTACGAGCAAATCATGACGTATTTTTCAAATAAATTTTAGAATAGTAGGTCGTTACTTGTTCTAATGTTATAGAATTTGTCAAGCGTAGATTGTCGACCAAAGTGACAAAATAATATAGGCCAATGAATTTTATATGGTTTTAAACTATCCGCCGTTCAATTACTAAAACATTTAATATCTTACTTATGACTTATATGGCGTTAGTATGTCACCTGTCAATATTTTTTACGCAGAAACAAAAATCAACCGATCATGGATTACAAGATTTTAACGTTTTGCCTTAAAAATTTAATTTTTGAATTTTATTACAGTTCTTTAATGCTACAAGATGAAGAAAATTTTTATAACGTAAGTTGCAAATAACTTTTCCTCTTATTCTCATTACAATTAAACACTATATTTATCAAAATTTAATGAAATTTTTGATAATTAAAATTTTTACTCTTCAAGAAATATCACTTCCGGAGAAGATATTTGTACCAAAATCTAATGAGCTCTTCCAATTTATATACAAATGTAAAATACCAAATATCAAAATTTTTGGGTAATTCGTATTTGAGTTATCCGACATACACACCGGCCTAATTCGTGCTCATCTACTTAAAACTCACTACCCGATTTTTTGCATGATTCCAATACCTCCCTTACAGGTAAGCGGGAGGTAAAAATATCATTTTTCACAATTCCTTATCATAAACCATATAATTTCTCATTATAATTGCTCGGCTAAACTGAATCAAAATTTACTTTTTTTTATCCGCCATTTATTGGCCAAATGGTTTTTTTAAATAAAAACTCATGCTATCTTTTTTGTTCAGAATTTAATGCTCTTTACTTTAGCTGTAGTGATTTTTCTAAATTTCCCTTATTTTCCGAGATATAGCCGGAAAAGTCTGGAAAATTTTTTTGACTCGAATTTTCTCGGAATTTTCACTGCTTTCGCGGCGGGACTCATTTTTAAACTATTCTCCTACTAATATACTACCCCTATGCCAAATTTCATCCACTTCCAATTTTTTTCCCAGATTTTTTAGTGAATATTTTACTGCGGACGCTGGACTAAAAAGGACGTAACCGCCATTTGAATCATT
Source organism: Agonum fuliginosum (assembly GCA_947534325.1). Classification (NCBI taxonomy): domain Eukaryota; kingdom Metazoa; phylum Arthropoda; class Insecta; order Coleoptera; family Carabidae; genus Agonum; species Agonum fuliginosum. The sequence continues at coordinate 31,692,290 of OX384030.1, read as the reverse complement.
TGGAGATAATCAATAAAAACTTTATATCATTTTTGTCTAGCATGATATATTAATTATGTAATATGATTCTATAACTAGATTTTTTTTCCAATTTTCTCATTATGGTTTGGTTTTAATAGGATTTTCATTTATATCTTATTTTAATAACAATAGTCTAAAGAATGTCGTTTAAGTCTATATTTGTTAACTGATAGGTGGTTGAGTCTAAGTGATGTAGGCATTTAGGACATTTTTACATTATACAGACCTTATGTTTGGCGCTTAATTTGGAGATTAGGTCTTTTGGAAAAAACTGAAAAATGGTATTTAAGTCTTTTTGTCAAACGGGTTAAAATTAAAACAATTTTATGAAAATACAAAACTTTATTGTCTATAAGCTATTTCGGAACGAAAATTACTTATTACACTTCTTGTATAGTATTACTTTTATCTTCTCATAATAGGCTTATAATTTTTCTTCCTCTGTCGCTGTCCATTTTATCTGTTAAAAAATATTTTAAATGTTAGTTTATTGTAAAAGTAATTAATGACAGAGTATTCTGATGAAGTAATTAAACTAATGAGTGACTAAGAAATAATAACACAACACACGAATATACAAAATTTTATCCAAAATAAATTTAAAATGATTTTTACCCAATTTTATTTGATATGTTAATGATGTTTTGTAATGTGTTCAAAAATATTTCACATAGCTTTCACGAATTTAGGTATGTCACAAGGGTTATATTTGGCCCATAATACTGTTACATACTGTGAAATTACAAGTTAATAATATGTTTGTCTTGTCGATAATCATATTTTAAATTATGTTATAATAAATGACTCAACGCCAAATTTTAAACGCAAATATTAGTCTTATGGTACATTTATGTATTAAGTTATTGGATTATATTTATTATATAAGTAAAACAAAACCTAGTACAACAACTTTTTACGAATCTAATTAACTTGTACAATAGTAAATGTAATCGTAAATTTTTGTAACTTCCCATAAAAATGTGGCGTTTGGGTCATTTGTGTGTAATAATAAATGACTTAAACGACTATAAGTTTGAAAGCTATTTACTATCTTTTAATAATACCAAAATACTTTTTCGTTGTCATTCTGTTTACATGCATTCCTTATATAAACGTTAATTAGGTCACTGTATACCTAGCTTTATAAATACACAAGAAAACACGACTTACCTTACAGCACTTTTCTGCGTCTCGCTTCCATAAGAATAACATGGCAACTGTCGTTTAAGTCTTTTTAAATTTCAATGCTATAATTTAGAGATGGCGTTTAGGAAAGACTTAAACGTAATTTGCCAGTTAACCAGTTTTTTTGGCGTTTCGGCTTCTATACCATCGCATGCGCAATTTTAAGAGTTTTCAACGATACCAATATTTTCAATTTTTGGCGCTTAAGTCCTTTTGCAATAAATCCGTCGATAAACATACGTCCGTCCGTCCATACGTCCGTACGTACAGACGTCACGACGAAACTAGTCATAATGGATTCAGAAAAGCTCAAAACGGATATTTCCGTCAAAATCTGAGAACCGAAATTTTTCGCGATTACAATACTTCCTTTTTACTCCGTACAAGGAAGTAAAACAAAGTAGTAAAGTGTGCGAGTGTGGTGTGTGTGACAACTACAAAATTTCTTACGAGATGGCTGTTTTAAATTGTAACAAAGAAAGGTGAAATGGATATAATGTGGCAGAAAGTTGCGTTATAAGTACCTATTAATGATTCTGCACATATCTGAGTGCATATGACTATTAGTATTAGACTGTTGCATGTGAAAAAAATATTGTTGTCTTGTATTTCTACTTGGTATATGAAAATTAATTAGGCACGGTATATTTAAAGTATCATGTAATTATTTAAAGTTTTGTATAGAAAGAGTATATCATTGAGGTACATGTCAATTAAGTAAGTGTAGAAAGTGTATCTTAATAAGAGGGGCCAGTGACATGGTCAGCCCCCCCACCTCAACTTTTTAAAACTTTCTCATTGCTATTATTTTGTGCTGTATAACAAAAATTTTGTGCTCCTCATATAAGGTTAAAAATCAGCATAGAAATAAAAGGGGCCATTGACATGATCATAGCCCCCCTCAACTTAATTATTTTTAAATAATTTTTGTACTGTTATATTGTGCTCGTTTTGTGCTGAATTGTGCAGCAATAAAAATATTTTGTGCTCAACCCGTGTATGAGATATTCATAGTTAAATTATGAGGGGTTAGTGACGTATGCCCCAAAGTTATAATATTTAAAATTTAATTTCTTGATTGTTTTGTGCTGAATTATGCCGTATAACAAAAATTTTGAAAGTGTCTTTTAATGGCTAAGTCAAAAAAAATTAATTAAGCATATTTTTTGCGTTGCTATAATTTATCCGTAATTCAAGAATAAAAAGTTAGGAAGGGCTAAGTTGACTCTAGCACTAGGCTTTCCTTCTAACAAAATATATAAAGTTTTCTTCATTATTTTGATATTACGCATTCATATAAATTTTTGCGCTTTTATATATTTTATTAATAATCCAAAGAGAAAAGGGCTGATTTGACAGCAAAAAAATTGAAGATTGTTCATATTTTACTATTTAATTTTATTCAAGTACATAGCGCTCTTTTGCACCACAAATATTATTTTAAAGTAAGGAAAGTAATAAAAGTAATTATTTATTATAATTCTTTTATACTGCGATTATATATCATCTACTTAAATACATTTCACTCTTATGGTCCGCTAATAATTTGTTTTGCGTTACCCGTATTTAGCAGTAATTATAATTACATAATTTATTTGAAAATGCGCGCGAAATGCGATCAAAACAAATAAGTGCTTATTGCAAGTTTTAATTAACTAGATAAACGGTAAGTTTGTTTACACAATTGTTGTTGGAGGCTTAACGCAGGAACAACTGCTAATAAGTACTATGTAATCCAATTTTTATAATCTGGCTTAAAAACTATTTTACTTCTATTTTTATAAAAACTTTGTTATGGGCTCAAAACTTATTTCTTCATAATGCGTATTAATTTGAGAAATCCAATAAAAGTATGTTATTCAATGAGAGGTAAATGATGGGAATTTAATTTTACTGTACGACGAGATACAGGTAAGTCTTATATTCATTCGAATAAGTTAATTGCAATTTTAAACTTAGGTAGAATAATATTTATTATACTCGTACCTACTCTTTTTATCTACGACGTTGTTTATGTGGTTTCGTGTTTATTTAATGAGGTGAAATGCTAATGACCTGTAAGATAGTCATTTATAACAACGATACTCGCCTTACGGCTTATGAAGTACACATATTTTCATCTATTCTCTTTTGTAATTTCCATATTTTCACATTAAATGAATAACACAATTTTAGAAAATTTCTTAAATTATTTATTAAATTGCATATTATTATTAGTTCTGAGTATTAAGATTTTATTTTTTGGGCCACTAATAAAGTTAAAATAACAGTAAAATAATTTTTGAGTAACATTATTTAACTTTTAATACACGCTAAGCCTCCAACAACAATGGCATAATAGTTATTTATGTTATTTTTATTAAAACGTCAGAATTGATATTTAAAAAAATATACCTATTTTACAATAATTATTGATGAATGACAATTTTTCTATAAGTAATATTTTTTATTTAAAATCAAAGTATAGTTCTTGGGTAGATGCAATTTGACATCCAGCTAATTTTGTTGACAGTTACAATTTTCACGTTTTATGTTTTTATGTAGGTATAGGATTTTTTTACTTATTAATATTTTGGGCCAGTATTCTAATATTGATACTCTAAGAATAAAATTTATTTAAAACAAAAATAGGTAGATCAGTATACTTACACAACCTAATATTGCTGTCAAATTTTATCAACTTTATTTTATTAGTATTATACCATGGAAATTAATTAGAGATGTAGAGTAAATGCGGGAGGTAATATGACAAAAGCACATCAAATTACTTCACTAGTCAGGTAATATGTCAAATTCCCTCACTCAAATGATAAGAATAATATAATTATTATATCACTGGCGTAGATAACCAAATTTACCGTTTATCTTGTTATATATTTGTTTTGATTTTTGATCGCCTTTCGCGGGCTTTTTCAAACAAATTAATTGAATTACTATAACGAGCGCGGAAAAAAATTATTAGCGGTGCATAAGGGCGCAATGTATAAAAATATAATCGCAGTATAAAAGAATTATAAAATTTTCTCTTTTCTCTGTCGTCAAATTAGCTCTGTCAGTTTAAAATTTGAATAAAGTAAATCTGACGCAAACGCAAAATGTCAATTTAAGAAAGTAAACTAGCGCATAGGAAGGACTATCTATTAAATAATAAATAAATAAAGACTAATGTCAGTTTGGCTCTTCCTAACTATAATAATTGCTTTGATTACAGCTGAATAAGAGAAGCGCTAAAAATAATATTTTCGGTGCAAAAGAGCGCAATGTACTTAAAATTAAAATAAAGTAAAATATGATACAACTTTCTTTTTTTACTGTCAAGTTAGCCCTTCCTATTTGGATTATTAATAAGATAAAATATATACAAGCGCAAAAATTTATATTAAAGAGTAATACATTTTAAAAATTAGAAGGAAAGGCTAGTGCTAGAGTCAACTTAGCCCTTCCTAACTTTTTATTCTTGAATTACGGATAAATTACAGCAACGCAAAATTTTTTTTTTTTGACTTAGCCATTAAAAGACACATTCAAAATTTTTGTTATACGTAATAATTTAGCACAAAACAATCAAGAAATTAAATTTTAAAAATTATAACTTTGGGGTATGTCACTAACCCCTCATAATTTAACTTTGAATATCTCGTACACGGGTTGAGCACAAAATATTTTTATTGCTGCACAATTCAGCACAAAACGAGCACATTATAGCAGTACAAAAATTATTTAAAAATAATTAAGTTGAGGGGGGCTGATCATGTCAATGGCCCCTCCTATTTCTATGCTGATTTTTAACCTTATATGAGGACCATTTTTGTTATACAGCACAATTCAGCACAAAATGATCACAAAATAATTGTAAACTAAAATTTTTAAAATTATAACTTGGGGAGGGGGGGGGGTCTCAGCATGTCATTGAAATATTTCAATCTTTGAGTGTAACTTTGAATGTTGTTTAAAAAAATATCGTACAATGCTATTAAAAAGGTTAATTCGCGGTTTGAGTCTTCTTGAAGTTTATTACAGTATTCAATATTTCTTATAGATTTATAAAAAAATTAAAAATAGATAAAGGTAATACGGATTTGTATCTAGATAAGATAATAAGATAAATAAGAATAAATATATCTAGATAAGATAATAGAAAAAACTATATTATCTAAATGATTAATCTACAACTGGTTACAAGGTTGTAGTATAATTGAAGAAAACAATTTAGAAGGCGTATTGAGTCGAGTATTAGCTTTGTAATAGTTAGGTCTTTAATATTTATTGTCATAATACGAAATCAGCAGAATACCATTTAATGAAACGTAAGTCAATATTAATTAATTTATCAGTCAATTAACAGGAAATTACTTTCATGGATACACCGTTTAAATGCAATAATGCGTGTGATGTAGCTCCACTAAAAAATTCACCCCACATTGATCCATTTACAGTTAGAAACTGGGGCTAAACGTGAAATGGTGTTTTTAATTGGGGTATATGGTATACCCTCGGGTTTACCCTGCGATATAAATTATGTTTAATTATTCGTTAGTAAATAATTCATCTACTATTGACTTTAATAATTTGTTGTTTTTTTATCGAGAACAGAATTTAAAAACATTAAACTGTGTAACAAAATCATGAAAAGATGAGTACAATAAAAAATTATATAGATAAACACTTTATGAATTAACGTTACTTTGCTAAACTTCATAAAATTCTGAAACAACATTTGACCACAATACAAACACCCAATATACGAACCAAATAAAATAATTAATTAATATTAATACAAAACTTTGTTTTTGTATTGTAGTTATTTTTTAATTTAACGCTGAAATTTTGTGCCGCAGATTAGTACTAATATTGTTGTAATATTTTACTTTAATTTTTTCACTATTTGAAAAACTTTTAAAGATCATCAAACAAAAAATAAAATTACAAAATCAAAATATTGACTGCTAGTACAATAAAATCCGATAAGTCGGACTCATTTCATTATAATTTATAAATTATTAACTGAAGTAACCGGGTTTTGTCCGGGTTGAACTTTAATTGGTGTACCTACACAATAAATTAAAACGTTGTTTTTAAGTTTACAATATTTTGTATATTTAGCAGGTATTTGTTCCCTAGGCCTCCTTATGTTTTTACTCGGTTGCTCAAAATGGTAAAACGATTTGCTACGCAAAACTCTCTGGTCATCTGAATTGGTAAAGTTGGTTTTGATTTATCTGGCCGCCATTTTGTTTCGAGAAGGTGGACAGATTTGTCTATGTCTTAAGTTAGATCCTTAATTTTGAACTAAATCGGCGCAGTGCATTTTGAAATAACTACTCGCGATTTTGTTTCAAGATGGCAGACTAACAGTTTAATATGCCTATAAGTATTTTAGATTAGATCCTTAATTATTACAGTACCTAATTTGAACCCAATCGATTGGCAAGCCGCTTTTTTCAGGATGGCGGACTGTAATTTTAAAAGACCTATGTTTCAAGTCAGATTTTTAGCTATTGTTGTACCAAATTAAAACGTAATCGTTGCAGTACATTTTGAGATAGCTAACCGCCATTTCGTTTAAATATGGCGGACTATCATTTGAATATGTCTATGTTTCAAGTTATATTTCTAGCTATTACTCTACTAAATTTGAAAGCAATCAGTGCAGTACATGTTGAGATAGCTAGCCGCCATGGCGGACTGACTTTATCTTTATAGAAACCTTTGCGGGCGTGCACAAAACAACTCACCAAAGTTTCATCACAATCGGATGAATGGTATAGGAACGCATAGAGTACAAACAGACAATCACTCATTTTTATATAAGAGTATAACAATTTGTTTACTTATAGAAGACAAATTTCACAGCATTTTTATATTTATTGTTAATATCATTTACATAATATGAGCACAGTGTCTACGGTTGAAGAGTTTCATTTTTGCATAGAAAATATGCTTTTTATTTCTTGTAGTTAGAACATTAACGAAAACGATCCCATAAAATATATTGAAAAAGTTAAGTTTAATTCAGATTCAATCTACTTACTATACTGAAGTTTAATTCAGAGCAAATCTACTGACATCAAGGATAGAAGTTTATTTACGATTGATTCTACTGCGACAGTATCTTATTCATTTAATTAAAGAAAAAGTTTACGTCAGATATAAATTGTCATCTGAGTTAATATTTTTTGTATTGTATCAGTGACTTCTGTTATCCTTTGTTTACTCCTTTCCACCATTTTGGTAACACCCCGCTATTTATTAGTTAGACAGGAAAACAACGAACACTCTATATATACATAAATCTTATCCTGACAAAGGTGAGCAAATATAACACGGGACTGATTTACGGTCCCCTGTTTATCGGCCCTGCCGTCCTGCCCTTTGCTGTTAGTTCCTGCAAGTTTGCTACCTAAACTATGTAGTATTTTGATGAACCGACGACTCTATAATGTCCACTCGAGATATTTATGGGTTATGGTATACGAATCATTATTACTAACCTACCACTTTATGACAATTGAATAAACACCGCCAGTTTTAATATCCTAATAATATTTAAGCCTATTGCTCCGTTTTATGAGTTAATCGTAAAACTATTTGAGTTACTAAACATTTGGTATAATGAATTTTTCTTCGTAAAGCTATGAATAAAAATAACTTTACTTTTTTGTTTAATTTAAAACACAATACCGTAAAATCAAAGTTAAGATTGTTCGTGGACAGTACCTATAATACCCGTGAGTTGTTGATTGGTTACCGCACACATCGTACAATAATGTATATCTATTAGAGATGGGCGTGGGAGTGAATTTTGATTCAAGCTCACGCCCATTCACGAAATTGAAAATATTTCGTTATTTTTTTAAATTTTCACGTTCACGCCCACTCACGATTTAGAATTTTTTTCACGTCCATCGGGTTACGGTTTTTAATTTTTTTTTTCACTCCCGTTGGGTCACGGTTTTCAATATTTTCCCACGCCCATTGAGTCACGGATTTCAAAATATTTTTCACGCCCGTTGGGTCACAGTTTTAAATAGTTTTTTCACGTCCATTGGGTCACGGTTATATTTCCAATTTAGTACTACAATGTACCAAATAAAATATGTTTTAATGTTTTTTCTGTGACGAAGATTTGGTGGGTTTTTTGTCATATCTATAATTTCTTTAAATGTAATTTTATATCATGTGACAGATATTTGTCTTTGAATTTGGTTTGTGTGTGGCCACTCAGTTCCTAAATTAAAAATTTTGTTCACTTTCACAGTGGGTCACGCCGTGACTCACCGGGACCCATTAAATTTCACGCCCAGCACCCATCTTTATATTTTGCTCACGCCCATTCACTTCCTGCACAAAAAACAACGTTCACGTTCACATCCACTCACGTCCGAAATTAGAAATTTTGTTCACGTTCCCGGTGGGTCACGCCGTGACCCACCGTGACCCATTAAATTTCTCTAATATCTATATCGTTAACTCTTGTAGTTATATGGGCTTGCCGAACCCTATTTGGGTAAAAGGTGTGATAGGTACCTATGTATGTATGTATATATGTACAATAAAAGTGTGTACCTACTAAGAGAATATACCAAAAATTTTATTTATAATACGTGCTATGACAACGAGTTATGATAACGATCGTAAGTGAAGCATATTCTGATAAAATATAAATGTATTTTACATAAAAAAAAGGTTATGCGACTGAAATTTGATTTTAATTAAGCAAATAAGCAAACTGAAACCCGGTAATTAGTAATATTTCATTAGTCAGCTAATTAAAATGTAGGCAACGTTGAAAACAAATCAAGTCCAGTAAAAAAGTTTTGCGGTGTAAATTGTCTTAAATTGGATATATTTTTAAATAATTGGCTTCATTTGTTCCATTTCACAGGCAAGCGAAATTAATACCGCGGGAAAGTTGTAAAATGTTTCTGATTCTGTAAATTTCACGGCAATACGTGAAATAATTCGAGCCAAATGCGCTCTTTATTATGTCAAATTACGGACAAAAAACAACCAAAAGCATTGAAAATTTGTTCAATTGTTATAAATTTCATGTTAAGAGCAATATTTCTCCCGTGGTTTAAATTTGGAATTCTCAATTTCATGTAGGATTTCTCGAGCTGTCACTTGTCTCCTTCCGACACCGAACTCTTTATTTCTTAGAAAAACCACGAACTTTAATCGAAATGTAAATTTTAAGTTCAATTCCATTCGTCTCCGTTTATTGTTTCAACTAATCCGAATTTGAAATTCGAAGTGGTTAGTCTAAAACAAACCATCGTCCATCGGATATTGTATGTAAAACCTTTGGTTCCCGGTGAGAACAGGAAAAACATAAAATCAATGTAAATGCACTTTGTTTATTCCATATTCTTATGTAACTTTGTTACATGAAATTTAAAAAATAACTTCTTAAACCGATGATTTATAACAATAAATTATACTGTAAGTAATTAGTCATGTTATATGCAAATGTCTAGCAATATTGTAAGTGAATCAATGAATTTGTTCTACACGACATGACAAAAAGTAACTTTTATACAGGAAGAAATATTCTCTTAAAATATTTCCGCATAAAGCAAACATTGTAATGTTGCCAGTTAGAAAAGTTTATTTGCATAGTAACACTGTGGCGACGACGACTATGCTATGACTGCCATTGTGAGTTGTTTCTTCCTTTGACAAATATTTCTCATATCATTACTGCTCGGTTTTGCGAAAAACCTTTTCCAGACTTATTTGAAAAAGGAAATAATTAATTTACAACATCGTCTGGTGGCGGCTGCAGATTGTTTTGTACATTCCGTGTATTATAAGTGGCTCTGACAACATTGTAACACGATTTTAAATGTTACTTATGCAAAGCACTCCGGCATTTTCCTGTCTTTGAGAACCATGATTAATTTAATTAAGCGTAACACTGCCTAAAAACACAACATTATGCTGAGCTCTAGGTGTAGATTGACTTGATCCATTTTACTTTAAAATTAGATGCATTGTTTAAATCTAAAGTACAGACGGTTCCATTTGCCGAGACACAAGGACTCACTGGTCGACGACCGACGAGACGAGACATTTCACGACAGGAAGTTACATTTGCATCTTTTGAATAGTGACACCGATACCCTTTCTTTACATTACACTGATTTTTAATTTCCCAAAATAAAACAGACAGTACAAGAATACTGAATTATGCATATTTCTTTCTTTTTGTGCTTGTATATAGAATACCACTACTTTCAATTAGTTTGAAGTGTGGATTTTTCTTGTTATCCGTCCACATGACCGATTCAGGATTTGCAAACGAGCTCAATTTTACAACAGAATGGTCAGCTTCTATTCTCGTCTATTTCTATTATTCTCTCTAACAAAGTAACTATTCCAACACTATAATTTTGCATAGTTTTTGAAATAATATACAATACCCAATAAGTTTTAGGAACAGGTATTCATTTTTAATCTAAATCATATTCAAATACTATAAGTAATTATTGATTGTCTAATCTAAACCAATAGAGGTCATTCTCTTTTATACTAAAGAAAACAATCAGTTATTTTACTAACTTTTTATTCAATGTTATTATTTCATCAAAATCTAACAATAGTTACAAAAAGCTAACAAGTTGTGACAATATCATGCTAAACTATCAGAATATTCGCGGATTAAACACAAAACTGTCTGAATTTTATTTAAACGGTGCGACTAGCTCGTTTGATGTTATTACAATAATAACGAATAACTGAAACCTAACTCAGTGACAGTGTGAAAGACAGTAAACTGTTCGATTTCAAAAATAAACTGTGTATAGACGGAATCAGACGAGGTACGTTGTCAAAATAAATGGCTATGATCTATGTCGTCCTCAACGAATATTTTTATATGTAAATTTTTTGTTGATGTCATAGCCATTTATAGGTTATTTATTTTGATGACGTACCTCTGCTAATTACGTGCCTCTACTATACCGCAGCAACCGTAATCCAGCAATTATAGGCAAATCGAAAGGTGGAGAAGTAGGTATTAGCTAGGGCTGCGAAAAAACATCGATCTGATCGATCTGCTCGAAAGATAAATCTTCATGGGGAAACTTGATATGATCACAGGTAATCATTTAATCGATCAGATCGATTAATTTCTTTGATCGATAAGATTTGTTTGATTGATCAGATTTGACTGATCGATAATTTTTTGTCACTGAACCATAAATATGTTAACACATGAGTCCCTAATTTGTGTAAAATTGTGGAATAGTATTTTATTTACGGCTAATACTTACTAAAATTAATTAATAATTAAAAGATAGACCGGGTTGATCAAATCAATCAGATTAATTAAATCGTTGAGATCGATCGATCGATTTAATCGATTAAATCTGACGATCGAAGATCGATCAAAAATTTTGATGATCGAACAGCTCTAGTATTTGCAGCGGTCAGGGCTTTTCCAATTATTTGTCAATCTCTTAAAAGCGAAAATATTTGAATTAAATTTTTCGTCAAACAATGCACAATTATAGTTATTGTAGTTTATATTTCCCCTGATGCTTCTACTGCGGATTACGAAAATTTTGATGATGCTGTATTGTCACTTCCTTTTGTATATTCAAACAATGTTCTAAATTTAGGTGATTTGAATTTACCTGCACTATATAAATATTATTCAAATAACACAGTTACATATAATCATGTTCAAAGCTTCGTTAATTTTTCTCAATTGTTAGGCATTAAGCAATTTAATAATGTACTCAACACAATAATTGTGAATTCTAACTTAACTTACTTAGTTCTATGCATTATGCATTTCTACCTTTCGGTGTAAGGCTTTCTAATATGAACTGCAAAGACGTACAATGCAACATTGTACGTCTTTTTTATTTAAAAAGACTGTTTTCCTAATTAAAGCCTGTAATCCAATAAACCTTTCCAAATATTATATTATAATAAAAAAATTTATAGGCCTTAATTAAGCTAAAATTGAAAGTTTTGACATATTCAGATTTATTACAATGTTTTTAGAGGAATTGGGTGAAATATTACAATTTATACATAGTGAAGGATGATGTACACCTTTAGTAACTAAGACATCTAGGCTGTGGTCTACTTTGCAGTTCATATTAGAAAGCCTTACACCGAAAGGTAGAAATAAATAGAACTAAGTAAGTTAAGTTAGAATTCACAATTATTAGTGTTGAGTACATTATTAAAATGCTTAATGCCTAACAATTGAGAAAAATTAACGAAGCTTTGAACATGATTATCTGTAACTGTGTTATTAGAATAATATTTATATAGTGCAAGTAAATTCAAACCACCTAAATTTAGAACATTTAGAACAATACAGCATCATCAAAATTTTCGTAATCCGCAGTAGAAGCATCAGGGGAAATATAAACTACAATAACTATATATATATATATATATATATATATATATATATATATATATATATATATATATATAGGGTGAGTCATCGAAATGCCCGTCGTCGATATCTCTCTTGTCGTTAATGATAGAATGTACAAGGACCTTCCAGCAGGACTCAAACGCATCAAACGACTACTTTGAATTTTGTTAAATTATAGTACTTTCTGGTCTTCTGGCAGGACCTTTAAGCATACCGTTCTATTCCTTAAATTTTAAGCTATATGCGCATTTTTTCCCCGAGTCTGTACCTTTATTGGTTCGCAAGTTTCCTGTTCAGTATTAAAAATGCTACGAACTGGGAGCCGCGTATCTGTGCCCGCAACAGTGTTTGATGGAAAAAATGATAACTCTTGGAGTTTTTCGAAATTTGGAGACCAGTGGCGTAGTGCCAGATGCTATGGGATTGTTAAAAAATATAATAAGATCTAAAAACTTAGCTACAGTTCAATGGGAAATTGATGAAAGCAATACAAAAATATCTACATTAGCTTTAAAAGTTGAAATTGAAAACAAAAACGGTAATGTACATTATATTCATGTAGATTATAATTGTAATATTCATAATTCGTATTTTTGGATATTGAGAATGACGATCAAAAAGAATAAATAATTTTTTTTCGAATATGAATTTAAACGTTTGAATACCTATCCCAAAACCCTAATACGCACCACTGATTTTTCAAAATTAATGTATTCGATTACACACTATTTATAAATAAAAACTGGCACGTTTAATAATTACTAGGTATTGCAAGAAGCTCAACGTTGTACTGCTGGAAGGACAGACTTATTTGCGGAATATCAAACTTCCAGCAGGACTCTCGCCTTGTACAAAAGTACTTCAGGAAGAGCTTCCAGCAGGACAACGCTCTGTACGTTCTATCATTAAAAATACTGCATAAATTTATTAACATAATTTTTCGTCTACTCAAGGAGCATAACTTAAAATTATTTTCACATATACAGGTTGTTGCATAACGACTTGGCAATCTTTTTTTAAATGAAACACCCTATATATTTTTATATATTTTGAATTGTATTTTATTTACCTATACGAACATATAAATTTCATTTTAGTTTTTCGCGGAGTTGCCAAGTTATTCAATTTTTTCTCTAAAAAAAGCCGAATACACGTATTGTTTTATAAAGGCGTACTGAAGTTATTTTAATAGTAAAAATTAAGAAATTTTTTTCTGTACAACTGTAACTATACTCTTTGTTCTGACATAACTTTTTTTAAATATTATTATACAGGATGTTCAGTACAGAGAATCAAATTTACTCAATTTCAAATGGCTATAACTCGTCATTTTCAAATTGAACATCCTATATTTTATTATTCTCTTGTGTGTATTTTTGCATCTTCTTATGTTATAACAGGTGTCCTATGCCTAAAAACATTAATTTAATTAATTTCAAAATGCAAATATAATATTTATTGAAACATGCTTGACTTCAATGATAGTTTATCCGTATTTAAAACTAAATTGAATTCTATTTATGTAATAGTTAATAATGTTATGTAAAATTTACTCTCCTCTTATCGGTAGCCACATGCCCAATTAACAAAAACCCATAAGAGAAATACCCAAAGACAAATGCTCAATTGACAAATATGCATATTGGTTGTGCGATGTGCGCGTGAGCAGCCGGGATTAATACGGATAGCGGCGCCGGGAGGCTAGGCACAACCTATAATATTTTATAAAAAAATTTAAAGAAACATTTCACATTATTGTTCATTTTTATGGTGAATTTGAATAACAATGATTGAAATACAAGTTTTATGGAGGTCCAGAAAAGGAAATCAGTACCTACAGTCAGTAGGTATAGTATGTAAAAAATCAGTACCTACAAAATATCTTTCAAATTGTTTTCAGTATAAGGGTCTCAAAATCAGTACAAAGTACGCTAATTTACACCCATGAGCATTTGTACACAAGGGCTTTTGTTTGCGTGGGCAATTGTCCGCATGGGTATTTGTCAATTGAGCATTTGTACTCTGGGTTTATGTCAATTGGTCTTCTGACCTGGAACCCTTTTTACCTCTCGCCACTCATATCTGGTAAGAGAGGTACTTATTGTAATCATGCTAAAATTTCGATAGTGAGTTTTCAATGGATAAGCACGTTTTGAGGTCCCTAGAACAAGATTTTGATAATTTCGCGATGATGTCTGTGTAAGTGTCAGGATGGATATTGGAGGCACGATAACTCAAATACCACTGAATAAAAAAAAATTGAAATTTTGTATACAATATAATGACACACTAGATTAGATCTGATTAGATTTTGGTGTTGATCGTGCAACCGGAAGTGGTAGTTTCTTGAAAATCTGAAGAGTTTTTCTGGAATATCCTCAAAAATTTTGAATTAAATGTATTTTTTTAAATAACATTGTATACTAAATGTTACTGTCTACAATATGTATTCAAAACGTTGTTTCTATCTACCACCATTTTCCAATTACAAGAAGTTAAAAATTTGTGATTTATCCTACCTACCTATGAAAACAAAAAATAAAATATTTGAGTGTTAATGTCATATGAATTTTTGACTTTTTGGCAAATTAAAATGGAAAATATAAAATGTCATTTCTTATTTATAAGGTCATAATAAACTTTAATAATATTATAAAAACTACAATTCTCGAATTCCCTTCTACAATGGTATATTTGTGAGTAAGTACCTTCATACACACTTAGTAAAATAGTAGAGTATATGGCGAGAGGTTATGTGTTGGCCACATCGAATTTTTAATATCAATATTGTGTATTTGAATTAAAATGTAATATTCTGTAATTGTAACTATTAGGGGTGAAGGGGGCAGTTTTGACCTAGGGGCAGTATAGAACATCGTAATGTTAAATTTTGCTGTTTAACATTATGTCGCCATCTGTTGCATTTTGATAGTACTATTAATCGCGATTCTAGAAAAGTAAAATATTTCAACAAACGGCATAGTATTTCCATGTTATGTATGGTGAACAGTTTGTGCACCTAAATTGTAAGTATTTCAAATTTTACTCATAAGAATTTACTAACTTAAGTTTAGTTAATTTCTAATACTTTAAGGATACACTATTGAATTTAAAGGATTCGGAATAATTTTACGTAATTCTAATATTTATTTAACGTACTGAGTAGAAGTTATAATCTCAATTTTAAAAACATGTGTTAAGGGGCAGTATTGAATTTTGATGTATGGGGCAGTTCGGAACGTATAAAATATTACGTTGGGCAAATCACAGAAGAAAAAGATGACGAGGATTACGATATAAATGTTATGAGGAAACAGACTGATGGAATGAAGTTTTATTTTCCTCAAATTCTGGATAAAGCAACTGTTCGAGCGGAAGAAATTGTTATGAAATTACCGTCACCTATTACAAGTGGAACAACAGCTCGAACAACACAAGTATTTAGTTTTTCCTTTAATAATTTCAATTCTTATACTATTAACTAAGTTTCCTGTAGTAATAAAACTATGTTTTTTTGCATTACTTTAAAAATCTTCTGCCTTATATATGTGTGTTCATTACTGCCCCAGAACAAATCAAAACTGCCCCTGCTTTGGGGCAGTTTTGAACGATTGCAGATATTTTTTGAATGTTTTTTTTCTAAGTTTAGAATCAAATTAATTTTTTAGTTTTTGACATCAAACGATAGACAAAATGTTGATATATTTTATGATAATTTTGTTATTTTAATAAGAAATATAATAAAATATATAAAAATGAATTTGTAAATTTTGTTCTAAACTGCTCCCTTCTCCCCTATGTCCTGTTTAATAATAATAAAGGAATAAATAAACTCATTTCTATGTAACGTAAAAAATTAATCTATTTGTATACTTGTTTGGTACAGTTTCGTTTAATGCTTTGTTTTATTTAAAGCAAATGTAAATAAAAATGAAAAAATTCTTCGCGTAGTTTGTAATAATAACTTTATTTTGTTTCGCTGTTTCTGTAGTTCTATTCATTACTTCTTCAGGAAGTTGTTTGAAAACAAAATATTATTTTTCAGGAAAAAAGCACTACCTACATCATAACTACCTAAAAGTGTATAAGTATTTATATCTCCGCGAATAAAAAACTATATCGATTTGCTAAATATAACAACAAAAACAAACATCACAGCGATGTGCGCTAATCCCTAGAAGGGTCGCTTGGCCAAGAACTGAGCACAGGCGTGGACAGTACGACACTACACAGAAGCAAAACTTGGCGTAAGGGTATATATATATATATATATATATTTAATGAGGATTACTAGGGCTGCACATGCGTGCACAATTATTTATGAACTGCATCGCATTGTGCTTTCCACGGCAGCAGTTAATGCCTAAGCGCACCGACGGATTTTCTATTCGTGATGAGTTAAGCCAAAGCCCAGTTGCCGAAGCTGTTCACTGTTGGCATTCACCGTTGCGAACTGTGAAGTGAAGTCGATGTTTTTACTCGAAACATGTGTGATTTAAATTTTTATTGTTGTTTTCTTTGTCTTTGTGGAGTGAAGTGTATTTTTCAGCTTTCTGTCTACAGCATTTTTTTACATTGGACAAATTATTTTTTACTGATTTACATGACAGACCACCAGAATAGAACAATTATTCGCTATTTTTTTTTAAATTATTAGATTTTCTTATGAAGCTAATGAACAACACATATTGACAGTTGAGAACAACGCCAAAACTACGCATCAAAAATACTTAAAGGTAGTTAGACAAAACTAATACATACCGTCTCAAGTGATTAGTTATCAAAATAATTATTCCAATTACCTTACATAGAAAAATAAAATAGAACTCTAGTTGTAGCTGAGCAAATAATATTTGTTCACCGCAAGTGGAGAAAATACCATTTTCTTCTCGCGAAATAGTAAGAACAGTATGTTTTCCATCTCTAGAAAGGAAAGTGGGCAGTTCTAGTTCTATGTTTCTTTTACATAACAGTGTTATTCATATATTATAATACATGTCGTGCAAAAATGTTGTTTCGAACATGAGACGAAAGCTCTTTTTCCACTCTCGTTCGTGACACAAACTTCGAGCTCTAGTGGAAAAAAGAAACGCTTTCCTATCTAGTTGGACAAATCACTATTCGTGACGGTAGGTACTGTAATCTTGCTTGAAATCAGGATTTTAAAAAATAGAGATATACTAGCGTTAGAACCAGCTACGCGGTTTTAACGCTATGCATATTAGCCTATTTAATATCAAACTCGATATTGATATTATAATTTAAAAAATTTTAATTTACACAAAATTCCGATCGTCGACCGTTATTTTCAATAATTTTATAATATAGCTACAGCTTCTTACCCTTTAATTTAAGATCAAACTCGATGAATTTGTCGTACTTTCCAGTGAAAAAGTTCCATATTTGCTATTTCGTTTTCAAATATGTTATTAATTTTTACTCTGAATGTACTAAGACTTCTGACGTCTTTTTCTGCGACTGTACTGTAATGATTGTCAATATTTTTTTTTTAAATAGTACAAAAATGGATGAAAATACTAAAAACATTTACGCTCTCTCTATTTTAACTCAATATAAATAACAAATTGCTTCTATTAGTTATATTACTTAAGATGCATTTTAAATCTTGAATTGTAAACGTCAGTTTGACACAATGTAGCATTGTTTTTTATCAGTCAATTGTTGAACGTTTGATCACTCGAAGCACTGATATACTGCTGAATTTTCAGTTTTTCATTAATAACAAAAAAACTATTCTATCTAGAAAATTGAAACCTGATCGCATGAACACTTCTTATTAGTTGCTTACTATGTATACCAATTTTTAAATCGATAGATTAAACCATACATTTGTTATTAACGAAAAACAAAAAGTAAGTTTTTCGCATTTTTCTCAAACAAAATAAAATCTAAAACAATTGAACTATACAAAGGTTTTTGCGTCTCGATGACCTCTATCATCATTAAATATTATAATACATTCAGATCGTTGTCTAGCTGTAAATGCGTTGCTAGTTTGACGAAAAATCAACAACTCCAAACCTTTTTATATATAAGATCATATTTTTTAACGGTAACCACTCTACAGGAGTAAAATTAGTGAATGATAGATGTTTTATAGTGGAATTTAAACACTCGGACCCCGTGGTAACATTGTCGATTGCTGAGATCGAACTGGGGACCGCTAACATGCTAGGCGGACACTTCATCGCTAAGCTAACCACTGGCCTGGACCCTGGACTGAACAAACTTGTCGCATATACGAGTAGACGATCAAAATAAGGAAAATTTTACCTCTGAATTAAAAATATTTTAATATCGGCAGTTAAAAAATGATAGAAAATAAAAAATACTGATTGCTCTTACGGTACATTTTTAGTACTATTTAATTTGCCTACTTTTGTAATCATTATCATCTTGTTAAAGATTTATAAAGTGACATAGGTATTTATACAACATCTCATATGAGTTATTTTAAGTAACCTTTTCTTACACATCCAAAACCGCAGTCAGAATATACATCTATAGTATAGATTAATAGATATAAACACTATACTAAATGTTTTACAGACCTGCTAGGCTGGTTTTGAAGTTAATGTCATAAATTTAAGGGTAAGTAGTATGACATGTGTAGATTACGAAACAGAAAGAATTTTTTTTGTAGTAGTGCACTGGATTCGTTTTCCACAAATAATAGAAATAGGTAATCAACATCTTAAATTACATAATACTTGTATAATAAACAAACAAAATTGAATCATTTTTATTGATACAATAATTACTCCACCCATTGGCAGAGGCAACGAAAAATTTTTGACTAGGAAAAATGGAAATTATTTTTGCAATTTAAAAAAATTCTTTCTGTTTCCTAATCTACACATGTCATAGGTACTACTACCCTTAAATTTATGACATTAACTTCAAAACCATCCTGTATATCTGCCTAATCCATATAATTTTATAAACAAAAAAAATTAACAAATATTCATAGCATTTCTATAATACATGGTTGCATGGCAGAATGAAATAATTTTTAACTGTTTACGAAAAAGAAATGAAGCGTATTGAATTAAATGGTTAACAAACAAGTGTGGTCTTCGAATTGGTAAATGGTAATTTTGCATGATGTTTTGTAATAGATTTGTTTTAAAATTCCAATCGGAAAAGGAGTTTAATCATTTTTTAAAGCATTGGAATAATAATACCCAGAATATCGTTGAATTGATTTCATTTTATTGCACAAATATAAATCACAAGGTAATTATAGATACAATTATCCACGTTTAGTGCGAATGTAATTTTCTAGAGCCGTAAAGAAGTCGCAGTAACCGAAGCATACTTTGTAAGTTAGATTTGAAACACTCTTAAATAAACATACGTCAGTGTAAGTTATAGTAGCAGTGCCTGCCGTCTGCCGTTATGGAGTAAAATGTTTGGGCCTTGGGTCACTTTCCGTAAAACATAAATATCACTTGACCCCCCATAACAAAACGGATTTTACAGAGGTTAGGAGGTACGGCGGCATGGTGGCATGTCACAAGCCCTAACACCGCAGCTCGTGTTTTAAACTAGCATACACATACATTCACGAATTTTAAGTATGGTATTCTGTGGACTGAAGGATACTTAAAATGGGGCGATGTAGCGGGCTCGTGGCGAGACTTTGCTTTAAGAGGTGTACTGTAGTTGTTCACTTGTTAAATATCTAAAGCAACAGCTTCAAACTCCGGCTTGAAAGGTACGCTTGCTGCAACGTCGACCGAACAAAATTATCCAGCTATGCACTGTCAGGAATGCTTTGAAGAAAGGTATTTCATCTAAGCACTTCGCAGGCTCATACCAATTTATCAAGCTGTGTTAAACTGACTGTTGTAGTTTGGTAGTAGTCGTCCAAATTTCAAAAAAGGAAGATTAATATGAAATAAATATCTTCCTTACTAAACTTGGATGTGATAGTTTATCCCGAATCTTAATGGAGAAGGCAATATAAACCGTTTTATGCAATTTGCTCCGAATTCTCCGCAAATGAAACGCACTAAATGGGTAACTTGAAATACATTTTATTCCTATATACTACAAAAAGAATTTAAAATCAATACAGAAGAAAAGGTTGATGAAAATTACGCAAACTTTCTCTCAAGACTTGTATATTTTTAGCCAGTTTGACATTTCATAATTCTTTTTTATGTATATATCGCTTTTGGGAAAGGTTCTTGACTTTAAAAAATTATTTATCTCCAACGAATAACAACAATTTAAACACAATATTTATGATTTTTTTAATGCTCAATGCTTTATAAAACATTCTGTAATATTGCGTAATACAAGTTTGTTAAATGAAATACCTTAAAGAATGTATTTTAAATGCTACAATGTATCCTTAAAATAATAGAAGCTGACAAATTTAACACGTTCAGTGGGTCGAATCGCTGAGATTTAAATCACAAATTATTAAAAAGATATTTGTATTTCAACAATTTTATATTTGCTTAGGTTCCAATATAATAAAACAGAAGGTACTAAATACCATATATCGGGGAAATTAACAGTCATTAAAACGTTTGGAGAATTTCATTGGCAACATTAGACACAGTCGGATCAACAGGACACAGTGCCAAGTGGTCAGAAGATATTATGTTATGTGACTTATGCGAGTGCTATACGAGTTTTTTCGCAATGGGAGTTTCCAAGCCTACGGATTTAAAGAAAACATAATAAGATATTGGAAAGTGAAAATAATTGTTAATATTGATAGATATATTACCTACCTTTCTATCGAAATGAAAATGTAACTCTTTTGAAACGTGCATTAAAATGCGCCACGTGTGATGCAAACGGCATTAATACCAAACCGTGAGTAGATTTGTTCATGTAAGTTCGTTTTTTGTCGTTATGACAGCGCGGTGAACGTATGTTCTCAGTGCCGATGACATCACAAACGGTATCATTTTTCGTCACAACTATTTGTTCTCTTCGTTTTATTAGAATAATGTTGCTACCCTGCCCTAAGCACCAAATCGGTTCAATTCGGAGTTCAACTCGAGTACGAACGTTTAACATTAAGCAATATATCACATGTCTACGTTATGTAAATCCCGTATGTGTTCGCTATCGTGTCCGACTCTATTTATTAGCTTCGCGGAGTGCTCTGTTTATTTTTTGCTCACAACCCAGTCGCAGAAATGAAATGCAGGTTTATAGGATTACAGGGGGCATTAGTACTTCAGTTTGATAATGCACTTTATATGAACTATAGTGAATGAAATAATATTATATTGTTATGTTAAGTGTTGGCAGGCACAAGCTCTCGAGAATGCTGAGTTGTAATTAAATTTTGAAACTTTAAGTGGGACCACAAATAATTTGATAGTTTTAAACACAAAGATATGGACGTCCTTTTCTGCGATTATTATATATTTGGCAAATAGGTAATAAATAATAATTACACTGAGAAAAAGGTTTAGTTCGTTGAATTGTAACCTTAATTCCTTCAATTAAATCCTAGAATTGATATACGACAGTTAAATGTAGAATTGAATCAATTAAATAATTTATTTGAACGATTTAATTTTAGATTTAATTCCAAAAAGTAAACATAAACTTGATACAATATTTTATATTTAATTAACAGAAATAAATTCATAGTTGACACTAATAAATAATTATACGTATGAGAAATAAATATTTTGTTGAGAATTGAATTTATATATTTGATAATATTTTGGTATTTGTGGGTCGGCACACCAATGAGCCTTGAGATGGTTGCGTTTCGTCCCGGGCATGCTTACTTGGACTCATCAGTAAGGCTGTAAGCCATGCCCTGCCTTAGACGCGAGAGTTGCGGCGGCCGGGAATCGAACCCGGGACCGTACGGTGGGAGTCAGAAGCGCTGACCGCTAGACCACTGTAGCTGCGTTCAACTAGTGGTGCGTACGTGGTCTGAGTCGAAACGACCGCCACAATATTAAACACATTCAGTTCAGAATTATATTTATAATTCTACGCGTGGTGTAGGAAAAAGGGGTTGGGTAGGATCATTTATTATAATACATTGCAACTATATTTTAGAAAAGGTAAGATAAGAATTTAACCCTAACTCCAATTATCGGAATTAAATTTGCTACATACTCAGGCGTTAATGACTTCAATGCTTTGAAGTCAATTTGTTGTTCTGTAAAAATACAAAATTGTGTATTTATAAATTGCAATCTAGTGTATTCTATTACATGACATATCGAAAACCTAAGCAACCATTTTTTTAGTATTTTTTCGCACTTATTTCACGATTCACATATGCTTTTATATATTTCACGCCGTTTAAGTGCATCAAATTAAAAACAACAAAATCCTAACCTATCTATACCAAAACCACTTCTATCATTGAAAGAACTAAGATTTATTTGTCACAACTAAACTATATTTCACTCAAATAAATATTTATTTCTATTTACATACATACATAGCTTATTTGTGTCAATTAAATTATAATTTGAATGAAATTTAAATTTATTTGTCATAAGATATATTTAATGGAATATTTTTGTTGAATAGCATTCAGGCAAATATATTTTGTATCTTGAAAATTAAATAAAATAAAATAATCTTATATTGTAATAATTTTATTCATTCAATTAAATTTAAGTTTTATCAATAAAATATGGCTCAATTAAATAATTTAATTTTATAAATTAAACGTATTTAATAATAACAATAAGTTCGTATTTGCTTTTAATATACTTTATTTCAACGAATTAAATACTACTCAATTATAAATATTTAATTGTTAAAAGGGAAACATTTTTCTCAGTGTACCTATTAAAAAACCAGCAAGATTTACTAGAATGGTTCGTGCACGATATAGGACATAATTTATAGTCATTCAGTTCAGTGGGACTGTTCAATTTTTAGACTCTATTTGGGTTGTACATATTTTTATTTTTTTATTGAATTTTATCAAAAATATTATTATTCGTAAAATAAATATATAGATTAAATTATACAGCTACTACCTATAATAAGCAGGGACGAATTTAAATATTAACATATTCTAATGTTACGATCTTATAAACGAAAACTATTAGTAAAATCCTGATGTGGCCAACACCTAACTTGGTAATGAACTTTAATTATAATTATATAGGAAATACTACAGTAGTAGTAGTAGGTACTATTTCTGCAGTATTACTATTCCTATTCCTATTTCACTCTTCAAAAAAGATTCTTCCAAGGAAGATATTTGTACCAATTGTAATGAGCTCTTTCAATTTGTATACAAATGTAAAATAACAAATATAATTTTTTTGGATAATTCATATTTGAATTATCTGATCTCCAGATATCCGATCTTGACCACATTCATGTACACACACATACATACAGACATCATCGTGAATCTATCAAAAATGAGTTGTAAGGACTCTAATTCGTGCTCATCCGCTTAAAACTCAACCCGATTTCCAATACCTCCCTAGGTAAGCGGTTGGTAAAAATTACATTTATATTTATTTTTACACATAAAAAAGAGTTTTATTTATATCTGAAATTTCATTTCAAGAAATTTGACCTTGAACTGAAAAAATTTTCGCCTGCGGAGCTATTTTCACATTCCAATCTCTAAAATACTCCGGCGCTCCCGCAACCTTAAATCCGGCCCTACCTATAAGTTTTCAATAATTAGAAAACAGTTCACATCTCTAATATTTACAAATAAAGCAGTATTATTACAATGAAAAAAGTTGAGTTTTGTCGAGAAGCCTAAATTACAAACTAATAAATTTAATAAAATGTTTCAATATAATCTAATATTATATAAATGATTTTTAAAATTTATCCTTTAAGATTATTTGAATAAGAATTGTATTACTCTCTTTTTAAACCAACTTGATTATCTCCAAAGTTATTTTATTTCTCTAATTCTTTTGTCGTCATTCCACAGATCTATAAAAAAGTTTTCATAGTAGTTTTTTATTTCTTAAAATTACTTCCTGAAGAGTGCATGCATCAAGAGTGCGTTAACAAAATGAGAATAAATTCACAATGAAAGATTTGTAAAAAAGATTTATTTGGCAGACAAACGGCAATGGAAGGTAAGGTAATGTTTGGGAACTAACGCTCTCAAAAGAAAATGTGATTTGTTTTCTTGACTTTAAATATCATACCATTCTGAAAATTAAGGTTATTATTTTCCAGTTATGTTTGTTCATTATAACAATAGAGAAAAGAGAAATACACCATTAATCTATGAAAACCATAGCTTAGTGTGTTGATACTCTGACCAGACTAGATATTAAAATGTGCTGTCGACGACGTTAAGGAATTTATAAAATAATCCTGTGTGCCGTCATATATTTTTGTTGTTTATGTAATATCCCGAACCGAAAACTAGGCTACACATGGGAACATTACACTATTTCTGCAACCGTAGCCGTAATATAAAATACTCTCTAGGACACATAGATATATTGGACCGTGGTCCACCGGTGGGCAAGCACAGTGAAGACCCTTGTGACCTATTAGTCGAACATTTCATCACGAATATGTTAAGGAGGTTGCTGACCAAAATTAAATTGATGATGAGAACCCAAAATTTATATAATACCTTTATTAAACTATGGAGATTCTAAAAAAAACTATTTTCGTTTATCCGGTTTTTGAGAAATTGAATGTTGAAATTACGCTCGTTTTACGTGGACTCTTTTGGTAATTCATCTTTGTTTGAAGAAAAATTTATAGAACTTGTATTTATATTATTTTATTCATTTTTCTAAACCATTTGCAAGCTATTTAAAAAATTTAAGCAAACCAAGCATTTTTCGATTAGTGAATTAAGTCCGCCGTGAAACACGGCAACATCGTAGTAGAGTCACTTATATCAACAGAGTACTTGGGGTAAAAATGGCGAACGGGCGTTGATTTTAGTGAACGATGGAGTTTAATGGATGGAGTTTAATCCCACTTTTAAAAGTACATTGATAAATTTTGTTTTTGAAATGAAAGCCTTGTTTTCGAGTGAAAATGGCGGAGATTGCGGTACTCTGTGTATAAGTAAATCTACATCACAATATCGCACAGCGCCACGCAAAGTTATGTGCTAGCTTTGACATATCGTATTATTATTAAGAAATAATCATGATTATTTATTATTTTTGTGCAAATATTCTTATATTAATATGAACTCAAATCCATTAGAAAATAATATGAAAAAAATAGTCAACAGTCTCGTCAATCAACACGATAAACGGTGTATCATATCTACCAACCTTGCTCAACTTGTTTGTGATGTTGCCGTACTTCGATGACATATACATAAATTTTAAAATGGCCTCTAAAGTTGAAATAGATATAATATATAAGTTATAATTAGTGTTCAATATCACTATAATATGTAAAAAATCATGCATCATCGTAACAATATACTAGAATTTGGTTTTGAAAAGTAAGATATTTTATATCCAGTCAGTTGCCAATGACTTCAACTTTCTATGTTATAACATAGGTGCTCTCCTCTTACTGCCTGCCCCTGTAAATGGGTCACCAACCCCCTTAATAAGTTTTGGATATAAATTAAGTTTACCATTCCAAGACGTTTCTAACCTAATGTGTATCAGCCGCAGATTTACTTTGATGGACAATAATAGTACAAGCAATTTTGTATATTTTAAATATTTTGAAAAAATTAAAACATATTCTAAGTAGTCATATACTAATAGATTTTTTGCAGGTAACGGAAATGTTCCACACCTTTGAGCCTGTAAAACAGGCTTTGTATAGCTTTATATTATTCGTTGACAGACGTTACTAATCACACAAAAACATTGTAGGTACGTATTTTACTGAAAGATTATATTATATTATAAATAATCATAGTTCTGGATATACGTTTAACTATTAAAAAAGTAGGTATATATTTATATATATATATATATATATATATATATATATATATATATATATATATATATATATATATATATATATATATATATATATATATATATATATATATATATACAGGATGTTCATTTTAAGTGGCGCACCATTGCTAGCTCGAGAACTATAAGAGCTACGAAGTTGGTTAAATTAGCAAACAATTTCTATTTTATATGACTACTTTAATGAGCGAAACAAAAAAATTTTTAGACCAGTGGTTCTCAAACTACGGGATGCAACTTTCTTATTTCAAATGGGGACTTATTTTTTTATTCGCTTATTCGATTCAGTATTTTTTTCTGAATTTAACGAGATATTAGTTTTATACCCTGACATAACAAAAACATGAAAAAAACGCTATTGAAAATTATGATAATTTAATTAAAATCTGATTGTTACAAGAGTGCTATGGAAGAAAACAATTGAATATTTGTTTCATATTAATTGTTATTTGGTAATGAAAAAGATTTTTTGATTTTAATCAGAAGATCAGGACCGCTACTGAGTGTATGAGTTCAGGGTACTAACTACTCAGTAGGGTGTAAGGTGGCGGTAACTACTGACACGTGTTTCGACCTTATTTGGTCTGATCAGTGTAGTATACTAGAATATTTATCACTAACAATTAATATAAAACAAAATATTAAATTTTTTTCTGCCAAAACACTAACTAACAATCAGATTTTAATTAAATTATCATAATTTTCAATAGCGTTTTTCTTATGTTTTTGTTCTGCAAAGGTATAAAACTAATATCTCGTTGAATTCAGAAAAAAATACTGAATCGAATAAACAAATAAAAAAATAGGTCCTCATTTGAAATAAGAAAGTTGCACCCCGTAGTTTGAGAACCACTGATCTAAATTTTTTTTTGTTTCGTTCATTAAAGTAGTCATATAAAATAGAAATTGTTTGCTAATTTAACCAACGTCGTAGCTCTTATAGTTCTCAAGTTAGCAATGGTGCGCCACTTAAAATGAACACCCTGTATATATATATATATATATATATATATATATATATATATATATATATATATATATATATATATATATATATATATGAAAATAAATTCACAATGAATCTGGCGACAGATATCTATTTACAACATATTACTATAAATTAAAGTTTGTTGACTTTTTCTAAAGCGTACCTAATTAAAGCAATATATTTAAAGTCATCAGGAATGTTTCAAGTCGGGGTTGAGCTCTGATGATAAAAATATTTAAACTAAAATTAAAAGCAAAATTTAATCACTGGATAAAAGTGCCTGTCTGAGTAAAGAATATAAAATCTCAATAAAATTTCACCATTATAGTACTTATTAGTTAAATTTATGTATTGATGGTGACCTCACTTTTTTAACAACTTACAAAAACATTAAATGAAGGGGTCCGTCTGGTAGTTATATTTATAGTAAAACAGAGATGTGCGCGTCCCATGATCATTTGATGTTTAGAGTTTTTTTTTCTTTATTTACAACATATGAACATGTTACTAAAAGATATTAGAAAGTCTCTCTGTTTTTCTTTAACTTATGATATTGGAAAAAAAATGAACCCGTAAAAACAAAGTTTTTGACTATAACTTCTTTATTTATGAGATTCGATCGATATTTATTTATATTTTTGTTTTCATTGTAATTCTTTCTTAGATAGTGTGTTTCAAGAAAGAATTAAAAAGAGTAGGGTATGGCGGGAGGTCTTGTGCTGGCCAAATCAGATTTTTTCTTGTGCCAAAGTAAATGTTTGGTCACAAATAGAGCCTATGTACCAAATTTCAGAGTTAAAAAGCGTAGGGTATGGCGGGTGGTCTTGTGGTGGCCACATCAGATTTTTTCTTGTGCCTAAGTAAATGTTTGGTCACAACGAATCTATGTACCAAATTTCTGATTGATTGGATATGAGGAAATGAGTATGGCGGGAAGTCTTGTGCTGAGCACATCAGATTTTTTTCTTGTGCCAAAGTAAATGTTTGGTCACAACGAGTCTATGTACCAAATTTCAGATTGATTGGATATGGGGAAATGGGTATGGCGGGAGGTCTTGTGCTGGCCACATCAGATTTTTTCTTGTGCCAAAGTAAATGTTTGGTCACAACGAGTCTATGTACCAAATTTCAGATTGATTGGATATGGGGAAATGGGTTTGAGGTATGGCGGGAGGTCTTGTGCTGGCCACATCAGATTTTTTCTTATAAGTGCATTGTTAGGTGACAAAAGTCTATTTGCAAAATTTCAGCTCGATAGGATCCCGGAAAGTGGGTCATTTTTGACTTTTGTTTTTTGTCGTACGTACGTACGCACGACGATGAAGTTAATATAAAGGATTTAAAAATAACTTTGATATCAGCCATTTTTCTAGATTTTTATGATTTTTTCTGTCGAACAAAAAGCACTTTTTAATTTCTGAAAACAGAGGGACATAAATTGAACAAGATTGTTAACAAGAAAATGATATGTTTTCGCTGTTGAAATTGTAGATTCTCTTAGTTAGTCAGTACATTCTATGATCATTTTGTTTACCTACATTTTTTGTTCGACTGACTGCAAAAAGAAGGACTTAACGCCACCTAACTCACCACACTTTGGAAATGACGGCTTACATCCAGGAGTTCGCTATTTTCCGATCGAGTCTTAAGTAAAAAATCTGACGTGGACACCACATGACTTCCTTGTACGCCATTAAACTGTTCATACTTTTCTTAATAACTAAAATGTAGAATAATATAAAAAAATCTGACTTTATTCTTTTAACTTATTATACAAATATATTAATATATAAGTACTACTACTACTGCTACTATACTCACAAATATATTTTAATCATTTTATGTATACTGCAGAAGAAGATATAAAGCATATTTTACTATTGTCACTGTCATGTCATAATCATTTAAATTTTACGTAGTAACAAATGTTAATCAATCATGGACTACAAGATACCGAAATACTAAATTATAAATATATACTTTAATTATTCTTAAATGATACCAGATACAAAAATATTTATAAAATACCGATTGTAGGTAATATTCACATAATCTTTCATTTAAAATAAAAAAAATTGTCTTAAATTAAATATTTCTCGATTTTTTTAAAAAAATTACTACTTCCGGTTTGTAGATTGGAACCAAAAATAGGAGGTGCACAACTAGATGCTATAACAGTCCTAAATACAAAATTTCAACTTTCTACGTCTAACCGTATTTGAGTTATGCGACACACATACGTCCGTACGTCCGTCCGTCCGTACGTACAGACGTCACGACGAAACTAGTCATAATGGATTCAGAAAGGGTCAAAACGGATATTTCCATCAAAATCTGAAAACCGAAATTTTTCGCGATTACAATACTTCCTTATTACTCCGTACAAGGAAGTAAAAATTGAAAACGCGTTTTCTTTAGCCTAAGACAAAAAGCTTTCGTAGCAAGTCAAGGTTATTTGCTTAGGCAAAAGTCCTTCGACGATTCCTGCTAGATTAAATTTTAAACACGTAAAACTAATTGTTATTTTTAATCCTTATGTTTAGATCTAACCACGACCTTGAATTCGTTCTATGAAATAACCAATGACGTGGAATCGACGATGATAGTATTGTAAAACTAACACGAGGAATATTCCGTTACAAAAGCGACTATACAGATGAGTTTATAGAAGTCATTAGGGATACGCCGATCGGTTAATTACAAAGCAGATCGTGTAAAGAGGCGTCGGATCGACTCCTCAACGGAGTATAACGTATTTCGTCCCAAAACACGTCGCCACAAATTATAATAACGTCCGTGTTCTAGTCATCCAGCGTTGTTGTCCTGTAAAAATGCAAATAAATGAGGAATATGGACGTGCTAACATGTCCGCCTCCGTGGTCTTCGATCCTTTCTCTGCTTTCTCTTTCACTCGCCTTTTACGCTTTTCCCCTGTTTCGTACGCACGCGCGCGCAATTTAAAACACAAAAGGACGGTAAGGCACAGTGAAGTTCGGCAAGGTCAGCGCTCCAGTGCTTCAGCATTTTCTTGTTTTTGCCGTTCATTGAGACGTCAGCCTGAAATGTGCGTTATCAATTTGTTGCCGCAAGGAATTCAGTTAATAAACCTTTTCTTACTTTGGATTCCTTGCGTACTCAATGTGTCTCAGTGTCAGTAGCAACTGCCCCCTCGGTATTGTGAAGAATAAAACGGCAGAGGTTGAAAGCTGGTTCTGGTGCTTCATTCTCTCTGATAACACATCGTCACGTTCGAATAATTTTAGTGGAGTTTCGGAATTCATTGTGTACATGTTATTCTGCAATTTACGTGTCACGTAAGAATTGTAGTACTATTCTCACTCGGCCGACTCAGCTTTCGGGTGTTAACCTTTCCTCAGCTTACTTTTGAAAAAAGACATACAAAACACAGTTTTCTACCACCTTCATAAATATCACGTTTCATTCAATTGGACATGGATGTATTTTATTTGGGATTAACAACATAATAATAAAATTCATATACTTACACTACGCACGCAACATACGTATACGTATACCTAGGTACGTCATTTTTCATACATTAAAAATAATGTTGATTGTGACTGAAAATTAATTCAGGAAGGCAATTAATATGGCTAACATATTAATTCTTGTTCGACTTCGGTTCTTAAATGAACAAATAAATCAATTTTTGGCAGTTAATTGCTATAGGTTGAACTTAAATATTTCCATCAAGCAAAGATATTATCTTCATATATCCATGCAATTAAAATAATTTCATGGTATCGTGAACAAAATTATAGATTACATATCAAATATTATAAATCAATTCATTTTTTTTAAAATATCGTGCTTTCGATTATTTCAAATTTTATACTTACCTACCACATGTTGGTAGGTTTGTGATACTATCAAATAAAAATGTACATAAATAATACATAAATAAATAAATTAAAATAAATATAAAAAATGTAGCATACAAGAAAATTTAATTTTTGTAAATAAAATAAATATTATTTGGATCAAGAAGTATTAATATACACAAGAGTAAATGTCAGTGATGTCATTCATTCAGATCTCATTTTTATAAATTGCTTGTTTTTTCAAAAGCTTTACAATGTAATCATCTTATGTTTTACTTGTCTCAATATAGCAAAATATTTCAATTATTAATAAATCAAAATGTTTTTGACCAAATAAATATTTATAATTATTCATATTTCCGTATTTGAATAAATGTATTGCAAAACGCGATAAAAATTCTACATGTTTGTCCAAAATATTTAACCCTTATCCGGGCAAAGTGAGTACAATGGACTCATTTTAACATTTTTAACTATTATACTCATAATCCAGTTACTCGATGCCGCTTTTAAAGTTCTCTTATTTATGTGATGTTGTATTTGATTATTAATAATAGTATATTATTCAACGAGCGAATTATTATAGCAATTATTACCTGTGCTCGTGCTGCAAACTTCGTCCGCATGAATAATTGCCATAATTCGCGAG
The DNA here is from genome assembly GCA_947534325.1 of Agonum fuliginosum. Classification (NCBI taxonomy): domain Eukaryota; kingdom Metazoa; phylum Arthropoda; class Insecta; order Coleoptera; family Carabidae; genus Agonum; species Agonum fuliginosum. The sequence continues at coordinate 31,660,273 of OX384030.1, read as the reverse complement.
TTGAATACTATGCTTTTTCCACGACCATTCAACAAAACATGCACTTTTTAAAGAAAATAATAAATTTTTGAGGTTCATTATAAACGTCAAACAGTAGTTTCTAAGCAACATGAATTAACACAATTTTATTTAACATTTTTAATTTACAAAATAAATAATAGTATTGTTTAATTCCATTTTAAATTTAAAGAATTTTGCACTCACCCACTGTGCTCATTTTACGGATTATGTAAAAAAATTCACAACCTTAAGGCTATACACTTATTATGAAATTCAGAGCAAAATAGAGTGCTACAATATTCAAGATTGTGTCTTTGTTTTTGAAATCTATGAACTCATATTTGAAATGTAAGTTTATAAAGACTGTCCCTAGGGTGCCGCATGACGATTTTCTTGAAATACATAATAGTCTCCTGGTAATTAATTAGTGAAAACCGTTGATATCAATCAATTTCGTCAATTTCGAATTATTTTTTAACTTATTGTTTGAATTTTAAAAAAAACTTCTTGTGGAACTCTTTTGACCATCGTAAGGAATCGGTTATATCAAACAAAATTTAATTGTATGCATTAATAAAGTAAGAATCTTGAATATTAAAATGCAAAAATAAAATCTTATTTTCTCTAATTGTTGTCGCAACAATGTATTGTATGATTTTTTCGATTAAATAATGTTTCGTCATTACTCGTATTAAATTTCAGATTTTTATTTTGAACAATACAGCCAGAATTGATGAAATTCTGATGCTACTACCGTGGCAAGCGTAGCGCCTTAAAAGTCAAACTTTTGTAGTTACGTGTTACGTTGACTGTCACTAGATGGCAATAGTATTCAATCAGTGATCAGTGCTCTGCGTATTTAAAACTACGTCGCCCCACTCTGATTGGCTTAAAAACTGATGAATAATGGCGTTTCTATAGCAACCACAATCTGATTGGCTTAAAAGTGCTGAATAATGATTCATATTCTTTACATTATAAAAATGAACCATCTAATCTTTCTAAAAACGTATATATAATTGATGTTTTACTTAATGGTCGTGGAAAAACAATTTTTTCTTCTTAATTATTTATAAATAAAAATTTTCTAAATTTGTAACGTAGACCAGTGAGTCTATCGGACTCATATTGTGTTTAAGGCCTAAAGACGTGTACTTAACTGACGTAATTTTTATCGTTGATATTTAGGTATGTATAGGTATGTACTTGTCTAGTTTATATTTTAAAAAAAATCATTGAGTAATGTGCATGCATATGACGAATGTAAATTCCAGGGGTGCACCCAAAGGGGTGTTACCATATCAAGATTTATTCTATTCAGTTCAGTTGAAGTTGAGATTCAAAACCATAAGCATCTGCTTAGTTTATGTATTATAAATTATTTAAATATGAGATAGTTTGTTTGTTTATTTGTGTATTTTTCTTAATATTTGCTGTAATTAAATTTGATGTCAATAAATTGTGACCAATTAAAGTGTTTATGATTCAACATAATTTTTACGAGAAAAAGCTACAGCAAAATACGTACAGGCCCTCCTTGAGACTATATCCTAATATAAAAACTAAATTTTGTAATTTGAGAATTGAATTGAGAATAAATATTTTTTCCATTCTTCAAGTTAGCCTCAAATTCGACAAAAGGGCAGTTAATTATATTAGCCTTTAAATTTCCATATGGTTTAAAAAGTGATTCTGCCCAGTAGGTCCTGTAAGCTTATATACATAAAAATGCTATAACCTTTGGTGTACTCTGACATCTGACGATGATGCATCCTATATTAATAGGTATCCCAGAAATTGTTTATGGCACTACACTTTAAATTTAAAATAATCGTTATAATTTTATATCATTTTACGCATTAAAATGTTCAATTATAATTACATGCAATTTGTAGACATTTCTACATTTACATAAATATATCAAAATATATGCCTACACAAAAATTTTACCTTATAAACATTGATACATGCACTACGACAATCCACGGTATACTGAACTTGCAAACATCTGTTCCTAGTTCAGCGTAATTTAGGTTTCAACAGGTTTAGTTTATTCGTCTATAAGAATATTGAGCTTAAAATATTATTTGATTTTAGTTGAATAAATAAAACTGCTTTTTACCTTCCGCTTACCTGTAAAGGAAGGTATTGGAATCATGCAAAAAATCGGGTTGTGAGTTTTAAGTGGATGAGCACGAATTAGGGTCCTTACAACTCATTTTTGATAGTTTCTCGATGATGTCTGTATGTATGTGTGTGTGTGTGTGTGTGTGTGTGTGTGTGTGTGTGTGTGTGTGTGCGTGTGTGTGTATGTGTGTGGTCCGGGCCGATGCCGGATGTCGCATAACTCAAATACGAATTACCCAAAAATTTTGATATTTGATATTTTACAATTGTATACGAATAGGAAGAGCTCATTAGATTTTGGTACAAATATCTTCACCGGAAGTGATATTTTTTGAAGATTGAAAAAGATAATTGTCAAAAATTTATATAATTTTGGATAAATATAGTATTTATTTGTAATAAGAATAAGAAGCAAAGTTATTTGCAACTCACGTTATAAAAAAATTGTCTTTATCTGGTAGCATTAAAGAACTGCAGTAAAATTATTTTAAAAATTATCAGATAAAACGTTGAAATCCTGTAATCCATGTTCGGTTGATTTTTGTTTCTGCGTAAAAAATATTGACAGGTGAGACGGGTGACAAGTTGACATACTAGCGTCATAAGTCAGATATTAAATAATGTCATAATTGAACGGAGGATGGCTTCAACACAGAAGAGTTTTCGTGTGAATGAATCTTTTGATTCAAGTGATACTAATTTCTGTGTTTGAATATTTTAGATTTTTATTTGTATATTTTAAATGGGCATCGGATTGTACGCATACATTTCTGTTTAAAGTGTAGATATGGCGGAAGGTTGTGTGATGGCCACGTCAGATTTTTATAAATATTCTGTTGCTGTTGACAATATGACTTTATTTTTTACATTCTAATTCCGCCTCTGGTAAATGCGAAAGTAAAATAGTTAAAACTTCCTAAGTTAAATATGTAGGTATTATATACAAAAATGTATGCTTAACATAACAATATTTGTATCTATAACCTAAATTTTATTAAAAATGTTAAATAATTGCAATAAAACAAAACAATAAATAATATGAGTCTGTCTAACTCTCCGGTACGTCGGATTTAGTAAAATAGCTTGCCCGGATAAGGGTTACAACCACTGAACTATATAAAATAACGGGAAGGACGATCTCCATAAGACATGTATATCAAAAGTGCTTGCACCATGGAGCCCTCCATTTTGGATGTATTGGCAGCACTGCTAACCCCATAAATAGTGTTTTTTAATATTTATGTTGCCTAAAGTTAATGACTTCTGTAACGATACGTCACGTCGGGTCGTCGACAGCCGTTTTTATTTGTATTTTTGTCGTTCGGTTTGTTCGTATTTTCAATGTTTTTGTTTTATCGTAAGTATTTTGGTTTACTATATTCTATTTTAGTATATTTTATTTAAAATGCCCGGCATTATATCAGCAATACAGGGAATCACTACAATGAAAGGCACTAGATTAAAATGAAAGACACTAGATATGGGGTTAGCAGTGCAGCCAATTTACCCAAAATGGAGGGGCCCATGCTGGAAGTACATCTCTGTGGTGATCGTCCTTCCCGTTATTTTATATAGTTCAGTGGTTATAACCACAAATATTCCATTTAATTTCCCACACAAAAACAAATAAATAAATTATTAATTTCACGTATGTATGTTCATACAACAATAACAATATTTTTCTAGTGCGAGAGAATAAGCTTTGCCGTTAGCATACTTTTCCGGCAGTATTGTTTAGCGAAGTATGACTCCGTGAAGGACAAGTTACCATTACCATGTCAGGTGCTTATTCACGTATGGGTCCGCTGGGCACAATTTCTAGTAAATTCTCTCGCAGTTTTAGGTTCTTTCTATGCACGCTGGCATCTGTCTCACGAGACGGCACGAGCCACAACCATTCTGTCCTTATTTTGGTTTCACGGCTCGCATGCCTCAGGCGCATACAGGGGTGTCAAAAGAATCGTAAGCCAATTTCAATATCCAATACTTGTTCACTGCTCGCTGATCACAGATAACATTGTTGCGGAGATAAAGAAATAAAACAACGATTTCATTTAAATCAAAGCCGGATTCCAATGTTTTTGTTTTGTTTTTCCGGTAAACTGGGGGTTTTCAAGCCTACGGCTTTTAAAGAAATACTTATTGGATATCAATTTTCAGCATGTATAAGTTATAGGAAAGTGATAATAATTGTTAATTTTGATAGATTTATTACCTCTTTATCGAAATGAAAATGTAAGTCTTTTGAATCGTTCATTGAAATGCGCCATGTGTGACGTAGCCAACATTGATATCAAACCAGAAGTTGGTTCGTGTAAGTTAGTTTTTTGTCGTTTGGACGACGGACCACCTGTTGATTTTTCGATTTTTGACACGTTCACGGGTTCACGTTGTCGAGTTTGGTTAGGTTCAAACACGATTATTTACAGTTTATTGAAGAATTTTTGTGTTGGTTTTAATCGAAATGAAACGGAATGAAACAGTTTGGTTATGTTTTTCTGTTCAAGTTGACAAGATGTTGACTGTGTAAGGTAAGACCTACGTATCGGTCCTTGTCAGCGTGTTGAACGTATGTGCTAGATGTTGGTGATGTCACACTGTTACACGCGGCATCGATTTTCGCGGCACTTATTTTTTATATTAGCAACTTATTAGCAACTTTTAAGCGAAAAGAAAAAATACGGGTCTTATATTTTAATGTATAGATTAACATATAAAAAAAACAAAAAATCGTGAAAACCCCCATTGTGAAAAGATAGTGGGACTGCAGTCAGAATATACCTATTATTTCTGTACCTAATCGTCAGGGAAGCACAAAGATGGCATTAGAAAATGAAAAATCAACATTAAAGTTGTACATTTATATTATACGATTTTTTAACCCTTAAGTGATACACCCCAGCACGAGTTTTTCTTGCACAGCTTCTTTGTTATTATAATGAAATATTTTTGCTTTTTGGTATTGTCCTAACTCTAAGATATTAAAAACAGCATAATTTTTATTTTTTGAAAAATATGTAGTTTTGTTGTTATTCGTGTTAGGTGTGCTGAAACACCCCACGATAGTCTACGTTAGTAAAATTTTCCGCTGAGATATCAAAATAAATAAATTTTTAAGGCAGAAATTGAAAGAGGATTTTGCTAGTGACTTAAATGACTCAAACAGTACATAGAGAACATGCGGTCAACTCAGAAAAAGAATCTATTGAAGAGCATCAAATATGTATAATTCTGACCAAGAAATTGAAGACAATGCCATGGAAAAGGTAAAGAGAAGTCACGAGAAGAACTATCAGACGAAAATTTTAAAAATAAAATGGAACCACAACCTGACGAAAATTGTTTCTATGGACGAAATCGAAACATTTTTCCAAAAAAGTCCCTTAAGGTCTACACTTGTTGAAAGCAATATTGCTGCAATAGAATAAAAATTCACGATTCTGGCTATATTGCTCAAAATAAAAATCTGAAATTTACCATAAGTAATTACGAACCATTATTTGATCGAAAAATTCATACAATACATTGTTGCGACAACAATTAGAGAAAATAAGAATTAAATTATGCATTTTAGTATTACAAACTACGGCCTTATTATTGCATATTTATTAATTTTGTTTTAAATAGTCGATTTCTTGCATTGTTCGTGAGAGTGCTAAGAAGATATTTTTTGTCAAAAAAATTACACATCTGAGGAAAAAAATAGTAAAAAATCGGCCAAATTTACTATTTTTACTAATTTATTACTAAAATACTATGAAGTATTTAAAAAATATAATTTCTTAGCACTCTAGAGTCATCTTTTAACTATCTATATATAAAATATGAACAGTGTAGGTGTACTAACAAGAGCTCAGTTTGTAATATAGCAAGCTCCCTTTTTCACTATATTTTTTTAAAACTATATTTAAGGCGCTACACTTGTGTGTAGCGCCTTAAAAATAAACCTTCAAACATGCTTGTAAATTTTTTTATGTGTTACAAAACTTATTTTTTCTGTTACAGGGATTAAAGTACCATGCCTATTATAATCCTTATCCATAAGAAATCCAAGAAAAATATTTTATATTTATTTAAAAATATTTTTTTATATGAACGTGTTCGTCAAATAATATATATATATATATATATATATATATATATATATATATATATATATATATATATATATATATATATCTACTAACGTAGACTATCGTGGGGTGTTTCAGCACACCTAACACGAATAACAACAAAACTACATATTTTTCAAAAAATAAAAATTATGCTGTTTTTAATATCTTAGAGTTAGGACAATACCAAAAAGCAAAAATATTTCATTATAATAACAAAGAAGCTGTGCAAGAAAAACTCGTGCTGGGGTGTATCACTTAAGGGTTAAAAAATCGTATAATATAAATGTACAACTTTAATGTTGATTTTTCATTTTCTAATGCCATCTTTGTGCTTCCCTGACGATTAGGTACAGAAATAATAGGTATATTCTGACTGCAGTCCCACTATCTTTTCACAATGGGGGTTTTCACGATTTTTAGTTTTTTTTATATGTTAATCTATACATTAAAATATAAGACCCGTATTTTTTCTTTTCGCTTAAAAGTTGCTAATAAGTTGCTAATATAAAAAATAAGTGCCGCGAAAATCGATGCCGCGTGTAACAGTGTGACATCACCAACATCTAGCACATACGTTCAACACGCTGACAAGGACCGATACGTAGGTCTTACCTTACACAGTCAACATCTTGTCAACTTGAACAGAAAAACATAACCAAACTGTTTCATTCCGTTTCATTTTTACTAATTTATTACTAAAATACTAAGAAGTATTTCAAAAATATAATTTCTTAGCACTCTAGAGTCATCTTTTAACTATCTATATATAAAATATGAACAGTGTAGGTGTACTAACAAGAGCTCAGTTTGTAATATAGCAAGCTCCCTTTTTCACTATATTTTTTTAAAACTATATTTAAGGCGCTACACACATGTGTAGCGCCTTAAATATAAACCTTCAAACATGCTTGTAAATTTTTTTATGTGTTACAAAACTTATTTTTTCTGTTACAGGGATTAAAGTACCATGCCTATTATAATCCTTATCCATAAGAAATCCAAGAAAAATATTTTATATTTATTTAAAAATATTTTTTTATATGAACGTGTTCGTCAAATAATATATATATATATATATATATATACATATATATATATATATATATATATATATATATATATATATATATATATATATATATATATATATATATATATATATATATATATATATATATATATATATATATATATATATATATATGTATATATATACCAGGTGTATATTGAAAAGTAGGTATTAATAATTTGACGTTTAAAACGTTACGCATTTGTTCATCTCCTGTTTTTAATTCCATGGCTGTTACTATTAATTCGCTATTCCGTGTATTTTCAAATTTGATTTCTGCAGTTATAAAGCAACCAAAATAAATTTTGTTTACTGATCCAGATGTAGAATTTTATGCTCAACAACAATTATTTGAAACATTTTTGTCTAAAATAATTAAGGAAGCAATGCGAACGGAAAAACTGATTTACCATGTTAAACGCCTATGTTTCACTTTTCAATATACACCTTACACCCGGTATATATGTATATATATATATATATATATATATATATATATATATATATATATATATATATATTAAATGTTCAATAAAAGTTTATTTTGACGGCTGTGGAAATGTTATAGGTACCTGTTTCCATATACCGTCATCGTCACATCGAAAAAATTGTTATATGCCAAAATTTCATATTTAAAATGGATTAAATCATGAATCAAATTTACCAAAAATATCATTACTAACTTTACATAACAAATTTGTTAACGAAACAGTTTATGGAAAATTGAAATAAAATAAAAATAAGATTTTTGGAGAAGCTGTCAATTTAATAAAATCCAATGAAAAACCGACGTTTCGGCTGTAATTCAGTCTTCCTCAGGGTGATAAATTGGGAATTAAAAATTAAAGAATATCATGTAAATTATTTTACAGAAATCTTTCGTCAAAGGAAGGATTTGCCCCCATATTTACCATTCTCTATTTACCACCGTCCCTTTTTTACCACCGTAATTCTTTTACCAATCAATTTTTTACCAAAATTATACTTTTACCAATCCATTTTTTACCACCGTCCCTTTTTACCACCAACGTATTTACCAACGTATTCTTTTACAAATCCATTTTTACAACCGTCCCTATTTTTACCACTAATTCTTTTTACCACCAACACATTTACCAACGTATTTTTTACCAATCCATTTTTACCACCGTCTCTTTTTTAACAAAGCTAACAAAACCGTACTAAAGCCCCACAAACTCGGTTTTGGTATTTACTACACTAACAAAGCCTAACAAAACCGTACTAGAGTCCCACAAACTCGGTTTTTGTTTTTACTACACTAACAAAGCTAACAAAACCGTACTAGAGCCCCACAAACTCGGTTTTGGTATTTACAACACTAACAAAAACGTACTATAGCCCCACAAACTATTAATGGTAAAACGGAATAGCGGTAAAAAAGTATGGTGGTAAAAGTTGTAATGGTAAAAACGGAGTGGTAAAAATGTATTAGTGGTAAAACGAAATAGCGGTAAAAAGTATAGTGGTACAAATGCAGAGGTAAAAGTTGGAGTGGTAAAAATTGAGTGGTAAAAAATGGGTTAACGGTAAAACAGGATAGCGGTAAAAAAGAATGGTGGTAAAAATGCTGTGGTAAAAGTTGGAGTGGTAAAAATAGAATGGTAAATATGTAGCACAACGCAAAGGAAGATAAAACTCAATACACACGTATATGTTACTAAGTTGGATGATGACCAGTGGCGTAGCTAGTGCTTGGTGGGCCCTGTATCAAAAATAACAAAAATGAAAATGAAATTCGGTTCTTTTCTTACTACTTTTTTTTTAAATAAATTTGTAACCCCTTATAAACATATTTTTCGTCCAAGAATCTAATCCATTTGCATAGGAGCACAGGAGTAGTTAAAACAAAAGTCAGATTCAAACTCAAATATCTAATCCAGAAAGACGCTATAGGATTTTCTTCTTCGTTAAGTTTTAATTAGAGACGCTCTCAAATTACCTTGTAATTGATGTTATTTTATTATGATTTTAAATAGTATTTTATCTTGTCTTGTAAAATAAATTTCAAAATTACATTTTTACAGTAAACCAAAACATGACCGTTCTATATAACATTTCGACTGTTTTAATTGTAAAATTGACAATGCTCCAACTATCCCATGCACGTAGCCAGATAAAATATTTAGGGTGGGCAACTCGAATTTAAAAGTGGGCAATCAACATTTTTTCCGGGCGAGTATGTGAATTTATAGGAAACGAAAATTGTTTTCATTCATTTAAATATTTAAAATGTATATAATAACAATGAATAAATTTGTTTTTATAGAGATTGGCTGGTGGAACCCCCTTAGTTTGGGGGCACTGTAAAATTGTTTCGGTGGATATAGCGGTTCCTTCGCCCCTGTTGATGACTGTTGACTGACATGTACGTGTATGTTGACTCTATTCCACAATTTAAAGATTTACCTATTTTAGAAGAAGAAAAAACTTAATGTGTCCCTTGGCACTGAAGTTCCGTTTTATGGTGGTATAGGTAGTTTGAAGTTAAGAGTTGGTTCAACTACACGAACGGGTGTAGTTAATTTTTGTGTACCGCTTGCTATATATATATATATATATATATATATATATATATATATATATATATATATATATATATATATATATATATATATATAGCAAGCGGTACACAAAAATTAAAACGGGTCACTTTTTCTTTTGTAAATTTTTTTGTTATCCCTTGATTATTTTATATAACTATGATATATTTATTAAAGAGCATTATAGTTAAGCATTTCGTATTATTAAATTAATGTTTTGAAGATTTACTAATTGTTTATTATCAAAAGAAAAAAATATGGACATAAAAACAATAAAAAATAAGGAGGAAAAATAATTTCAATTACATAAATTAACACAATTCGTTTATACTTATAACACGTGTTCCCTCTGCGTACTTTAGCTACTTTAGCTACGAAAAGTTGACTTCTTTTGTCTTCGATGAAAGTGATGATGGAAACTACAATTTCTGCATTCTGTGCCATTTTGAAAACATAGACCACATCACACCACATCAAAATGACAAATAAACAATAAAACAAATGATGAAAAGAAATAATACCAGTATAATCAATAACTATGCATTTTATAAATTTCGTGATTTCGGTATGATGCGCATAATAAAAGGAATATTTAAGTAAATTGTTAATGTTTGTAAGAGTTGGTAATGGAAGCGACTTCGAGAATGTCTAGTTAACATATAGCAATAATAATATTTCGGCATTCGTCCTCAACATTAATGTTATTAGCATTTTTTATTCAAAAAAATAAGTGACCCGTTTTATATATATATATATATATATATATATATATATATATATATACTTTTTTGCTACCGTAAACTTAAATTAATAAATGTTGCCTTTTTAATGATTTTTTTGGGGGCACGACAGTTGGTTATCGCGGCCTAATTGGTCAAAATGTAATCCATAGCAGGCCATGAGACACGTATATGTCTCGCTCTGGAAATCCTAACATGTAAGAAAATAATGACTGGATGAAAAAAAATCATCGAAGAATAGCTGCCATGTCTCTTTATATTATTGCTATGTTTCGCTCTGTTCTTGTTTAGAAAGTACTCAATTTGATTGGCTAGCGCACATGCAATTTTTAAATTTATTTAACAAATTAGTCAACTACTATTTGAAAATTTTATATAATAACGTGATACTACAAAGTATAAACATTTTAATTTACAATGCAATCAGAGTTACAAATGGTTTTTCTCAGAATTATTATTTTTAAATTGTTTATAAATTATAACAAAATAATACCTACACTATAGGTACCTACCAATTCTAATAGATACTGTTTATGTGTTTGTTTTATAGTTATAATTTATGTCAGTGTTAATTATTATGAAGTAAATAAAATAAAATGCGACAAAATGTGTAGTTTATTCAATCTATTCTGTAATTTATAATTTATTTGGTCATACTTTGTTTTTGACTTTTATTTTGGTAATTTGTTTTCTTTTGGCAACATTAATATGAAACAATAAAATATTTTTTTCCGACGTGCATGCAAACGACAACCTTAAATAATTAATTTTAAAACCGTCAGTTTTGTTCAGCAAGTTGAAAAGTTGTATGAAAATAGAAAAAACTTTTTTCGTTATGCTGTGTTATAAAATTTGCAGTTATTTGAAAACTCTCACTGATTTAATTTTAATATCAGTTAATTAATGTAAATATTACAGATACAATTCTTTATGAAAGTTGGCGTTGAGATAATACCTAGTTCTTAATAATGGATATAGTGAAGTTAGTAGGTATTTAGTAAAAGAATTTCTTCCATCGTTTACAAAAGAAGGTAACGAAAAATGAAAAAACAAGATGACTCAAGGCGTTAAAATTGCTTTCGCTGAGTTGAACAAAAAATTTTAATTAACGCATAAGTACCTATCTTATATTAAATTATTATACATACAATGTATTCCCATAATTAAATTTTCAGATTAGAAAATTATGGAAGATAAATAACAGCTTAAGCGGCCGTCTATGTTTTTTCCGAATTCCTAGAATACTTTCGATTTTACTTTTTATTCTATTCCACTCCCTTCCCCACTACTACAGCTGCCCGTAACCAAGCCGAAACTCGTACTTTGCCGCATCCTAGCATTGCAATGTCATTTTAAAGTTGAAAAATACTGTAAAAGTGTTTTCGTCGCGAGTAAACTGTCAGTTTATTATTGACTTTCAGATAATGCTTTATTAAAACATTTAATAGAGAAACAATGAATCTACAGATTTGCCTTTTTGAAATTTTAAAAATAAATTTATATCATGAGATATAGTGGAGAGGTAGCATCGAGGGTGGCATGAAAGGGATAGGTACTGAAAGGGACACTGATCATATTTTAATAATTATGGTACGTATTGTAAATCTTCATAAGATGCTACTACTGTAAGAGAAAATATTATAAAATATAAAGAAATTTGCAACCATAATTCAGGAGATAGATGTGCATTTAATGTGCTAAGTTTTCCCTTGTCACTTATTCATAAAAAATCTCTTGAATAATCTTATTTTCCGAATATCTGGAAACTTGCGTATGTCATACCAGTGTACAAAAATGTTAATAAAAATTTAGTTGAAAATTACAGGCCTATCTCTATGTTCTGCATTTTTGAAAAAGTTTTTGAAAAAATTATCTATACTCAACTATATGCAGCCATTAAAAATCATATTACTTATTCCACAACAACATGGCTTTATTTCAGGTAGATCCATTGAAACAAATTTGTTAGAATATTGCGACTATATTTTGCAAGCAATGGATGACCAAATAGAAGTGGATGCAATTTACACAGATTTTAGCAAAGCTTTTGACAAAATACACCATGACATATTAATTTCCAGAATTGCTGAGGTCGGTGTGGGTAAAAATTTATTAAATTGGTTCATTTCATATCTCAGTGACAGGAAACAGCTCGTGGTTGCCAACGGCTTCTCTTCTGATGATGTACTTGTCACATCAGGTGTACCACAGGGATCTCACCTGGGACCCTTACTATTTCTTATCTTTATTAATGATATATATCATCTTGTTTCACATTTGCTAATTTTATTTTGTATGCCGAAGACTTAAAAATTTATCACACTATTCAAAGTGAACACGACTGTTTAGCCTTACAACATGATCTAAATGAATTTGTAAAATATTGTAATAAACGTAAATTACAACTCAATATCTCTAAGTGTAGCTTCATTAAATTCACGAGAAATAGAAATATTTTCAACTTTGAGTATTATATTGACGGTAATTTACTGAATAAAACTTTTAGTATTAAGGATTAAGGTATTACTATTGACAACAAATTAATGTTCGATAAGCATGTAGATATGGTGGTTAAAACAGCCTACTTTAAACATCCATCTACTTTAGTATCTTTGTACTACACACTTGTTAGAAGTCAGTTGGAATTTGCATCTGTCTGTTGGAACTCCTGGTACAACATTTACATCAATATAATTGAAAATATACAAAATAAGTTTCTAAAATACTTAAGATTCAGGTTTCCAACTTATAGAGCAAATTTACTAACTTTAGTAAATAGGAGAAAACTAATGGACCTTTCTTTTATTCATAAATTATGCAACAACAATATAGAATCACCATACCTCATGTCTAAATTCTGTTTTAGAATACCTAAACAAGGATACTGAATTGTTACTTTATTTGCCATTAAACGTAACAAAACAAATTCATTTCTAAACTCAGCTGTATATACTTAGGATTAGTAATTTATATAACGATAACAATAACAACTGTAATTTACCAGACATATTTTGTTCATCAATTTTCACTTTTAAACGTGCTTTAAGACTGTATCTTCAGTAAATTTTTCATTTATTTCTTTGTTATTCTTCGCAAAAAATATTTATAATATTTGTTATTATAGTTATAGTTATTGAACTCTATTTTTATTATGTATTTAGTGCTTCTCTATAATTGGAACTATGTCCTGTTCAGGAGCCGAATTTTCAAATAAATAAATAAATATCAAAAATTATAAAAATCCAAGTGGTCGACTTTTGAGTAATTTTTTAATAATGAGTTAGTATATATTAATTATATATTATTGTTATTAAGTAACTAGTCTAAGGGTATAATTAAGCTTGAGTATTTCTAAAAAGGTACGTTCAGTTTTGTTTTATAAAATATTATTAGTGTTTGTGCATACAAGTATTAAAGGGACTTAATAAAAAGAAAGTATACATTTTAAAAATAAGTTATCTATCTTGCAGCACGTTTTCATTTCTTTTCATATACTCTGGTTCAACCTTTATATAACATATAAGGTCTATTAACAACAATACATTATTTTTGAAACTTAATGCGATAGCTAATACTGCTTAGGTCCAAGCATTTTTGTCATTGACGTCAATTTTTCGTCATAATGTAAACGTTCCTTTTAACACCGGGAAGTGTCCCTTTCATACCTGTAAAAGTCTTGAAAGGGACATTTGCATGATTTTTTATTTAAATCAATTTTCAGTTTAATACAGGTTGGTTTTAATTGTTTATGTGACAAGATAGTTAAATCATGTAGCTTTAATAATATGTAGTTTTTTAAAAGAAATAATTTGCAATTGCTTATCTATAATGATTTTTAAAAAATTGTCTCTTTCATGCCACCTCTCCCCTACCCGTGTAAAGTTTGCAAAAAATTGAACATTTTTATGAATTTTTATAATCATCAACAATTTTTGTATTCAAATTTTTAAAAGGCACAACTGTTAATTCAGCCTTTAAGTATATAATCCTTGTTGGCATTAAATTTTACCATTCTTATACTGGCCACAAAACACTCGCTACGTTAGTACATTTTTTTTTTTTTTATTTCAAATATAAGGAGGTTTCAACAACTAAGGTTACTAAGCCCCTGGTACAGTAGATTGTTTACATTACATTTGTTTCATTTTTTATATTACATTGTATAGTTGTATTGATTTAAGATAGTTGATCATATTTTTTGTTGTGTTGGGTTTGTTTTCTAAAGCATTTTTTAGTGAATTAGGGATATTATGTGTTTGTTTTTGTTGTGCATATTTAGTACATTGTATGATGTGTTCTACTGTTATTGGTGTGTTGCATGTTTCACAATGTTTTTGTTGTGTTTTTTGTAGGATGTGTTCGTGTGTGTATTTTTTGTGTCCAATGCGCATTCTTGTGAGGATCACTTGGTCTCTTCTTTCTTCTGCTGTTGGCCAGGCCTCTGTGGTTTCTTTGACTTGTTTCAGTTTGTTATTTGTTGTTTGCGCCCATTCTGTGTTCCATATTTCGATGGTTTTTGTTTTTATAATGGTTGAGAAGTCACTTGGTGGTATATCGATCGCCTCTATGTTTTGCTGTTCACTGGCTTCTTTAGCTGCTCTATCTGCCTCTTCGTTGCCGTTTATTCCTATATGTGACGGGATCCACTTTATAGTTATGTCTTTCCCTTGGATTCGGATGGCCTCGTATATGTTGTCTTGTGTTTTTTGTATTATTTAACACTTGTTGTATTTGTTTTGTAGGCTTTGTATAGCGCTCAGTGAGTCTGTGCATATGACGTACTGTTTGTCTTCGTTTGTGCTGTTTATAATATATTCTGTGGCTTTTAATATGGCGTAAGTTTCTGCTGTATAATTACTGCAGTTAGCTGGTAATCTATATTTTAATGGATTTGTAGGTGTTATCACACTGCACCCTACTTTGTCTTGATTTTTGGCTCCGTCAGTGAAGATGTATTTATATTGTTGGTAGTTTTCCTTTATTTTGTTATACTCACTGTGGTAAAGCTCGCGTGGGGTGTTATTTTTTGGGTATTTTGTTAGATCTAGGATATAGTGTGGTTGTGGAATTGTCCAGGGAGGGTATTTGTTATAGGATTTCTTAACTATTTTTGGTATTACAATGTGTAGTGTATTGAGATTTTGGTTGATTTGTTGTTGCAGGATTGTTCTATTTTTACCTCTCGCCTCATATTCTATGAGAGGTATTGTAATGGGTCAAAATTTTCGAGTATGAGTTTTTGGTGGATAAGCACGTTTCAGGGTCTCTACAATACGAATTTACTATTTTCACGACGATGTCTGTGTGTGTGTGTGTGTATGTGTGTGTGCGTGTGTGTGTTTGTATGAATGTATGGACTGACGATTTTTCGTCCACGATAACTGAAAAAGTATCAAACCTTTAATAACCAAATTTTATATTTAAGGTTTTAATAAGTATCTTAACACCGGATAACATTTTGGTAGAAATCCGCAAACCGGAAGTAGTACTTTTTGAAGCTTGATAAAGTTTTCCTTAAATATATTGTTACATTATTTATTTATGACAATTTTTGCAATTAAAAATAAAAGAAAATATAATTATCTATGGGTACAGTTAATTATAAATACAATTTGCTGAATCTGGTAGTATTTAACAATAAAATAAAGTACAATTAATATTCTATCTTGTTGTCCATGATTTGAAATTTGTTTCTACATAAAATTTGAATGATTATGACAGTGACAGTACAGTTGACATCTTTTGCTTGCATCTTGGTTTACATTATCGTTTACATCTTACATGAACATGAAACTATTAAAATGTAAGTAAAACTATTTATTAGATTAATCTCGAGATTAATAGAATAAGCAGAATTAGGCGAGAGGTCGTGTACTGGCCACAGCAGATTTTTTATTTGTATTTCTGTGTCGAAAAGTTTCGAGTATGTTGGGATATCTGGGTTGCTAGCTAATTTAGTTATGTAGTTAAGTGTTAGTAGTTGCCTTCTTAGTTTGAGTGGTGGTTCTCCCGCTTCTACAAGGATGCTGTTTATTGGGCTTGTCCTGAATGCTCCACTTGCCAGTCTGATTGCCGTGTTATGTATGGGGTCTAAAATTTTCAGCTTTGAGGGTTTTGCTGTTGTGTATGCAATACAGGCATAATCTAGTTTCGATCTTATTAGTGCTTTGTATACATTTATAATTGAATTTCTATTTGCTCCCCATTTAAGATGCGCTAGAGTTTTTATTATGTTTAATCGTGTCATACATTCCTTTTTTAAGTTGATTATGTGTGGTGCCCAGGTCATTTTTTGGTCGAACGTGACTCCTAAGAATCTAATGGATTTTACAAATGTTATTTGTGTATTATTGATATTTAGCATAGGGTGATTATGGTGTTTCCTCATTCTACAGAAGTGTATTGCTTGAGTTTTTTCACTTGAAAATTGGAAACCTGTTGTTTTGGCCCATTTCTCTATTTGGTTTATTCCTTTCTGTAGTTGTCTTTGATTGAGTTTATGTTTTTACCTCTATAGTACATTACTATGTCATCAGCAAAGACAGATATATGAATGTTAGGTGAGATGAAGGTGTTTAGTTTGTTCATGATTATAATAAATAAAGTTACTCTTAGGATTTCTCCTTGAGGTATGCCGTTTTTCTGTGTTCTCTTCTCTGATAAAGCTCCATTAGTTTTACCCTAAATTTACGATCTTGTAGAAAGTTTTTAATGTAGTTTATTATGTTGCCTTTCAGGTTATAATCTAGTAGAGTTTTTACTATGTAGTATTTCCATGCGGAATCATATACTTTATGTAAGTCGAAGAATATTGCTATTAAATGTTGTTTATTTTTAAAAGCATTGTATATTTCATTCTCCAGGGATAGTATTTGGTCTACTGTGGAGCGGTTCTGTCGAAAGCCGCATTGAATGTTCGTTATGATGTTCTCTGATTCAAGGTGCCACATAAGTCTCTTGTTTATAATTTTTTGCAGTATCTTACTTAAACAATTTGATAAGGATATGGGGCGATAGTTTGCAGGATTTGTTTTATTTTTATTAGGTTTTAGTATCGGGATGGTGAATACTTCTCTCCATTTTTTGGGTATTTGTTGGATTTCCATATGAAGTTATAAATATTGAGTAAGTATTGCAAGGATTCTTCTGGTAGATTCTTAATCATTTGGTACGGTATACCATCTGGACCTGGACTGCTTTTACCTGGCGTATCGTTGAGTGCTTGTGTTAGTTCTGCATATGTAATTGGTAGGTTTATTGGCTGGGTCGTATCATCTTCTGTTACTGTTAATGATAATTGTTCAGTGTTATTTTTGAACTGTATGAATTCAGGTGTGTACACACTGTCAGATGAGTTATACTGGAAGGTATCGGCAAGGGTGTCTGCAATTTGGGTTGGATCTGTTATAATGGAGTTTCCATTTTTTAACATCGTTGTTTGGTGTATGGTTTTTCCAGTTTTTATTTTCCTGATTTTATTCCACATGGTTTGTGGTGGTGTGTTTGTTGTAATGGTTTGTACGAACCTCTCCCATGACTCTTTCTTGCTTTGCAGGATTGTCCTTCTTACTTGTGCCTTTTGTGTTTTTTTTAAGTAGGATAAGATTTTCTTGGTTTTTGTTTTTTCTGTATTTATATAAGGCTTTATTGTTTTCTTTTACTGCCTGTTTGCAATGTTTGTTCCACCATGGTACTGTTCTGTTTCTTTTTTTACATTGTATTTTTTCTATGCTTACGTTCGCTGCTCTGTGAGGAGCTTGATGAAGTTGTCTACTAATTCATCGATGTTACTATTTTCTGGGATTTCATTGTTCTCTATAAGTGATTTTTCTTTGAACACTTCCCAGTTTGCTTTGTGTAGGTTCCATCGTTCTTGGCTCATGTTGGCTGTAGTAGTTGTTTGTGAGTAGGATGATATCAAGATGGGGAAATGGCCGTTATTACAGAAGTTATCAACTACTTCCCAGTTGTAGTTGTATGTTGTTTGAGGGTCGCAGATTGTCAAGTCTATTGACGAAAAATTTCCTGTACGACTGCAAAAGTGTGTATGTGCTCCGTCATTTAATATGGTTAAGTCGTTATCGTTTATGATGTTTTCTATTATTTTCCCCCGTCTATCGGTGTTGTTTGATCCCCATAGTATGTTGTTCGCGTTTAAGTCTCCTGTTATAATAAAAGGCTTAGGTAGTTGTTTGCATTTTAATTCTTCTTCTAGATGGTGGTTTGGTGGAATATATATATATATATATATATATATATATATATATATATATATATATATATATATATATATATATATATATATATATATATATATTGCATAGTGTTGTTTTGAATGGTGCGAATATTTGTATTGCAACGGCTTCGAGATTGCTGTTTATGTTTATCTCTTCCACGTAACTGTCTTGCTTAACAAGTATTGCTACTCCTCCACTTGCATTGACTGGGTTGTCCCGATCTTTTCTGTATATCTCGAATCCTCTGAACTTTACATTTTGGTTAAAAACAAGAAATAGCCAGATCTGCACCTTGTTATTTAAATTTGAAACAAGCTACGAAAGATTGCTTTCCGTCGCGATAGCCGCTTCAGCGACTTACGGCCATATTATCAATTTTCATGTACTTAGCCATTATTTAGACTTCTGACAATTTATATACAGGTTCAGTAAGCCATAAACAATATAAAAATGCAATTGTCAGAATTGCACCTTGTGGTTTAAATTTCAACAATTTTTTTACAACTTTGTCGACTTCTGACAGTCTTTAAGCCCCGACCTAGACTTCTGACAATAATTTTCCTATAGTTAAAAACTATAACTCTACTAAATTTCAGGCTTGCACCTTATCATTTTTTTCTTAATATAAATTTACGACTTTGACCGCCCACCCACGCCTCCCGCCCCGGGAGAGCGTTCTGACGGCAGCGCTACGTACTTATAAGGTACCAAGGAGACATTTTATACAAAATTCGTGATTGCACCTTATCAGTTCACTTTTTCGTAGCCAGCTCTCCGACTATATAGCTATGTATGTTGGGTTGGAATCTGATAAGTTTTTGTATTTCACCAATATGGAAGTAGAAGCCGTTGCAATTCCATTGTAGTATCATGATGTGGATGCTAGCGATTCTTGACTAGAGAATATTGTAGTGTTTATTTCGGTTTTTAATTGCTGTTTTATTTTATTTGCTATTTTAGTGAATCTGCTCGTATTTGATTTGTTTGTTAGTTTTGGGTATAGTTTTACCATCATGTCCAATAATTTTGGGACATCGCTTGTAAAGTCTCTTGCTATTTGTGTGGGATCAGGGTGTCCAGCCCTGTTTTCCATGAATTCTTTGAATTCGGAGAATGTTAGAATATATTTTTCTTGATTAGTTGTGATTTCCTCTTCCAGGTTTCCTTCTATAGATATATCGTCTCCGGGGCTGTGGGATCTAGATTTTTTAACTGTGGGTTTTATTATTTTATCATCGCTCGATGTGTTTATATTTTCAGGGGTTTCTTGCTGTGGTTGATTCTTTTCTGTGTTGTTTGATTTTATTGTGCCAGTTTCTGTTATTTGATGCTGTGCGCTTGTTATTTGGCACTTTGGGTCCTCTTTATCTTGGTTTATCATTGGTTGCTAGTCTGACCTTCCTTTTTACATAGGAATGTCTTCAGTTAAGAATATTCTGTATTCTATGGTACCGTACTTGATAAGTGTTGTTTCTGGTATTTTTGTGTTTTCATCGGGTGATACATACATTTGTCTCCTGCTTAGTACGTGAGAGTACTCGGCTTCTTGCATTCCTACTTTCAAGAAATTTATGGGAGATACAAGTTTTACTCCTTGTTGTTTCAGTTGTTCTTCTATAACGTTATGGGAGATTGCAGGACATACATTTGATTATTCGCTTTGCTGGATTAATTAATCTTCTTATGTTTAACTGGTTGGTTGACTTGCTGCTTTAGCGAAAGTTTTTGTTTTGTTTTTTTCTGAGTTCGATATAGGGTTACTGTAAATTTGGTTTGAGTCCATGCTGATTTGATTCTGAATGCTAGCGGTAGATGGGTTCATGTTTGTATCGGTTTAGTTTGGTTCGGTTTGAAACTCCGCTGTGATCAGCGGAGTATATGTGTTAACTAGATTTATCTATTTGTTTGTAGATGGCGTTAGTTGTGCGTTTTTAATAATAGGATTTAATTTAGGGTTATTAAAGGGTTTTAAACTGGATGGGTTGATTGGATAAGCGAGCCTTACCTTTTCAACGTAGTTACTACATCTCCAGCTTAGATCATTTGCTTATTTACTGTGGTTTTTTAGTTTTTAAAGAGAGCACTATTCACTCGTGGTAGTCTCACTGGCGTACACGTTAGAACTGTAGTACATTTTATGCTGGGTTTTAGGAGATAGACGGGCCTTTTAATAAGTGGATGTTGCATAACCTAATAAATTGACTAATTTTTTTATATTATAAATTTCAATTTCTATTTTATTTCGGTGTATTATTTCGATATTCGATGTACTTTATCAGGATAATGGTCTATTAATAATTAGATGACTACATTATTAGTAGAGCGAGGTTTTAGGAAAATTGCCTTTTTATTCTATATTTAGGCAACATAATTGTATTTTGCCAATATGTGTTTTAAGAAAATCTGATGATTTTGAGCCCCATTTGTTTTTGCCTAAACGCCTATTTCCTATATTTAAAGCCTAAAATCGAAATAATTCTGCCTAAAATTAATAAATCGTTACTAAGCTCTCTGCAGTTACTAGAATTCAATATTTGCGCCAGATTTGCGCTAATTGAAAACGCGAGAATTTCTCCCTCTATCACACATAATCGGAACTCTAAGATTTTATCCTCAATTTTACAATTTACGTGCTGTAGCCTGCAAGTTTTGACACTGTGTTCTTTGTTCCTCATTGTTTTATTTAACAATGCCAAAGTGTAAATAATCTTCCAGGAAAAAAGTAATTACCAAACGATGACGTTTTTCAAAAACATTCTTCAAAGGAATTCGAAATATACTGCAATGCTTGTGGAAAAATAGTAAATATCTTTTTACATTTATCTATTAATTTTTAGCTTGTAGGTGACAAATAAAATGAACCTGTAAAATGAAAAACCATATAGAACAACATGCTGCTGCACCTGGGCATAAGCAACAAAGACACAGACTGCTTGCCGATGTTCTTAACTAACTGAAAAAATCTTGTTTGTTATGTATATATATATATATATATATATATATATATATATATATATATATATATATATATATATATATATATATATATGTATATATACCGGGTGTATATTGAAAAGTGAAACATAGGCGTTTAACATGGTAAATCAGTTTTTCCGTTCGCATTGCTTCCCTAATTATTTTAGACAAAAATGTTTCAAATAAATGTTGTTGAGCATAAAATTCTACATCCGGATCAGTAAACAAAATTTATTTTGGTTGCTTTATAACTGCAGAAATCAAATTTGAAAATACACGGAATAGCGAATTAATAGTAACAGCCATGGAATTAAAAACAGGAGATGAACAAATGCGTAACGTTTTAAACGTCAACTTATTAGTACCTACGTATAAATGATTTTGACAATCTATTATTCTGACATTGACGTTTAAAGCGTTACGCATTTGTTCATCTCCTGTTTTTAATTCCATGGCTGTTACTATTAATTCGCTATTCCGTGTATTTTCAAATTTGATTTCTGCAGTTATAAAGCAACCAAAATAAATTTTATTTACTGATCCGGATGTAGAATTTTATGCTCAACAACATTTATTTGAAACATTTTTGTCTAAAATAATTAGGGAAGCAATGCGAACGGAAAAACTGATTTACCATGTTAAACGCCTATGTTTCACTTTTCAATATACACCCGGTATATATATATATATATATATATATATATATATATATATATATATATATATACCAAATTGAATTCTATTATAAACAAAATAATATTTGAAAATACTTTTTTTTAGTTTACCGGATCACCGGATATATGAAACTCATTTAATCAACTGAATTAGTCAAGTTTACACTGAACCTTCCATCAAAGTGTCACATCATCCATAAGGTTCAGAATTGCGGTTAGTTCAAGACATCAAGCTTCCTCGTTTGACACCCTTGTCATGAACGTACCACGTAACTTGACACATACGTCACAGCTTTGTTTTTCTTGTTAGCGTTACGAACATGGCGAATACGTATATGAGAATATTCAATAAATTATGGGTTCTGCGCGTGCTTTTTGATCTGGCGTTTACTACGAGCCAAAACGTAAACAGATCGCTTCTCATCGAATATGATCATCGCTTTTTTACAGTATTTGTGAAATATTTCCGTGCAGGTAGGTGACGCTCTCTCTTTTCATAAGGTAGGTCGAGATGATATTTTAAAGCCTTGCTTTTTTATTTACGTGGTGAAAATGTGACACCGCCAGGGCCGTGCCAGGGTATGTTGCCGCAATAGTGCGAATCTCGATTTGCCACCCCTCTCCACCCTCCCATTATTTTTCCACATAACGTTGAAAACATTATTGTTTAATAATAATTATCTGTTATAAAATATAGCAACAAAAATTAAAAATACTACTAAGAAAAAAATTAGGAAACACGAAACACCCCTTTACTTTTTACCTAAACACAAAATTAACATGTACTGCACTTAGCTTTCAAAAGAATCACAAACATCATTTCCAATTGTTGTTATTGCTAAGTTAAGAGGATATTATTCCTTACATGAATTTCGAATTTTCATTTTGACGAATTCAGTTTACCCCACCCCCTTTTGTCAAAACGGTCAGAAATTTACGTCAGAGATAAACACAAGTTGAAACCCCGCCCTTTTATGACACTATCATGAGTTACGCCGTAAAATAGGCATGATCTGTTCAAAAAGTGATCATTTTCTGGAACAAAATACAGCCGCAAAAACAAACTTACAAGCTTGAAATTTTGTATACTTCTAAATAAAGTTTGTGTATAGAACGCTATCTCAGCAATATATCCATATTTAGGTTTTTAATACAAATTATTTATTGTCAAAAATGGGTGTGTTTTTTAATGCAATTAAACATTTTTCCAGCATTGAAAAATGAATAATTTGAAGTTAGCGGACTATTTTCATCTCTTATGCACATAATAGTAAAAAAATTAATACTATATGTTGTACCATGCAGTCAGGATTTGTTCCAGAAAAATAATCTATTTTTCGAGTGGAATTATGTCCTCTTAAGACTTATTGGCCATAGGCGGCTAACTTTTTAAGGTGGGGAAAAAATACAAAAAAGTGTATATAAATAAAATATTTGCCTACTTTTATAAGTGAACTCTAACCAATTTAACTTTGCATTACTACAATATACAAACTGACAAAAGTAAATAGTTCCACATTTTGCTGTATAGGTACACCTATACTCTATGATAAGGGTACAGGATAGAACGGGGTAGGTACACAGTAAAATGCGGCGCAGACTAAAACTTTTTTGATCGAAGGTATAAAAAATCAAAATCTTGAGAATAACATATTTTTGTAAGTGATGCCTTTAAATAATTCCATATTTTCAGTTATAAATTATCGCGCGTAGATTTTTCCGCCCTGGTGCGGTGCAAGGATGATAAACTGTATATAGGATTGCTCATTCCCTATACTGCAATCATCGGTTTTCGCTTCGGACATCACTGTGTTGATTGTTACATACATAAATTGTTAAATACTTTGTTGAATACATACTACTTTGTTGTATTTTCAAAACAAATATTCTCCAGAATTTAATTAATTAAAAATCATTATTAAAATAATGAAAAGAGATACACTACTTTACCTAAAATTCAATTAAAACGTAAACGTACAAATATTTATTTGTTAAAGAAAATTAATTAGAACGCGTTAAAACAAGTATTTTAGATGTTAAATGTGCTACACTTTGTTCTATTACAGTATCAGAATTTCATTGACTCTGGCTATTGTTCATAAGAAAAAAGTAAATTTTAATATACGGTAATACGACAATAAGAAAAATTTAGAGTTATTTTTTTAATTTTGATGTAACAGAACAGACTATTTCTTTACAAATGTATAATTATTCATCTCCATTTGAAAAATCGATGACATTGTTTTTAATAGTGCTGTAAATTTTTATCGGTAAATCACACAGCTAGCTGAGAAAACGATTATAAAATTGACTTAATGGATTAAGTATTTTACGATTATGATTACTCTAGTTTAGCGTTCTAGAGATATTATTTTTAGCCGAAGCAAAGCCAAGGCTAATAAATTTTGAAGAAGCTAAACCCATTTCGTAGACAACACTTATAGTACGTAATTTTTATGTGCAACTGCTATACACGTTTTAGTAATTAAGGGAGCGAGTATAATTTTTAATATAGGTAATATTGTATATCTTCGCTATTGTTAATTTCCTTTCTGTATAATGAATATATCGACTAGTGATATATTATTGTAAAAAGTTTTTTTTGAATTTAACTGCGACATTTATAAAATTTCAGAGGTAATACTTACGAAGTTACGTCACACTTACCGTTGATGCATAAAGATTATATTTTAAGATATTTTCCTCCATTTTCCGATGATGTCTTGTGACGTTAAAGGTTTCTATTCGCCCCGACGACTAAGGATTGAACATTATAAACACATAGATGTTTATTGTATCGTATCGTTTATGACAGCACATCAAACAACGATTCAATAATATTTTTTGCTTTCTCTCTCAGTGAATTACTCAGTTTTTTTAAAATTTAATTAAAATTGAAAATAGTATACAAAATAGTCTTGATATATATTTAAAAACACATAAAAATCTAAATAGTTTTTTTTAAATCAAATTGCGGAAGTTAGCAGTTTGTAGGTAAGTATACGCAGGATGTCCAATGAAACTGTTTAAGCAAATTAAACAAAAGTTGCCTCATTAGAGGGCCACTTTAGAAATGTATTCGTTTTCCCAAAAATGCATAGGTGACTAGATAAACGCGAAAATGTCTTCCTTAATAAAAACAATAAAAATAATAATATAATAACTACCTATCAAATTCTAATTTCAATGTACTTTTGTTTTATATTATTGAAAAGATTTTTAAAATCCCTATTAAGACGGATCATAGCCTACTATGAACTCTGTATGAATATTTTAATTTTAATTAAAATTTCTTGAAATTTGTACTGCTGTGAATTTCTCGTGCCCGAAGAACGTACAAATTAGAAACTTATAAGTAGGTACTAATTTAAACAAAAAAGTTATAGGTAAAACGATATTGGCAAAATTTACAAAAAAAATCTGATGTGACCAGCACAAGACCTTCCGCCATGCTTACTTTATTCTTTTTACTTATTATACAAATATATTAATTATGTACTACTACTCACAAATATATTTTAGTCATTTTAATTAAACTGCAGAAAAAGATATAATAGTATATTATTTAACGAGCATATAATGTAGGATATATTACACGAAGATGAAAATTAGAACACGAGCCATAGGCGAGTGTTCTAATCATCCGAGTGTAATATAACCATTATATGCGAGTCAAATACTATACTTTATCTACAACTACTTGTAAATGAACTTGGTGTTGTATAATCTTACTTACATCTGACATCGATTAACAATCAACAATCATTACGCTTACTACAACCCTGTGAAAATGCTTGCTATAGAATAATTTATTTACTTACAAAATTAATCTACAATTACTACAATTTGTGAAATTCATAAAAATACCAAAATTTACTGTTTTTAGCAATGGTAGAAACACACAAATGAGCAACAAATCTAATGACACCGCTCTTGCTGCTTCTCGTATCTCTGGAGGTGAACATCTGAACATATTATTTCACTTCTATCAATATCCATAATTTACCTTCTTTACGACAATACGAAATAATACGATACTATTTGTTGCAGTTAAATGGTTTGTTGTATCAACCAAACACACATAACCTTACTTATTATCTGTCATCGAACAACAAACTTCAGACAAATGCTTGCAACTCTAAGAAAATACTTGCTTGCTATTGGTTGAATCAAGCGTGGAATATGAAATTTTATATTACACGCTGTGTACTATGAAGCACATTTTGTATTTGGAGTTAGATATAAAATGAAGCTATTATTTAATAGTTGTAGATAAACGATATTTTACTATTGTCACTGTCACTGTTATGTCATAATCATTTAAATTATACGAAGTAACACATGTTAAACGACCATGGACTATAAGATACCGAAATAAGTACCTACTATAAATTATAAATATATACTTTAATAATTATTCTTAAATGATACCAGATACAAACAAATTTATAAAATACCGATTGTAGGTAATAATCACATAATCTTTCATTTAAAATAAAAAAATTGTCTTATATTAATTATTTATCGAAATATTTAAAAAAAGTACTACTTCCGGTTTGTAGATTGAAACCAAAAATATAATGGCTTATCAAGATTCGTATTAAAACCTTAAATATGAAATTTAATAAATATTTTTTGAGTTATCGTTTCCGAAAAAATTGGAACATACAAACGAACGAACGAACACACACAGACACATACGAACACACACACACACACACACACACACACACACACACACACACACACACACACACACACACACACACACACACACACACACACACACACACACACACACACACACACACACACACACACACACACACACACACACACACACACACACACACACACACACACACACACACACACACACACACACACACACACACACACACACACACACACACACACACACACACACACACACACACACACACACACACACACACACACACACACACACACACACACACACACACACACACACACACACACACACACACACACACACACACACACACACACACACACACACACACACACACACACACACACACACACACACACACACACACACACACACACACACACACACACACACACACACACACACACACACACACACACACACACACACACACACACACACACACACACACACACACACACACACACACACACACACACACACACACACACACACACACACACACACACACACACACACACACACACACACACACACACACACACACACACACACACACACACACACACACACACACACACACACACACACACACACACACACACACACACACACACACACACACACACACACACACACACACACACACACACACACACACACACACACACACACACACACACACACACACACACACACACACACACACACACACACACACACACACACACACACACACACACACACACACACACACACACACACACACACACACACACACACACACACACACACACACACACACACACACACACACACACACACACACACACACACACACACACACACACACACACACACACACACACACACACACACACACACACACACACACACACACACACACACACACACACACACACACACACACACACACACACACACACACACACACACACACACACACACACACACACACACACACACACACACACACACACACACACACACACACACACACACACACACACACACACACACACACACACACACACACACACACACACACACACACACACACACACACACACACACACACACACACACACACACACACACACACACACACACACACACACACACACACACACACACACACACACACACACACACACACACACACACACACACACACACACACACACACACACACACACACACACACACACACACACACACACACACACACACACACACACACACACACACACACACACACACACACACACACACACACACACACACACACACACACACACACACACACACACACACACACACACACACACACAGACATCATCTCGAAAATGTTAAATTCTTACTCTAGGGACCCTAAAACTTGCTTATCTACCAAAAACTCACTTGAAAATTTTGACCCGTCACAATACCTCCCTTATGGAATATGAGGCGGGAGGTAACAAACAGTACCAATTCTTACTGCGTAGTGACTACACCAACTCACTCAAAAAAATAATAGCCCAGGCAAATTAGATATTTCGAGGAAAAAAATCCCGGAGTTTGGAAATTTCGCACAGTTGTTCGTTAGTGTGTTAGTGTCTACTGTACAATATACTAAAACACTAAAATTCCCCGACAGTGGGCGCTTGTTTGGCTTGTATCTGTAATATATGGAAATACATTTTGTATACGTTAAATAATGCAACAAAATCGACGAATTTAAGTTAAGTATATTATTTGTTTAATAAAATATTTAGATAATGAGTCAGTTGTTTTTCTAAATTTGATTGTTTACGATTCTCATGACTTAGTGCACTGTTAAGCGTCATTGTGTAATTAGAAATAAGGATTAGTATTTAAGGGAAGAATAAAGATAAAGTCAGGGGATTCCGAAGTCAGAAGCGAGAAAGCAGAAGGTCAGTCGGGAAGTCTGACGTACTCAGGTCCCGAGCTTCGGCTCGCGGACCGGCAGCGTGTAGAGTGTTATTAACATGTAAGTTTTATTTTGTATTATATTAATTTTGTTGTAAATAGTTAGTTAATAAAAATGTTAATTAAGTAAATACGAAATACAAGATGTAACCAATTTTATCAACAAGAAGTTCAAACTCATGTTGTCTTAATCCAAATTATAAATTAACTTTAGAAGTTTAAAATCCAAATTTCACCTAAAATCGAGAAATATTACATATCAAAAACGCCAAAGGTTGTGTCGTAGTAGTTGTAGCTGTCAAAATAAAGTTCAAAATTTCCAAGCTTATGGGCGGTTCTTTTTCGAAGCCACACGAAAGCGTACAGAAGTAAACAAGCGTATACATTCGACATTCTGTTGACATTTAACTACAACAACTTGTTTACAACATTACAACTGAGTCTTGAGGTATAAAAAATATTCTAATAATTACAAATATAAAATAAAACGGAAAAAGTAATTAGACGGGAATGCAGTCAATTTATTTTAATTTCCTATTAGGCCAACGTTTCGGCAACACTTATGCCTTCATCAGGGCGCTACACACAATAATATAGTTGTTATCAAAATATAAAAAATAATATGTAAAATTAGCAATACTTACAATAGTAATTTTAAAAAATATTAGAATGCATTAAATTGTATGTAAAGTTATAAAATAAAAATAAGTTAACTCTTAAAGAGTCGTCATGAATTAAAATATAACAAAATAGTTCAAAAAACCACGTCAGGAAAACCACCATACTTTTAACGGTCAACCAACAATTGATAAAAAAGCTAATTGCAACCAGTTATGTCAAGTGCATTAAACACGTCGTCGTTCAGGTAGAATGCGATAATTTATAGTTGGAACGAAAATTTAAAAGAACCTGTACTAGAAAACTATTTCTTAAATAATTGTAGAGCATGGTTGTAGAAATTGCTGAGATCTTCTATGTTTGTTCGAAAATTCACACAGTTTTTGTTGTCTTGAATGTATAACATTTCTAATACTAAACGTTTTTTTAAATTAATCTCGTTGTCCAGAATGTGAACATTTTCAAAATCAAACGTCAGTCATGCAGTGTTGTGTTAGCGCACAAGTGCCGTTATTCTTTTGTTGTTGTTTGCTGGCATTTCTTTTGTGTTCATTCATCCTTGTACGAATATATCTCTTCGTCTGCCCAATATATGTTTTATTACAATCTTTACAGTCTATTTGATAAATTACTCCAGATTTTAGATTTTTATCTGTTTTGTCTTTGGTATTGGTGAAGAGATTGCTGATAGTTTTGCATGGCCTTAATGCTACTTTTACATTCAAATTTCCCTCTAGAATTCTTTTTAGTTGGATTGAGAGGCCCTCTATGAACGGTATTGAGCAGTATGTCGTTAATTGTGCGTTGTTTATATTTTGTTGAAGGTTATTGCTGTCAACGTTCCTAGTTATGTTGTGCGTTAGAATTTTATTTATAGTTTTCCGTGGAAATTTATTAATGGTGACTAGATCCCGTACAGTATGTAATGCTTCCGTAATAAATTCTGGCGAGGTAAGTTGTGTTGCACGATGTTTTAGGTTTTTTGCCATATTTAAAAGTTGGTTTTTAGGATGTGCCGAGTGGTAGCCGATGTATCTCGGAATGCATTTATCTGCTTCTTCTTCACTAGTAAACTGTAAGTTAGTATTATAGTTGTTGAATACTGTAAGTGTTGTCATGATGTGTTCTGAAGGGACAGCGGTGATTATATCATCCACGTATTTTTTTAGGAACGGAACCTTGAATGGTAATAACGGTATGACAGTGTTCAGCAGTTCATCCATAACGAGGTTAGCTGCTGCAGGGCTTAAGGAGCTGCCCATACTGAAACCTTTAATCTGTTTGTAGAACTTGTTGTTGATGGTAAAGAACCCTTGTGTGTAACAGTTGGTAACGAGCTCTTTAAATTCAGTGTTAGGTATTTTTGTCCTCAGGCTTATGGTGTCCCAATTTTTATCAATTGCTTCCAAAGTCAAATCGTGGGGAATATTAGTAAAAAGCGAAACGACATGAAGAGAAATAAGGACGTATCCAGGTTCTAATGTAATAGATTTCAGCAACTCAGTCATGTGGAAAGCATCTTTGACATAATATTCTTCATTTTCAGTGTGGCCAAGCATGTTGGATAAATATTTTGCCAGGTTTGAAGTGGGACCATTTATAGCGCTTACGATCGGTCTCATTGGATGGTTCTCTTTGTGTAGTTTTATCAAACCATGCATACGGGGAGGAACAGCATTATCAATTGTGAGGTTAAGTCTTGTTTTGTTGTCAATGTATTCCTTTTTGAATAAGTTTTTGACAAGGTTGTTATTTTTGTTTTGAATTTTGGTGGTTAAATCATTGTCAATAGGCTTGTATGTTGTTTGGTCTGTAAGAAGTTCATTCATTTTCTCATAATATATGTTTTTGTACATTAAAACTGTTTTATTAGTTTTGTCAGCTGTGATAACTACAATGTCCTCGTGTTCTTGTAGAAAATGTTTCGTTTTCTTGCATGATGAGGTGAGATGTGTGGTGGTGTTGTTATTTTTGTTATTGCTTTTTTGTGCGTAGTTAGTTAGAACATTTGTGATCTTGTTTCATTTTTAATTTCATTGTCTGAGGTTTGCTCTATTGCTGCCTCGACATCGGCAATAAGTTTAAAAACAGGTATGTCTTGTTTTGTCATTGGTGCATTATATTTTGGAAAGTGTTGCCGAAACGTTGGCCTAATAGGAAATTAAAATATATTGACTGCATTCCCGTCTAATTACTTTTTACATCCGCTTGCTAGTCGACAAATTACTGTTCCATAAAATAAAACCTCCTTAATCAACAGAACAAACATGCTTTTTCGGTGACAGGATGTTTTGACAAAATTGAGACGCATGCGCAATGGCGTGAATTGGGACCATGAAGTTACAACTGTGACGTCAGCTTGCTGTAGCATTTTTAGCATAACAAAAGTTTAAAAATTGTTTCTGAACTTACTAAACAGTAACATAAATTTAAAAAATATTAAAAATTATAAAATACCACGAAGAATCAAGTGTCTCAAGTTCAAATAAAGTACGTATGGATTTATTTTCTTAAAAGGATAAAACTTGAATAACCGTGTGAAATAAAAATGAATCTAACTTTTATGATCGTATTTTAGGTTTAAAGTTTGCAGTATTGACTAGAAAATAATATTTAAATCGGAGTTCTTTGTTTCATGACTTAGTATCTGCAAATGGAATAATTTAAACTTTGTTCATTTTCTTTATCAAATCCAGTGCACAAACTGATAAAAAACAAGATAAAAATTGTAATAAGTTTCATGTACCCCCATTGAACAGTTTATGTACGAAGATATTTTTATATTTGTGTAATAAATAAGGTTTGTTAGTTTCGGAAAGTTTTACGAATAAAGGCAAGAAGATAGTTCGAGTTGGTATAATACTTTGTAGCACTTACAACATTCAGTAAAATTTGAGATTAATCATTAATATATACGAGTACAAAGTGTATTCATAGTAGAAGTAATATTTAGGCTGAGGATTTTTAGGTTTTAGTCTATTTTTGTATCATATAGATATACCAAAATGGATAGCTCTTATATTTGTTTCTATTGTTTTATTTATTTAAACAAAAATTTAATTTTGTCTATTTTGCGTTGTCATGGCCCAATTATTTTGATGTGGTCAGATAGTGCGCATTCCCGCCTACACGGAAAAAAATCATTTATTAACTGCAACTAAAATAATTTACTTACATTACTTTTTGCTAAGATAAATAATATAATTTGTTCCACAGATCAATTTTAAAATAAACATACTAAGTACAACATAATATAGCTTGTAGAGGTAACAAAAAAATATAGTTGCATTGTTTTTGTTATTATCAGCTATTTATTTAGTTAACGGAACAAATATTATAACAGTTACCAATACATTTAGTTGGTGTAAGAATTTACTTTTTGCTCCTGCAACATAAATTTTTTGGTTGCAAATATAAATGCACTGCAACTACTAGTTTTAGTCGTGACAACAAAAAGATACTTCTAGGGACAAACGAATTAGTTTTGTGTAGTAATGTCGACCTGCGCAGATTGGCTTTGCGCACATCTTCATCCGGTGTTGTTCAAGAAGAGAAGCAGAAGCAGACATCTTGAGACACATGTTTGTGTTTGTACATAGTCGCTAGACCTCGTGGCCCGTGTTCGTGTTAAATGTTAAATGAAACCGAATTGCGTACTGGCGAGTGAATTTCAGAAAAAATACGCAATTAGATATTTAGTTATAATATACTGTGCATCCTCGTATATTAAAGGTTAGTATTATTATTAATTTGCTATACTCGTAAGCCTTAGAAGTAGGTACTATGTATTTAACGAAAGTTCAAGCCTTAGTTTAAGACTTAAATTTACCTAGTGTTTTATTATTGAAACGTATCCCTTTATGTGTTTCTTAACTGTTTCTTCCTTTGTGATTTTATTCGAATGTTATGTGTTTTGTAGAAAATGGATGCAAAACAATGTTTTGAATATGAACACTTATTAAGAGAATGGGAGCTGGAAAAATATATAGATATTTTTAAAGGTAAGTCAATACAGATGCAAATAATATACAACACTTTTCACTCAATTTGGGTTTAGCAGCATCACTTAGTATTGTGAGTCATTGGTTATAAATATATATTTAACAATATAACTTATTTAAAGTTTATCTACCATGTTTTTTATGCATTTTAAATGTTAACTATTACGGCTTTAGCCCAATTTGGGTATGGCAGCCCCCATAGATTACTGTGAGTCATTGGTGAATATATTATATTTTACTATGTTTAAGTGTAAATCTTCTTCAGTCTAATAAATAATAACAAAGCAACTTAATACTTATATTAATAATTGACACTTAATATTAACAAATTAACATTGCAGAAAATGAAATAGATGATGAAATATTTGAGGTTCTTACCCCAGAACTGATAAAAGAAATTATTCCAGCTGTTGGGCCTAGGATGAAACTTATTAATAATATAAATAATGCAAAATTGGTTCGTGCTAGTCTCGGTGCTAGTACAAACTTATCTATTGCTGGTTCGTCAACATCTGCTTCATCTCAATTTTCGTATGCTATTCTAGATTTGGATGATTCGGATGCTTTCAAAATGGTACGGTTTAATTTATTCTACAATACAATTTTTATATTAAAATAAACGTGTACGGCGTTTTTTATTATTTCTGTATAAGGTTCACTTATTAATTGGTGAAATATTTTCTTTAATAATAATACCAAAAACAATAATTTGTAATTAAAATATACTTGTTACAGGTTACAACACAAAAGCTTTCAGCGGAACATACTAACGAGTTAGACAAATCATTAAATAATTCAGAAATCTTTGAAATCGAAGAACCCCCACGTACAAGCCCTTGTGTCAGCTCCCATCACATCGACATCATTCAAACTCTCCAAAAAAGTGCAAAAGGGAAAATAGTTATTGCGTACTATAATTTACATGAACAATTAGATCATGATACTCGTCAAAAATTGACTGATGCATTAATTGAAGATCTCCTTTCTGACGATCTAAACAAAAGAATTAGTACTACGTACTTAGAAGAATTAGCGGTGGCTATTACAAAAGCGTTTCCGAGTGAAAATAAAGAATCATATTTCGTCGTTATTGGAAGTAAAGACAAAAAAATTGCGAGAGGTAAACTATTTTCCAAGTATTACAACTTACGCCGCCAATTCAAAAATGTCGGGTTAATTTCCGGGAAGAAAACAAATGCTCAAGTACTTGATGATGACATCACTGAAACTGGTATATTTCCTCTTTTTTGTTTATATTTCTGCCTTATTTGCTATTTTAATTCCAGAAAGCGATTCAGAAGATTTGGTAACCTGGCTGAAGAACAGTCGCAGTCCGTGGACAACAGTCACAAATTATTGGAATAAAACTTTTTCTTATCGAAAAAAGCAATTGAGAAGTTCAACGGATATACCAAGTATCAAATCATATTTTGATCAATTTCCTGTGCTTAAAGAACATGAAGGCTATACGTTGGTATGTAATAACAGCATATATTAATGAGTTAATTTGCCATACAATAATTACCTACTTTATTTAATTTCAGCTAGAAAATGATTTTAAGAACCTCTACCCCGGATCGGAATTAAAACTTTTTTCTGGAATTGAAAAATTTTTGCAAGCAGTTATAAAGCAATCCCTAAAATCTAAATATAAAAATTTGGTTAAACCTTTAAATGATATTAATGAAAGTACTACACCAACTGAAAAACAAATTAGATCTATATTGTTACTTTCCCATCTCTGTCCTCCAGTGACAATAGCTAAAAACAGTAAACAACAGTGGAAACCTTCGAAACAAGAGTGTTCTGAAGCATTTATATTGCATATAACGGTAAGAAGATTCTATTACCTTCACAATCGTTTATTTATACAATATTATTAATAGCATTATTTTTTATTGAAGGACATAAGTAAACTCGAAGAAAATCTCGAAAGACGCATTGAAAAATTGAGTAATTTTCAACTAAAATTGCAACCCTTAGTTATAATTGTTGGACCAACATTAGCCGAAGTCAACCATTTTTTTGTACGGATTGAAGATATTTTGTACTCCGTGGAAAGTTTTTTGAAGGCTGTTGACATTTGCTTCAAATGTTTCCATGCTCTACATATAAATTATCCGCCAGAAGCCGAGCAACTTTGGATGATCATACAGTTAGTGATTTACGAAATTCAAACTAGCTGGGACAGAAAGCTGGTTAATGTTACTACACTAATTACTGACCTCTCAAAGTTTATTAAGTAGTAGGGTAGAAGTAAGTAAAATGCCGAAGTGTTCAGTATGTAAAACTATTTTAAAAACCATACCTGGTTTATTATTACACCTTAAAATATCACATAGATTTACTTCAAATAGTTCTTTTACATGTTTGGAAAATCGATGTTTTCGTAATTTTAATAATATTTCATCATTTTCTAAACACATGAAAAGAAAGCATTTTCAGAATAATTCATTAGATGATATTGAATATAAAAATGACTCGAACGTTTCAAAAAATAAAATTAAAAATGAATTTTGTACCCCAATAACCACGAACGAAGGAGGTTGTGAAATTTCTGATAACTTAAACATAAACTTAGAAAAATTTAAAAATATTCTTTGTGTTCAAACAGAGTCTCTAATTGCAAAATTTTATTGTATGCCTTCCGTTGCAAGAAGTGTAGTTCAAAGTATAATTAACGCGTTTTCAGATTACTTAGGTGGAGGTTTTTTACATTTACTACAGTCTTTGGTAAAAAATAAATTACAAGAGACGTCGGACAATTCAGATTTTATTGAACACATAAATTCTATGTTCGATATATTAATAAATCCATTCGAAAAATTTTCCTCCGAATATTTAAGACTAAAATATTTTCAAGAGCAAGATTGTTTAATAAAGCCAATTACGTATAATATAGGCAAGAAAATATTAGAAAAGTCAAGCAAGTTACAATGCAAATGTCGGATGTTACAATGCAAGTAATACCACTAAGATCAGTTTTGAAACGATTGTTTGAATTGCCTAATTTTTTTGACACCATAAAATCTTATATTCAATTTTTAGAACACAATGAATGTTTTGTTAATATTATTCAAGGCGAGTTGTGGAAACAAAAATTATCCAAATTTTCTACCTCTGAAATATTTCTACCAATATTTCTTTACTGTGACGACTACGAAACATGTAATCCGTTAGGCTCCCATGCTGGAATTTATAAGTTAGGTGGGATTTATATTTCTCTGCCAATTTTGCCTCCAGAATTTAAAAGTTCATTAGACAATATTTTTTTATTTGGTTTATATCATTCAAATGATAAGAAAGAATTTGGTAACAAGAAAGTATTTCAGTACATAATTGACGAATTAACTTTTCTGGAAAAACATGGAATTGAAATTGAACTTCCTACCGGAAAAATACGTGTACATTTTATTTTAACATTGATAATAGGAGACAATTTAGGACTTCATTCAATTTTAGGTTTTAACGAAAGTTTTTCAAGTAAATATTTCTGTCGTTTTTGTAAAGTAACTAAATTAGATTCAAATACAAGTTGTGTTATTGATGAAACAAATTTAAGATCAAAAGAAAATTACTCCAACGATATAATAATAAACAACAGCTCTGAAACAGGAATAAAAGAAGAATGCATATTTAATATGATACCTAGTTTTCATGTAACTGAAAATTATTCCGTAGATCTTATGCATGATTTATTAGAAGGGATTTGTCACTACGATGTAATGGGGGTTTTCAAGCCTACGGCTTTTAAAGAAATACTTATTGGATATCAATTTTCAGCATGTATAAGTTATAGGAAAGTGATAATAATTGTTAATTTTGATAGATTTATTACCTCTTTATCGAAATGAAAATGTAACTCTTTTGAATCGTTCATTGAAATGCGCCATGTGTGACGTAGCCAACATCGCTAGCAAACCAGGAGTTGGTTCGTGTAAGTTCGTTTTTTGTCGTTTGGACGACGGACCACCAGTTGATTTTTCAATTTTTGACACGTTCACCAACGTTCACGGGTTCACGTTGTCGAGTTTGGTTAGGTTCAAACACGATTACTTACAGTTTATTGAAGAATTTTTGTGTTGGTTTTAATCGAAATGAAACGGCATGAAACAGTTTGGTTATGTTTTTCTGTTCAAGTTGACAAGTTGTTGACTGTGTAAGGTAAGACCTACGTATCGGTCCTTGTCAGCGCGTTGAACGTATGTTCTAGATGTTGGTGACGTCACACTGTTACACGCGGCATCGATTTTCGCGGCACTTATTTTTTTAAACTTTACGAATTTTTTTCTGGCTTATTAGCAACTTTTAAGCGAAAAGAAAAAATACGGGTCTTATATTTTAATGTATAGATTAACATATAAAAAAACCAAAAAATCGTGAAAACCCCCATTCATATTCTAAATTATTTTATTTGTGAGGTTCGATTTTTTACTTTAAATATACTGAATTTTAGAATTAAAACATATAATTTCTGTGAAAAAAAAAACATCCCGCCTTTAATACCAGAAAATTTTTCAAAAAGAAATAAATTGCCTATGTCTGCTGCAGAAATGCTATGCTTTATAAGAAATTTTGGATTAATAATTGGCGATTTAATACCAGCGGAAAATTCTGTGTGGCAATTATATATTACTTTGCGAGAAATAATCGATATCGTTTTATTAGACGATATCAACGATGGAATATGCATTCTTCTGAAAACACTTATTACAGAACATAATCAATTATATATATCTGTATTTAAAGACACTTTAAAACCAAAACATCATTTTCTGTTACACTACCCGAAAATTATGAAAATTGTAGGACCACTTAAACAAATATGGTCAATGCGCTATGAATCGAAGCATGGAGAAGCAAAAAAAACTGCTAATGTAATAAGTTCACGAAAAAATATATGCTTTTCTATAGCTAAAAAATCAACTCAAATTGAATAATAGGTTTCTTAGTAGAATAGGATTGATTCAAAATATTATGAATGGACCACCAGTATTGGATTATAAAGCTAAACTTGATTCTTATCATATAAGAAATTTAGATATTCCTAACTTTGATGAACATAACATTTTCGTAAAGTGGGTTAATATAAACGGGACAGAATATAAATTAGGTATGGTTTTAAATACACATGCTGAAAACTTGGCACCACAATTCGGTTTAATTGAAGGAATTTTCATAAATAAAAGATCAGAAATTTATTTTGTTTGCATCGCATTAAAAAATATTTGTTTTGACATTCACATGCAATCTTATCGTGTAAAACAAGAAATTAATATGTTTTGCTTTTCTTATACAAATTTATTACAGCATAATCCCTGTACAGCATTAAAAATAAAAGAGAATTATTATTTTGTTTTTGTACGGTAGTTTTATATGATTCTCAGACAGTTGTAAGTAACAAAGTTAATTGAATTTAAAATATTTTTATTTTTAAGTTTTCATGAGTGAATCAAACTGTGATTATTTATCTTATTAATAATAAATATTAATAGATGTATGGTTTTGTATTTGTTTTGTTTAACAAATAAATATAATTTATAGAATAATATTTATATATTATATACCTACCTATATATTCCTATATAGCAACTAAAAATTAGTAGTTGAGACAACAAATTTTAATAATTAATTTCAGCTAGTTTAATTTTGTTATAGTTACTAATACTTATCACTTGCATGCAAATAATTTGAGTAGCTATCCTTACACATAAGAATTAATCCGTTTTACTAATTTTCTTTTGCTGCGGCAACTAATAAATCGTTACTAAAATAAATTGTTGTGGGAACAAATTTTTTTGCTGTCCAAATTTCCACTAATTTTTTTTGCTGCAATAACTAAAATTTTACTATTCCTAACAAATCCTTTTTTACCGTGTACTTTGTGACGTCTGTTCGTTTACTCGCGGCACAATAAATAATCTAATATTGCACTACTTTTATGCTTTTTGCATAAATCATAATGGTAATTGGTAAATTGTTCAACAAATAATTGTAAAAATAAATCAAGAGATATCAAAACATGATATATATTTTTAACATTTTGGAGAAATGAAAACTTACTTAATTCAATGCAAATAGCACGTCAAAATTATAAAATATCCAGAATAATGCTTCATTCATTTGACAAAATTCATTATGGGTATTACTGGAACTTAAAATATAAACTTTAGTATTATTCTCAAAAAAACAAAAACAAAATCCTAATGCTATTTAATTCCTACACTGAATTTTTCAAAAAAGTCTGATGAAACTTCAAAGCGAACTATTGAAAATCTATGTTTTATTAATTATTTTGAAATACTTATGTGCCTGTATTAAGATTGAAAATAATCTTTGTTGGATTTTATTGTTGTGTACTATTATTGAACTGAGACATTTGAGAGTTCGTAAGTACCTACTATGGATATTTTTTAAAACATCAATGTGTCAGAGAACATTTAAACCTAGTTATTTTGCGCAATTGTCAAAAAAGTTGATATTGATGTACGCCTGTCAGGCCACGAAATAATTTATGTTCAATACAACCGTTATGAATGAATAGCAGCACAGCCGCAAAATTGTGTTTTTTTAAATTCTGTTTTCTTAAAATATATGTACACTTTAAAGTAAATGTAAAGATTCAAGAGAAATTAAATAATAATAATATTATATACGATAAATGTAACTCGTCTGTCAAACGTGTTTAGCGAGACATTTTTGTTTCGGCTTTGCTTCGCGTCGTGTTATTTATTTTTAAGCGCAGGCCAAAAATCTAGAAGACGCTTAACACATTTCACAGACGAGTTATATACACAATATTTTTTGTTTAACAGCAATACATAAATAATTTATATCATTTCTTTTGAAACATTACATTATTTACTTTTGCTTTCAAGTGTTAAGGAGTAGGTTTATGATTTTTTTGTTACAAAAGATAACGACAATATTTTTTTTCACGATCGGTCATTTTTTAGCATTTACTGGCTCTCCAAGGTAATAGGTTTTGTTTACAAATTAGAAGGCGGTAAGTAATTTAGAAAGCGCTAAGAACTCATAAAGAAGGCGGTAAGCACTAAACAGAAACAGAAACCAAGGAAACAGCATCAAAATGCAAACTAAACCAACATAACAAAATTAAAACATGTTTTTCATATTTATTTTTATTGTATCGATCGGGTAAAAAATATTATAAGCAGCACCGACATTATATGAATTTTGTACCATAAAGTAAATACCATATAACAATTAAAGATTTTAATAAAATATGTCAATCATGTTTTATTTTCAGGAATCTTTAATTATTTAAGGGGATACAGGGTAAATTCTTGGTTTCATAATTATACTATATACAGGGTGCTTCTATACCTCTGCACGCAACTTTAATAGATTATATAATTTGATATACTGATTACAGAAAAGAAAGATTTTTTTCCAAAATTCGCAAAAATAAGGGTAGGTAGTGAAATTTTTTGTGCCACTGGTTTGCAAGTCAATTTAACTGTTTATTTATTAATTATTATACAAAAAGTGATAAAGAAATGATAAAGTCTGATTCTATTTATTATTTTATTTTATAAATAATATAATACATATACAGTTAAATGGACGTTCAAACCAATGGATCGAATATTTTCACTACCCTTATTTTTGCGAATTTTGAAAAAAAGTCTTTCTTTTCTGTAAGCAGTATCAAATTATATAACCTATTAAAGAGATATTGTCAGGTCATGTATCGATGAATCAAAACGAAGGTTTTTAATTCAGCAAGAAAAAGTGAAATATTAGCCAGGTCTCGTAGCAGCTGTTATGGGTATTAATCGAGATTCGGTTAGAAGATAATGATTTAATATTTCCGATCAGGGCGAAGTTCACATATGCCAGACAACAGAGTAGGGTCGTGTATTGCGAAGCACAAGTATTGAAATACGTAATACCTATACCTACAAAGTTACAACACAGAGCAGTGGTGGCGCCAGCGCGGGCCAGAGGGGCCGGATTCCCAATATGATTTGTGGCCCCCGGCTTGCGCCCCCCCCCCCCCCCCCCCGTAAATATCCAGGAAAAAAAGAATATTTACATTTATATTTTAACGTAAATATAAGTACCTATTACATATAAATTATTTTTGCACGTCATTTTATGATTACCTAACTAGTTTTGGCCAGTCGACAATTTATTATTTTATTTTGTACTTACTTAATGTTAAAAGTAGGCTTTATGCGTTCATTTTTAGTAGATAAGAAATACTTTGACATCAACTGTAATACCGCATTTATACATTCACGCTCGTGATTCGCCTCGTCACTCGTCGACATTCGCGAGCGGCATTCGCATGTTCGTCCCCACATAGTAAACAAAGTAACACAACAACGATAATTTCTAACGTGATCGCAACAATTATACTTGTATAATTTATATATAATTTTAAACTTCTGTGCGATCTACTGCTCTACGAATTCAATGCGTTGTAAGTGCTCGCAAGTTCGTTGTTCGTAATACATGTTGTAAAAAGGCAATATTTGTTAAAAGTTGAGTGTTAAATGTTAATTTTCATTTGTCATTTTATTTTGTATTTGAATTTTGAAGAGGGAACTAGTAGGTCGCAAATATGAAGCGCTCGGTAAAAAATATCAAAAATTATTTTGAAGAAATATTATAACAGAGTATACCGAGTACCGAGTACTGAAATTAATTAAAAATACGTAGGCCCCCTACATTTTTACTGGTCCCTGCTGCCTCACCCAAATTTAAAAGTCTAGCACCGCAAATGATGGAGTATACTGGGAATTATGCGTTTATACAACGTAGTGTAGACTATACTCAGGACTAGAGGTGGGAAAACTATCGATAGTATTATCGATAGATCGATAGTTCTAGAAAAAAAATACTATCGATACATCGATAGTTACGACGTAACGATAGCACTATCGATAGTTATTGATAGTTCTCTGAATGAAAGTTAATTCGATAGTAAAACAATAGTTTGTTGATAGTTAAACATTTGTTTATCGATATTTTATTTACATGTAAACTGTAGAGATAGTTTATCAGTTACCAGAACAACTGTTTTTGATAATAAAAGGACGGTTTAATTTATATTTCATACGACACATTATTTTTGGTGTTTTTTAATATTGATGTCCTGATGTCAATAATGGTTTAATAATAACTATCGATAAACAAAAATTATCGGATAATAAACAATTATTATCGTTTAACAAAAACTATCGTTTAACTCAAACTATTAATTATGACTATCGATATCGATCGAAATATCGATAGTTTGTTCTTACCATCGATAGTTTCTTACTCAGGACATTTGGAACATAATGTAGAGATTCGTTCCAGATTTGAATGAAGATAATCGGTGTTTCGTTTCCATTTCCAAATTAGCGTGGTCCCAAAGCGTAGGATGGTACGATTTATCATTATACATTTTGTCAGGTGACTGTTCTTTGTAATTAATATCGCAAATTCAGACTGATTATGTTGCATGCTTTTGAATATGGCGAGCGAAAAGTTAAATAATTTCGGGGAATAATAAAATTGCTGAAGTTAATGCTTCGTGATTTGGGGAAGTATTTGAATTCCATTGGAGTTCCTTAATTGGTTATCCCATTAAAAGTTTTTCGTAATTTTAATCTTATTCTCTGGTAAATTTCTGAAA
This sequence comes from Agonum fuliginosum, assembly GCA_947534325.1. Classification (NCBI taxonomy): domain Eukaryota; kingdom Metazoa; phylum Arthropoda; class Insecta; order Coleoptera; family Carabidae; genus Agonum; species Agonum fuliginosum. The sequence goes on along the minus strand of OX384030.1, from coordinate 31,616,842 downwards.
CTTCCTTTTTACTAAAAAAATGTTATTATAAATACCGTCGATATCTTTGAAATACAGATAAGTAAGTTTTACGAAAAGTTTTCTTTGAAAATATGTTTTTTTTTGTTTACTAACGTCGTTGTTGTTAAAATCAACAAAGTATTGAAATTTCAAAAGAAATTCTTATTTTGTTTATACAGATTAAAGAATATTATCATAAAGTTTATTGTTGGAATATTGTTCTTGCTTTTCAAATTTGTTTTTGTTCCGCTAATACAGACAATATACTCAAACAATAAAAATATAAGGTCTGCCTTTTGTGCCCTAATTAAAAAAATATAGTCCTGATTTAACAGTGTGTTTTTGAAAATAATTATGAAATCAGCATCAATTTTGTAGAAACGATAACAGTCATTCATTCCCACAAATGTATACTATTTTAAGTTTGTATAAATAATGAAGTGTTTTATTAAACCTTTTAATTACAGAAATTTTGAGCACAACATTAATTAATCGAACTTGTAAACAAGATATTAAACAAAATTAGTACATTAATTGAAATTTCAGTAACTCATTATCAATTTATGTTTCTCGCAGTCCTAATTAGGGCTGGGAAAAATATCGATATATCGATAAATATCGATATTATTTTTAAATATCGGATATCGATATTAAAAATAAATTATATCGATATATCGAGTTATCGATATTTATCGATATTTATCGATATGTATCGATACTTATCGATATTATATCGATATTTATCGATATAAATCGATATTTATCGATATTATATCGATATTTATCGATATAAATCGATATTTATCGATATTATATCGATATTTATCGATATAAATCGATATTTATCGATATTATATCGATATTTATCGATAAAAATCGATATTATATCGATATTTATCGATATAAATCGATATAAATCGATATTTTATCGATAATTATCGATATTTTATCGATAATTATCGATATTTATCGATATAAATCGATATTATATCGATATAAATCGATATTATATCGATAATTATCGATATAAATCGATATTTATCGATATGTATCGATAATATCGATAATATCGATTTGTCGATATATCGGAAATTATCGATATTATTTCGATATCGAATATCGATATTAAAATTTGAATATCGCGCAGCCCTAGTCCTAATGTATATTAATTCACAAAACTCATTTATTTTAATTTAATTAGTTTTTAGATATAAAAATCCGCCTAAATTATACAAATAATGATGTACCTATTTATAGAAACTACAAATTATTATGGATTAACTCAAATGTTAACGCTATTACTGTATCGTATTGGTTTAGGTATATGATATTAAAATATCATTTACAAAATAATGTGAATACACTTTATAATTTACCAGATTCGACAGAAACAAAAACATCAATTTGTACTGAAATAAATAGTTTTTGTAACAGTGTTCGTGCTCACTGTGCAGTGTTTTTACAAGTGAAAATAAAGTAGAAAAATAAAATCTTTTGTTTGTAACTCGTTGAAAATACAGCATTTGGTTTTCTGAAACCTGAATGTTATATCTGTGCGTAGGAGTATCGTACGTGTTTTTACGCTTTACGTGTGGGTGTTTTGTACGATAAGTCAAAAAGAATTAAGTGAGAAAAACGGGAGTGTTACGAACATTGAGGTAAAAATCATTCCCCATAACGTTTTATGCCAAAATATGTAAGAAAAAATACCAATGTGTAAAATATATGCATACAAGGAAAATCTTTTTTTTAATTGAATAGTACCTAAAATCTAACATGATTCGTTAAAAAGTAAAATGTTTTAATCAATCTTCAAATCAATTGTATTAGAAGTTATAGTCCGGCGGTTATAGGACTTTCATATCAACTATGCATTTTGTGATTAAATTAGGAGAATTGTCATACGTTTCAATTAAACAATTCGTTTTCATAATATAAGAAGACGTGCCAAAATGTTAAGTACCAGAGACAGCCGCCATTTTGAAAAAATGTCCGCCATTTTTAGTTTTCTTTATTTATATCGTATGGTTAATATTACGAGAAAAATTTGATATAAAATGGTATATTTATTTTATCTGTAGGTAGTTCAGTTCTCGAGAAAATCGTGAAATTATATTTTAGCAATTTCTAGTTATTTTCAACAGAAGCGTAATTTTGTCTTTTCAAACAAAAACAGCTTTTATTTTGAAATGAATCAAGATATCGACTTCCGGTCTTCAACGTTCGATTTCTTAGATAATTTTTTGTTACATACATAACATCTTAGAGACAATAGTGAAATTTTAGTACTTTTTGTGGTTGTTGAGCTGTCATTTTTTGTGGTTTTTGAGCTGTCATTTCTGCATTATATTCTTTAAAAAATTCTCTATAAGATACTTTATATAGAAAATGTTCTTATGTCTTAGTTAAACCGATACTTAATGAGGTTTTCCTGGAAAAAATGTGAAAATTTTAGTATTAATTTTATTTTTTGTGTTTGATCAGCTGTAGTTTGTCAACGGATCAAAATATTGAGTTGAAACTTCCAGAATTCGATAGCTTGAAAGTTTTTCTACTGGAAATTTCAAATCGATATTTTGATCCGTTCAAAAACTACAGATGATCAAACACAAACTCTTTAGGTATCTGTTTTAACTAAGGCCTTAAAACGTTTTCTATATAAAGTATGTTATACAGATTTTTTTGAAGAATTTAATGCAGGAAACAGCAAGTCAATATTTTAATTCGTTCAGAAATGACAGCTCAATAAACACAAAAAATACTAAAATTTCACTATTTTCTCTAAGAGGTTATGTTGAGTTGTGGCCGAACTGGTGCTCCCGAAATGTTGAAAATTATGTACGTCACAAAAAATTGTTTAAGAAATCGAATGTTGTAGACCGAAAGTCGATATCTTTCTTTATTCGAAAATAAAAGCTGTTTTTGTTTGAAAAGACAAAATTACGCTTTTGTAGTTTGTATAAATATATTTTCACGATTTTCTCGAGAACTGTACTACTTACAGAAAAAATAGATACCTATATTATTTTATAGCAAATTTTATGCTCTACAATATCCCATGTAATATTTTTTTTCGTAATAATAACCATACGAAATAAATAAAGAAAACTAAAAATGGCGGATATTTTTTTAAAATGGCGGCCGTCTCTGGTACTTAACACTTTGACACCACTTCTTATATGAAAGGGAATAGTTTAATTGACATGTATGCCAATTTTTACACTTTAATCACAGAATGCATAGTTTTGTCCTATAACCGCCGGACTATTATACCGATGACTCACAATATGTGAGGCTGCCATATCTAAATTGGATAAAAAGGCGGTACCAACCTACATAGACATACCGATTATAACAAATTATAAGAAAAGCTCATATTTTTCTTATTTTGTAGAAATCATATTTTAAAAACAAGTAAATAAATAAAATAAAATTAACCTCCAAATATTTAATATATTTAAGGTAGGTGAGATACCTAAATGTTCCGTTTTCTTTTAAACAATTCTTAACTTTTTACGAGATTTGTAATCAAATCATGTTAATAAACATACAGGATACCTACTATTTTGATTCTAATTATTATATACTATCGGAAATAACTGTAATGTAGAAAAACCTTACTTTATAAACATAATATAATTTCCTATGCACTTATTAAATACGTGTAGCTGAGTTAATAACGAAAATACGTATGTCTTAAAAAGCTGTTCTCAGTCTCAATCTTTTGTTATTCATTTATTCTATTTATTGGTAATCCTATTTGTTCTATCTATTGTTAATAATTATTTTCACCTATCGCATGTCAATATTTTTACAAATGTCTATGTCTAATTTTGTAACCTTTCTTGAATTTGGGGTTTTTCTTGAGATATGTTGAATGAAATCTAGACTTATGATACATCAATGAATTCAGAATTATATGTAGAATTGAAATATGCAACAACGCATGTTAACGTAACAATTTGACACTATAGTTATGCCATGTTTACACGACTTTAGTATACGAATCATTAGTTACTTGTGTTTAGTGAATAGAACTGGTTTCTATTGACTTGCACTGTTGCCATGTTTAGACGAACTTAATACTAATCATTAAACCAAACTAATGAGCATGGATTATTTGTATAACGAACGGACTTATATTATAACAACGTATACGTATCTGCAGTTAAATATGAAGAAGTTTCTCTACAATCTATGGAACTTTTACGTATACGGAACTTTAATTCTGTTACTGTGAATCAGTATACGGATCTCTAAACACTTCCAAAGTAAAAGTCGAAAAAAATTTAACTGCAGTCAAATCACGAAGTCGCAGTGAATTTTTTAGTTTTAGTTTTTTGTAAATATATGCAGAACGGTAAGCACTTATGTCATTATTCATAAATAAACTGCGAGATATAAACATACCTGTTAAATAATGTTTTATCTGCTACTTAAGATCTTAGAAATACAAGATTTACTGGTGGTTTATCATTCTATTCACTGATGTACGCAGTAAATTACTATGCGCGCTGTGTGTATCCGCTCGCCCCAGTTCTTGACGTCACCGCGACAGGCAAGCGCGCTGGACAAGGCATGTAGTATTTAGGAGCAGTGTTGGGATTATCTAGAGAATATTATCGTAGATAATCATCTAGATAATTTTTATTTTTGTCAATTTTATATATTTATTTTATCTAGATAATAATTTATGTTATCTTATGAGTGAAAGATAATTTTAAAATTTTATTTATAATACATACCCAATGGTTTTTAAAAAATTATGCCCATCAAATATTATTAAATCATGTATTTTTATTTATTTAATGATTTTATTCTCATTTACTTATTTTTAATCGTTACTGTTCATCAATCACCAACAGTAACTAGGTTAAGTGAACTTCTTTAAAGTCATTACCTACTCATTATTTGTATTTATTTACTTAATTCTAACGTAAGTTTACAATTTGAGCAACTTGCACTTATATGATTACCTACCTCAGCCTGAATTTTTTCGATAAATTTATCTTATCTTTTCGAGATAATTTATTTTTTTATCTTTATATTATCTTACATAACTATAAAACGAATGATCTGTTATCTTATATAGATGAATATCCTCCAAGATTATTTTTATCTTATCTAGATAATTTTAATCATTATCTTACCCATCACTGTTTAGGAGGCAATGGTCTGATTCAAATATAAAGTAAGATTATTCTTCCCTCCCTTGAACGCTTAATCCAGATTTTCAGATTCAGTATTAAAATTCAAAGAAACAAGGCTTCAGGTCTGTCAGTTTATAATAATTAACAAACAAAAAAACTTTCCGTACAAAGTTTGATTAAACAGAAGTTTTTCTTTTATGAATATGTATTATTAACCGAGTCTTGTTTAATTTTACAGACGGTAAAATGTACGATCATACAAATTTGCATACTTTTATAGACGGTTTGAAGTTCAGTTTGAACGTTGTTAAATTAATGAAGTTTTTAATTGTAATTACATAAAAAACATATTTTGGGTCACACTTACATTGACATTTATTATAATAATTTATTACATTTCGCTGAAAGCTGAAATGAAATAGGTACCTAAGTAAAATAATAGAAACTTATAATTAAAAAAATATGCTGTATAAACCATAAATGTATTTATTATAAACTTATATTTGACTTATGCAGGGTGTTTCATAACTTCGAGTACATGTTTCCCAGTTAAAAAATGTTCGTTGCCACTGCCACTTGGTGGATATAGTTATGTTGAAGTTAATAATTAAATAAAATATACATTATAAATTACTGCTAATAATGTAAATAATTATGTAATTTAAGTTGTTGATTATCTACTTCAATTGTTTGTGTTTAATAGGAAAGCGAATCCACTGCGGTACTAAACAAAAATTCTGCAGGTAAACTTTCCTTAATTTTTCGAATTAAATTTTGTTTTGATTCGTAATCAACATATCAAACATATGCCTTTTACGTATGTACCTACTCAAAGTTATGAAACAACCCTGTATATACAGGCTGTTCATTTTAAGTGGCGCACCATTGCTATCTCGAGAAGTATAAGAGCTACGAAGTTGGTTAAATTAGCAAACAATTTCTATTTTATATGACTACTTTAATGAACGAAAAAAAAATATAGACCAGTGGTTCTCAAACTACGGGATGCAACTTTCTTATTTCAAACACAAACATGAGGAAAACGCTATTGAAAATTATGATAATTTAATTTAAATCTGATTGTTACAAGAGTGCTATGGACGAAAACAATTGAATATTTGTTTTATATTAATTGTTATTTGGTATTGAAAAAGATTCTTTGATTTTAATCAGGAGATCAGGACCGCTACTGAGTGTATGAGTTCAGGGTACTAAGTACTCAGTAGGGTGTAAGGTGGCGGTAACTACGGACACGTGTTTCGACCTTATTTGGTCTAATCAGTGTAGTATACTAGAATATTTTTCACTAACAATTAATATGAAACAAAATATTAAATTTTTTTCTGACATAACACTAACTAACAATCAGATTTTAATTAAATTACCATAATTTTCAATAGCGTTTTTCTTATGTTTTTGTTATGCAAAAGTATAAAACTAATATCTCGTTGAATTCAGAAAAAAATACTGAATCGAATAAGCAAATAAAAAAATAGGTCCCCATTTGAAAGTTGCACTCCGTAGTTTGAGAACCACTGGTCTAAAAAAATGTTGCTTCGTTCATTAAAGTAGTCATATAAAACAGAAATTGTTTGCTAATTTAACCAACTTCGTATCTCTTATGGTTCTCGAGTTAGCAATGGTGCGCCACTTAAAATGAACATCCTGTATACTGGCAGTAGCAGATAACCATTATCTGTAAGACTAAGAACAAAGTATAAAAGTATTCTTTAATGTGAATTAACTACGATCTATAGTCCAAAATAATTTTACTAATAGGAAATCAAAGTCAAAGAGATACCTGATGCTGAATTTAACGGAGTATTCAAGTGAATTTACAGAGCACAAATTGTGTTAGCAGACTTGTTACAAATTAACAGATACATACAACTATTGAACTATGTTACCTTTTATATAATTATGACCGGGTAAAGTATTGCACATACAATTTTCTATTCATTTAGTATTTGTTTGTCTCATTTGTTCGATTATTTTCTCGCTGACGTCTTTATCTTGCTGAATTTATAAGTCGTCCTGTGATAGTTAAGAATCAGTTATATCCTATTATTGTTGTTGGTCAACAACAAAATTATCATTCGTATTCTGCGTATTGCATTTACAGGACTAGGATGTTCGTTGGGGCCTCTACTTCTGATTTGAAAAAAAAATTCTAAGCAGTTCTAGTTTAGTCTAAAAGAGTTCCATCGGCACACTTTGAAGAAACATTAGCATTTTTAACATAACTGTTAAATATATCAAACCATGTATTAATATCACAAATAAAATGGCCTGTATCCTTTGCTAATTTTTCATTTGTTCCAGGTTTATTTATCTTAAAAGTGCTGTTCCAATAGTATTAGACAAAAGTTGAGCAGCCAATCCTACATTTTGTCGTTTATCTTTTTCATAATTATGTCAAAAAAGCTAGTACCCAAACAATTTTTTTAGGCCTATAATTTTGTACTAATTTTGGACATTTTTGAACCATCAAAATCAAAATTTCTGTTGGACCCAAGAAGGATTTTGTTAGCATAAATTAGTTTATGTCAAAAAACGGATTTCCGTTGGACTCAAGAAGGGTTTTGTTAGCATAGATTAGTATATATCGAAAAAACGGATTTCTGTTGGACTCAAGAAGGGTTTTGTTAGCATAGATTAGTTTATGTAAAGAAAAACGGTTCACGCTAGGTTCGCGCTCGTTCACGCTCGGTTCACTAATCTATGCTAACAAAATTTTTCTTGAGTCCAACAGAAACCCGTTTTTTGACATAAACTAATCTATGCTAACAAAACCCTTCTTGAGTCAACAGAAATTTAGATTTTGATGGTTCAAAAATGTCCAAAATTAGTAAAAAAATTATCGGCCTAAAAAATTTTTTTTTGGTCAAAGTGGGGGTACCAGCTTTATTGCTCTGAATATCGAGTTGTCCAATCTCTGAAATGACGATGGGTCAAAATTTGATTTTTATGGTTCAAATTTTTTTTTGAGTAAAGTGGGGGTACTAACTTTTTTGACATTTCACAATTTAAATGTTTATCTGATATTTTGAAACAAATATTTTATTTGAAATGTCAATTAAATGTTCAAGAGGTACCTAGTTTGTTAATTTTTTTTATTCTCCAAATTAAACCTATAATCCAATAATCAATTCCGAACTAATTTCAATAAGTGAGGAGTATTCGTAAACATGAAAATATTTTGATTTGTTTCAGGATTTTCGTAATATGATTTGTTTTCACTAACTCCAAGCTCTGACCATAATTCAACATGCCCTCCCCCACAATCATTAATACAGGAAACCACATTACTTATAAGATATTTTATGTAGCTGTGATATAATTTGAAATAATATTTCTTTTTTCATTTTTTGGTTAAATGCAACATAAAGTGGTTGTTTCCAGTTTGAAAATAAACCACAACTTGCATTTGATTATGTGATTCAACTATCATCATATTCAAAAATTTATTTACCCTTTATTTCATCAAACTGCAAAACCATGCGCGGTTTTTTCCATTTCAGTAATCTTTTCTGCGATCAAATTAAGCAAGGTAAAAATATATTTTAATAATGTTTTGTACAAATTTGGCTTGTGCTTGGAATCAATTTACCTAGTCTTTTACAACGTTGAATCCATGCCTTTTGTGAAGTGGTAGAGATTAAATCAAATACAGCACCTCTGCGACCTGGCATAATTAAGAAAGTGTCGTTATAAACGAATAATAGTTAAAATAACTCTTAAAGTCGCTCAGATATTTAATATTTCATAACGTAGATGTACATTGTTGCTTCAAATTGGACACAAACTATAGCTAGTTGATATAAAAAAATGAAATATTCATTATCAAAATACACAAAACTTGCTTGTTGATACACTGTAAGTTCTACATAATAATGATTAGGACTGCTAACTTGTATTAATCAGTTTTGAGAGAAATAATATTGTTTGTAATTTACTAATGTTGAAATGTAGGTATATATATATATATATACTCAATATAAAATTAATAGCCCTTAAATCTGTCTGCACAGTATTTAAATATAGTTACTTGGATTCTTTCTAAAATGTCATTTTTTCATCCTAACAGGATTTCAAGCTTGCTGGTTCACAATAATTAAACAACAAATAAAACTTTCGCCCTTCCGAAGTTTGATCAAACAAATGTTTTGTTATCTTTAACAAGATACTTTTTTATGATTTCAAAGGATAACAGTAAACAGAGGACGGGAACAGGACGACGGAATTCTGCGTTTTGATACAATAGAGAAAGATATCCTACTTTTAACAAAAAGTTGCTGTCGTTTTGAACGTTTTACGCGACAAGCTCAACACACGTAACTCGGTTACCACCAGGAACCAGGATGTTTGACAGGTAACATGTTCTGTCTTCCGAAATCATCACTTAACGCCCAGGATAAAATATTGCTAACGTAACACTTCAATAGAATTGGTCAAGGTTGACTTTTGGCGGGCGAAAGAGGAAATAATCTCGACGTCGACGCTCTAGTAGTTACATCTTCGTCTTCGTTTTGACGTGTGTTGTGCCTTGATGCCTCGTGCGTCGTGTATCCTGCGTGAGGGTGCTATTTTCTACATCATATGTTCGAAATAAAAAGTCGTTTACCTGGAAGACTGACTCAATTTATAAAAAATATATATAGATTATTCATCTTCAAAACACTGAACAGAGATACAGTTTAAACTGATAACGTCGATACTGGACCCAACACTTCTTCAGATTGATTTTTTCTATTTTTTTAAGTTAACTAATACGCTACTTATTAGCACATATTAAAATATAGATTAATCAAATTAATGGTATGTAAAATTATTTTTTGTTCAATCGAAATATTGTAATTAGGCGATGAATAAATTTTAGTTTTCGTTAGATTTCAGGCTTTAAGTATTTATTAAATTTAAAAATGCGAAATTTCGAACTACGTTCAGGTCATTTTCAAGCTAAAATAATTATTGTTTGTTACAATGTTGATTTATAATGAATTTTAACAAAAAAATATTTTAAATATTATGTTAAGAATTAATTAAAATAGAATTAACTATTTAGTTAAAATGTTTAAAAACATAATTATTTAAGTGTACACTTTAAAAGTAAAAAGTAGACTACCTTATTCAGAAATGGAATAAAAACACAATTTATTATAAATGATTAGAAGATACGGGTGTAACAGCGAAACCAACCAACGCCTATATTTTCTTTATTATTATAGTTACAAAAAAATGTTAAATAGCAAAGTTGTAGGAGACCAAAGGGGACATCTGATTAAAGAATAAAATAATTTTTTAAACCAGTGGTTCTCAAGTTAAAACACAATGTTATATTTTTTCAAATGGGAATACATATTTTTTAGGCCTATCCGATAGAGGATTTTTTTCTGAATTCAACCATTTATTCGTTTTATATCCTTACATAATAAAAATTTTGAGAAAAATTCAGTTAAAATTTAAATAATTTCGAATTTTTAATATTAATCTATGGATGAAAACCAAGTGATAAATTAAATATGGACGTGGTTTCTTTGGATATCTCGTGGCATAACTATCGCAAGCTTGTATGGTATTTTTTTTTTAAAATTTATCACTTGTTTTTCATCCATAGAATACTACACATTAATATTAAAAGTTAAAAATTATTTAAATTTCAATTGCATTTTTCTCAAAATTTTTATTATGTAAGGATATAAAACGAATACATGGTTGAATTCAGAAAAAAATACTCTACCGAATAGGCCTAAAAATATGTATATTCCCATTTGAAAAAATATAACTTTGTGTTGTAACTTGAGAACCACTGGTTTAAAAAATTATTTTATTCTTTAATCAGATGTCCCCCTTGGTCAGCTACAACTTTGCTATTTAACATTTTTTTGTAACTATAATAATAAAGAAAATATAGGCGTTGGTTGGTTTCGCTGTTACACCCTGTATAAACAACTAAATATCAATAACTATTTCCATGAACATTTCTATGTCGACTGATATTGAGAATACTTTTAGATATAAAGTTATTATTATATAGGTTTCAGTATGAAATGAATTTAAATAAAGATTGAACTAAAAAATGTATAAGATAAATAGATATCTAATATAATAGCTGTAGTATAAACGTAAATTTGTCGTATGTCTAAAAATACATTTAAAAATTACAGATATATTTTTCTATTTAGTCACCAGTTTTATTTTAAAAGCTTATCTTCTCCAGTAAAAACGCGCTAACTGGTCTGATATCGACAACCGGTTTGAGAAAAGGTCTACTATTATAGGTTTAATCAAATTCCGGGGTCCAAAGTGGCTGGAAAATAGGGGAACACCCTTAAATCAGCAAAAACTACCTCTTTTTAGGGGTTTTTCCGAATTATTTTTGAAGTGGAACTATAATTACCAAAGAAATGGCATTTTTAAATAGTGATTGATAAAATATCAGGGTTACTTCATTATGTACAACATTTGGGGTGAAAACTACTCCCAAAATTAGAAAAAACGATAAAAACAAGATTTAAGCTTAATTTTTAACTTTATTGGTAAAATTAAGTATAACAAAATACTTAATATCATTTTTACCAAGACACCATTTATTAACCACCCACCACCCCCCAGGGGGTGAAAACCACCCCCAAAAAAATAAAATACATGTTATAATTTACTTTTTTTAATTAAGTGTTAGAAAACACTTTACCATAGTATGACTGTTATAAAATTTATTAACCACCCCCCAGGCGGTGAAAAACACCCCCAAAATAATAAAAAGCCAAGAAAACATGTTACAATTTACTTTTTGTAGATTACTCTGGAAATCTGAAAATTGGGTTTTAAAATCTTGCTTTGGTGCACCTTCAGTCTACTGTTGTTTTAAGGAAACTTTATCAGTAAAGAATACTGTTTAAAATAAGGCATTCTTACTGTACTAATAACTCAATTTCTATTTACAAGAGACGATATGCAAAAATATATTTGAAAAGTACATGATGTTAATATTGACTGCTATGTAGCAGAAAGTTGATAATTGTTATTTTGGGGGTGTTTTTCACCCCCTGGGGAGTGGTTAGTAAATTTTATAACAGTCATGGTAAAGTGTTTTTTAACAGTTAATTCAAAAAAAGTAAACTGTAACATGTTTTTTGGCTTTTTATTATTTTGGGGGTGTTTTCACCCCCTGGGGGTGGTTAAATGGTGTCTTGGTAAAAATAATATTAAATATTTTGATATACTTGCTTAATTTACCAATAAAGTTTTAAAAAATAAGCTTAAATCTTGTTTTTATCGTTTTTTCTAATTTTGGGGATAATTTTCACCCCCTATAATTCGGATTCGGAACAACACTGTCATGCAAAGGAGATAGGGAGACAGAAATAAAAGAGAAAATAATGGCAGCGAACAGAGCCTACCACGCAAACAAAAAACTACTAGAGAACAAAAATTTAACAAAGAAAACAAAAATTAAAATTTATAAAACGATAATAAGACCAGTATTTATGTATGCAGCTGAAACAATGACAATGACGAGAAAAGATGAAGAAGAATTGAGAAGAGCAGAAAGAAGAATAATAAGAACGATATTAGGGCCAGTAAAAAACCCAGAAAATGAACTTAGACAAATAATGAACTTCGAGATAGAACAAGAACTAGAAGAAGATATAGTAAGAAAGATAAAGCAACAGCGAGCAAGATGGTTAGGGCACGTATGGAGAACAGATGACAGCGAAATAATAAAGTCAATAGTACAATGGGACCCAGGTGGTAGAAGAAGAAGAGGCAGACCTAGATCAAAATGGCTAGAGGAAGTAAAAGAAGATTTAAGAGCAGGCATCAAGAACTGGCAAGAAAAAACAAAACATAGAAAAATATGGAGAGAAACAATAGAAAACAGGGACAGATCCACCCTAAAAACCGGATTTAGAGAGCTCTACGAGCGGCGATACTCCACTGGAGTGTAAAGCCACTATATATATATATATATATATATATATATATATATATATATATATATATATATATATATATATATATATATATATACCGTTGCGACGACCATGTAGATGTTGGTAAATGTGTTTGCAATGGTGGCGGCGCGGGCATCGGATACGTGGCAAAACCATACCCATATGCTTGATGCCCTGGTGCTGCCACTGGCTGGAACCATGGTGATGGCGGTGGCACAAACCACGGTGATGGTGGTGGCACATACCATGCCGGTTGTGGTGGAACTAAGTATCCCGGCGGTGGAATAAACCGAGGATCTCTAGGCCACTCCATTGCACAAACACTACTATATATTAATCGAAATTTTGTATTATTATTAAAAAATAGTATGTCATGATTATACGGACTTGCTACTGTCCAGGTTCTTTTGAATTGTCGGTAACGAGTAAAAAGTTCAGAAACTATAATTACTCGCAGCCATTTTGAAAAACAACTACAGAACTTTTCACGACAATCCTACCGGCTTGCGTCAGTGTAGCAGAACAGGAGTGAAATAGGGGGTAGGATGAAAAAAAGGAAGGAAAGGATAGGGATAACCAGTCGTGGTCGAATTGGGAAGGGATGAATTAGGGAGCGGAATTATAATCATGACATAACGAAAACTGAAGAACACTTTGCTTAAAAATATATTTAATAAAACACAAAAACTCCGATAAAGAACACGAATAAAATGATTAAACTTATACAACTTAAAACTTGAGACTTATCGTTTCAACTGAACTTATATATGAATTTACAACTAAAATATACTTAAAATTAAGCTCAAATTACGCTCAAAAGCGTAATGTCCGTAGCAACGGGCTACATCTTGGACTTATCTCGAGCTCGGCTGACGAAGAACTATCTGCAGACGCCCAAAATCATGGGAACGTCTCGCCTAACGGGTACAGGGGGATGCAGATGACCTCTGAACTTTTGTATCTAAAAATAACTTAAGATAACAAAAATACAGAGCGTTAGCATATGCAAGTCATCTTGCTACAAAAAAAATAGTAAAAAATCGGCCAAATTGACTATTTTTAGTAATTTATTACTAAAATACCATTAAGTATTTCAAAAATATAATTTCGTAGTACTCTAGAGTCATCTTTTAACTACCTATATATAAAATATGAACAGTGTAGGGGTACTAACAAGAGCTCAGTTTGTAATATAGCAAGCTCCCTTTTTCACTATATTTTTGACACAAGTGTAGCGCCTTAAAAGGGGGTAGGTATGACATTACAATGCAATTTTACTATGGAAAGTGTATGAAATAAATTTATTCTAAAAAGGGGGTAGGTATAACTTTACAATGCAATTTACTATGGAAACTTTATGAAATGAGAAGATTCTAAAAAGGGAGTAGATATGGTTTTACAATGCAATGTTACTAGGGAAAGTGTATGAAATAAATTGATTCTTAAAAGAGGGTAGGTATGATATTACAATGCAATTTTACTTTGGAAGGTGCACCGTGCACGCTAATGTCGGTGGTACCAAGCCAAAATGCATCTTCTTAAATCATTCATAACTTTGCGCCTAATCATCGTAGGAACTTCGTTTTTTGCGTCATTTACAGGAAAAGGTGTGAATTGTTTTTACATTTTATTTAATCAACCCGTTCATGTTTTTGCGGACGTTTTAACAATAGTCGAAGTACGACGTTTTTAGGCCAAAAAACGTCATTTTCATGGATTTTTGCAAAGAAGCTCTTATATATATATATATATATATATATATATATATATATATATATATATATATATATATATATATATATAATAATAAGCCCTAAAACCCAAATTTGGTACATAATGAAGTAACCTCGATATTTTATCGATCACTCTTAAAAAAATTGCATTTTTTTGGTAATTATAGTTCCATTTCAAAAATAATGCGAAAAAACCATAAAAGGGGTAGTTTTTGTTGATTTAAGGGTGTGCCCCTATTTTCCAGCCACTTTGGACCCCGGATTCGGATTCAGCGACCTAAAAAACCTAAAGTAAACCTTTTCTCAAATCGGTTGTCGATATCAGACCCCCCCACCCCCCGCGTTTTGACTGGAGTATTAATTAAAATACACTGACCAACAAAAAATAATGTAAAATAGTTTTAGAATTTGAATAATTAAATTGAAAAATATAGTACACTGGTCAAAACAAAAAACGAGACACTTGAGATTTGTCAAAATTTAAGTCATTTTCAAACCGTCATAACTTGGCTTCTATGCGACCGTTTTGGAAGTTCTGATGATGCCAGATAAGCATGAAGTGTCCTTTTTAAGAGGGTGTATGCGAACTATAATGTCCATCATTTTCAATCCCCTCCGCCCCTCTTTGAAGAAAACAAAACTTTTTGTGAAAAAAAAGTCCAACTTTGGAAGTGTGTACGGAGCTGGACATTTTTTTTCGAATCGATCAACCATCAAGGCGATTAAATTCAATCAATTTCCGTAGATGTCACCAAAAATGAAGTATCTACGATTTTTGTAACCAAAGTTATGCGCGTTTGAAAAAAAAGTACATTTTGGGGTTTTTTCCACATAACTTGGATTCTTTTTAACGAAATGGGAAATTTTTGCAAAGAAGCTCTTTTCTGCGCGTGTAAGAGGGAACATGCTTGGTTAGGAATATCTCTATTTCCACCCTAATTTTCAATCCATGAAAATGACGTTTTTTGGCCTAAAAACGTCGTACTTCGACTATTGTTAAAACGTCCGCAAAAACATGAACGGGTTGATTAAATAAAATGTAAAAACAATTCACACCTTTTCCTGTAAATGACGCAAAAAACGAAGTTCCTACGATGATTAGGCGCAAAGTTATGAATGATTTAAGAAGATGCATTTTGGCTTGGTACCACCGACATTAGCGTGCACGGTGCACCTTCCAAAGTAAAATTGCATTGTAATATCATACCTACCCTCTTTTAAGAATCAATTTATTTCATACACTTTCCCTAGTAACATTGCATTGTAAAACCATATCTACTCCCTTTTTAGAATCTTCTCATTTCATAAAGTTTCCATAGTAAATTGCATTGTAAAGTTATACCTACCCCCTTTTTAGAATAAATTTATTTCATACACTTTCCATAGTAAAATTGCATTGTAATGTCATACCTACCCCCTTTTAAGGCGCTACACTTGTGTCAAAAATATAGTGAAAAAGGGAGCTTGCTATATTACAAACTGAGCTCTTGTTAGTACCCCTACACTGTTCATATTTTATATATAGGTAGTTAAAAGATGACTCTAGAGTACTACGAAATTATATTTTTGAAATACTTAATGGTATTTTAGTAATAAATTACTAAAAATAGTCAATTTGGCCGATTTTTTACTATTTTTTTTGTAGCAAGATGACTTGCATATGCTAACGCTCTGTATTTTTGTTATCTTAAGTTATTTTTAGATACAAAAGTTCAGAGGTCATCTGCATCCCCCTGTACCCGTTAGGCGAGACGTTCCCATGATTTTGGGCGTCTGCAGATAGTTCTTCGTCAGCCGAGCTCGAGATAAGTCCAAGATGTAGCCCGTTGCTACGGACATTACGCTTTTGAGCGTAATTTGAGCTTAATTTTAAGTATATTTTAGTTGTAAATTCATATATAAGTTCAGTTGAAACGATAAGTCTCAAGTTTTAAGTTGTATAAGTTTAATCATTTTATTCGTGTTCTTTATCGGAGTTTTTGTGTTTTATTAAATATATTTTTAAGCAAAGTGTTCTTCAGTTTTCGTTATGTCATGATTATAATTCCGCTCCCTAATTCATCCCTTCCCAATTCGACCACGACTGGTTATCCCTATCCTTTCCTTCCTTTTTTTCATCCTACCCCCTATTTCACTCCTGTTCTGCTACACTGACGCAAGCCGGTAGGATTGTCGTGAAAAGTTCTGTAGTTGTTTTTCAAAATGGCTGCGAGTAATTATAGTTTCTGAACTTTTTACTCGTTACCGACAATTCAAAAGAACCTGGACAGTAGCAAGTCCGTATAATCATGACATACTATTTTTTAATAATAATACAAAATTTCGATTAATATATAGTAGTGTTTGTGCAATGGAGTGGCCTAGAGATCCTCGGTTTATTCCACCGCCGGGATACTTAGTTCCACCACAACCGGCATGGTATGTGCCACCACCATCACCGTGGTTTGTGCCACCGCCATCACCATGGTTCCAGCCAGTGGCAGCACCAGGGCATCAAGCATATGGGTATGGTTTTGCCACGTATCCGATGCCCGCGCCGCCACCATTGCAAACACATTTACCAACATCTACATGGTCGTCGCAACGGTCACAGCCGCCGCAATTTGTAAGTTTGCCAACGCCCGAGGCAAATAGGGTTGTTGAGACGCCGCTGCCTCTGCCTGTAGCTACGATAAGCTTGGCAGAGATAGAAGCCATGCTTGCAGCAGAGCAGCGCGGGGCTGTTGACATACCACGACCGATAGTAAGAGATAAGGAAGTGTCTATCGCAGGGTCAAAGGTCGTCGATAAAGAAGACATCGGCTGGGCTGATGTGCCCTTGATTAAGAATAGAAAACAGAGGCGTGCACGGAAGCGCAAGTCAGATGCCTGGGTCCAAAATGACAGCAATTGTGGTACTAGAACCTCTGGTAAGTACACAATGTGTAAGAGGTCAGAAGTTGGCCCAGTGATAATCGTTGGCTTCCAAGATGGCCGCCTCAAGTTTAGAATGCAAGTTAGCACATCACCCCGGGATAGTCAGCATCGGCGACGACGACGAAGGCGACTACGGCGACGCTTCCTGATTCTATGGCGCAGCCAAAATCGGCCGTTCCGACAGAGACGTCGGATACCAGCACCAACAGCAGCAGCCGCAACAGCAGCAACAGCAAGACGATTCCACAGGAGGGCCCAGATGTGTGCAGTTAGAAGCATGAGACCCTTGCCTTGTGAAGAGCCCCCTCCCCCACTTGTGATCTGTGCAGTGCAGTGCGTGCTGTTGAATTTTTTTGTGACAAATTATAGATTATGTGTACCCACACCGCGCGGGCATAAGCCTTTATCACAGACCTTTTTTTTGTATGTTTTTTTTTGTGCTTAGTGTTAAGTTTCTTTTATCATAGGTATCTATAATTATGTTAAATTTGAATTTTGTTTTTTTATTGTAAACTTACTTATCAATGTGTTTTTTTTATATAGGTAATTATTCCCTAATTTTAATATTTTGAAAATTGAATAATATGAGTGTCTAATTTTGATTGATTTGTGTAGGTAATGTTTACATTATTTGTTAAATTTAATATGCTAATTTATATTATTTTTTGTATTTTAATTGATTTTTATTCATTTTATTTGTTGTATGTTATATGTATGCGTACCTATTTTGATATTCTTTGTAATTTTGTTTTATTTTTGAATTTTTTGGATTTTTGTGTTATGGGTTTTGTTTCAGGTGCGCAGTTACCTTTTATAAATTATATCTTTGGGAAGATATAATTATTTTAAGGAGGGGATGGTGTAGCAAGATGACTTGCATATGCTAACGCTCTGTATTTTTGTTATCTTAAGTTATTTTTAGATACAAAAGTTCAGAGGTCATCTGCATCCCCCTGTACCCGTTAGGCGAGGTTCCCATGATTTTGGGCGTCTGCAGATAGTTCTTCGTCAGCCGAGCTCGAGATAAGTCCAAGATGTAGCCCGTTGCTACGGACATTACGCTTTTGAGCGTAATTCGAGCGTAATTTTAAGAATATTTTTTAGTTTTATATTCATATTTTAGTGGAAACGTATAAGTATCAAGTTTTTAGCCAGTTTAATCAGTTTAAATTTTATTCGTGTTATATTCGGAATTTGTGTGTTTTATTAAATATATTTTTAACAAAAGTGCTCTTTAGTAGTTCTTCTATGTCATGATTATAGTGCCGCTCCCTAATTCATCCCTTCCCAATTCAAGCCACGACTGGTTATCCCTTTCCCTTAAAGTAAACTTCCTTTTTTTTCATCCTACCCCTTATTTCACCTCTGTTTTGCTACATTTTCCTCAGATGTGTAATTTTTTTGACAAAAAATATTTTCTTAGCACTCTCATGAACAATGCAAGGAATCGACTATTTAAAACAAAATTAATAAATATGCAATAATAAGGCCGTAGTTTGTAATATTAAAATGCATAATTTAATTATTATTTTCTCTAATTGTTGTCGCAACAATGTATTGTATGAATTTTTTGATCAAATAATGTTTCGTAATTACTTATGGTAAATTTCAGATTTTTATTTTGAGCAATATAACCAGAATCGTGAATTTTGATTCTATTGCAGCAATATTGCTTTCAACAAGTGTAGAGCCTTAAGAATAATCTCTATTCCCACCCTAATTTTCAACCCATGAAAAAATCCAACCGGCAACCTCCTCTTGGTGCACGTCGGGTAACGCTGATGTCGGTGGTACCAAGCCTAAATGCATTGTCTTCTTAAATCTTTCATAACTTTGCGCCTAATCATCGTAGGAACTTCGTTTTTTGCGTCATTTATAGGAAAAGGTGTGAATTGTTTTTACATTTTATTTAATCAACCCGTCCATGTTTTTGCGGACGTTTTAACAATAGTCGAAGTACGAGGTTTTTATTCAAAAAAACGTCATTTTCATGGATTGAAAATAAGGGTGGAAATAGAGATATTCCTAACCAAGCATGTTCCCTCTTACAGGCGCAGAAAAGAGCTTCTTTGCGCAAAAAAAATTTCCCATTTCGTTAAAAAGAATCCAAGTTATGTGGAAAAAAACCTCAAAATGCACATTTTTTCAAACGCGCATAACTTTGGTTACAAAAATCGTAGACTCTTCATTTTTGGTGACATCCACGAAAATTGATTGAGTTTAATCGCCTTGATGGTTGATCGAATCGAAAAAAAATTCCAGCTCCGTACACACTTCCAAAGTGGGCCTTTTTTTCACAAAAAGTTTTGTTTTCTTCAGAGAGAGGTGGAGGGGATTGAAAATGTTGGACATTAAAGTTCGCATACACCCTCTTAAAGAGGACACTTCAAGCTTACCTGGCATCATCAGAACTTCCAAAACGGTCGCATAGAAGCCAAGTTATGACGGTTTGAAAATCACTTATATTTTGACAAATCTCAAGTGTCTCGTTTTTTGTTTTGACCAGTGTATATTATAAATTTTAATTCAATCAGTGTAGCGATTCATATAATACAAATTAATTAGTTTTTTAAATATACTCAATATTTACAAAAGTTCAACATAAATATTTCGTGTATAAAAATAAACACAACATCGTCTCTATAGTTACATTAAACATTACATTTACATGCAATATTTACACTTGGTAAACATTTTAGTTCAATTAAACTCTTGAAATGTCAATATAGTACCTAAAATCAAATTATTTTTAATAAAGTAACACATATTTAAATGTAAACAATAATGCTGTTTGGTACTTATTTTGAAAAACAAAATAATGTTTTTAAGCAAAATTTAAAACTCTTCAGTAGGTAAATATAACATATTTGTTTTGTTAAAAATACAATTATTATAAAACTTTTGTGTTTTATTTTTTAATTTGAAATTATTTATTAAATGAAGGATGTCAGCAAATTTGTTTTAATGCAATATGATGCGTAGGTATTATAAAAAACTAAAAAGTTAAATATCAAACACAAAAACACATAAGCTGAATCACACTTGCGGGTCTCTTAATGAAACAATTTGTATCAAACTTTATTTTATTGTACCTTGCGTGTAAGTTTAAATAATAATACTAGCAATAAAATAACGTCTTTTGCAAAAAATTACGGAATTTTCAAAATGTCGACAATATGTTTACGATACACATGATTGATAATTGATACAAAGTACAGCTATTTAAATTAGATAAACAATTTTTTTATACCAATCCCAGAAGAATACAGTATTATCTATTTTTGCACAATATAATTTAGTGTAGCCGATTTGGCATACGGGCCAGAATTTTTTTATTGTGTATCGAATAATATTAGGCATGCAAATTTTATCATTGTAATAGAATTTGCGTAAATGTGACATAAAAAAACCAAAAGTTTGCTTAAATACAGATTTAATTAGTAGTGCTACTATAGTTTTATTATTTACTTTAACAGTTAATTAACAGTTTTATTTAAACTAGCAACTAGTCTACATGGCAAGTGGAAATGAGCCGGTAGTGAAGATTATCTACGTGATTAGATTAGTAAATTCGTGGAGTTCGAATTAGCATGCATAGTAAATTGTTGTTTAAAATGGATCCTTCGTGCGCATTGACAGAAGAAATCCACAATGGCTAAGGCCGGTATTACATAAGTTCCAAACATGGATGTGCCTATTGCTTTTACGTAGCCTATATCAAGTAATCCAATCATCGGCTTGAATTATCCCTGTCTTCAGAATAATAAATCTTTGTATGGAATTACAAAATATATTACGTCGATATCAGCGTAAAACAATTTTAATACAACCCTTCATGAATAGGTCTGTTTAGGGGTAGGGTGAGATTGCGTGGCAATCAAGAAAGAAAATAAATTGATCTTTTGTAAAGAAACCAAGAATTATGAATGCGAACGAAAGGAGAAAGAAAAATCTTTCCCCACATCATAATTCATTCCATTTGGCGGGTATGTTAAAATATTTATATACATTAGAAAACATTTTTGTAGTTTAATTAATTATAAATAAACATACAATTAATATGAATTATTTTATATTTTTGCTGTATTCAAATTAAAATAAGACAACTTCCAAAACATTGTTAATAACTGTTTATGTCTTTTAAAACATTAAAAAAACTTAAAGATATTCTTAAAATTAAATACAAAATTAAGTATTTGTTATAAATAGTTATTAGTAAAATCTCAATATTTCTACAATTTTGAGGAGTGTTTTTTTTTTATAGAAGCAACAAATAATGTAACCATCCCTTTAATTACAGATTTATTATAAATTTCTATTTCATATTATGTAACTTAAAACTAAAGTTGTGCCTCATTATTTTATTATTTTGTAGCATACAAGTGCCAGTTAGTTAGTTATTAGATTAGTAGAATTAGGCGTGAAGTCGTTTGCTGGCCACATCAGATTTTTTAATTCTATCGTTTCTGTGCTATAATTACAATAGCATCTGTTGGTACGTATAAAATATTAAGTATAACATAAAATTATTGCAATTTTTGTTGTAATAAGATAAGTTTATTAGAAATTAAATAAAGAATCGGTATAAATATATTACATTTTCAAACTCGTATATAGTTTTTTTTTTCTTTTATTAAAATTCTTTCCTGAGAGCTTTCATTTGATACCACACTCGATAGTGTTTGTAATAATAATAATAAAGTTTAGTAAGTTTCTAGCTCAAGATTTTAAATATAAAATTTCAGTCCAAAATTCAGACGTAGGTACAGACCTAGGGCTGGCTAGACGTAGGATTTTAGTGATGTACGGACTCAGGGTGCCCCTAAGGAGGCGTCTTGCAAGGAAAATAATATTATAGGTAATTATGAAAACTTTTGCAACATAACAAATATATATATATATATATATATATATATATATATATATATATATATATATATATATATATATATATATATATATATATATATAGGGTGTCTCTGTACTTCGGGAAAAAATTAAAGGTTATATACTATAAGACGTACTGATCATGGAACAAAAATAATTTTTTTTAAATTCGCCAAATAATTTGCATGGTATTTAAAGGAAACATTTTGTTAGCCACTGGTTGATAGCTATTTTTAATGATTTTATTTAAATCTACTAATAATACAAGTAGTAATTGTTTACACAACGCCAAATAAATAGCTCCATTAAGTTGTAGTCCAATGTCACCTAACTCTCCCTAGACTATAATGCTTTGAATGTGCTAAGTATGTGCTTTACTGTGCACTATATATTATAGTATGTGCGTCCATACAAAACGGTCCATATATGTTTGTAAATTGCGACTACAAGTAAATACTAATAAACAAATATCAGAAAAGTAAAAATTTATCATGATAGTAGTAATGTGCCTCGTATGTGCTTCTTTGTGCGCTATGTTTTATGACGTGTGCGTCATTAGTGTTCCAGCAATTCTCTTGATAAAAATGCGACTCCTGTTCCATAGTCGCAAATTCCTACTGAAACTATCATGCTTGGAGTGTGCTAAGTATGTGCTTTACTGTGCGCTATATATTATAATATGTGCGTCCATATAAAATTGTACATACATGTTTGTAGCAATGTGCCCCATACGAGTATGTGCTTCTTTGTGCGCAATGTTTAAAACTTAATAACGAGATATTACATATTATCGTATGGAGGTGTAACAAAATAATTATACTAAATTAAAAATGAATTTCAATACAAAATTTAATTATTGTTTTTGTTATACAGGGTGTAACCCAAACTGTGTAACAATATTTAAGGGTGTATAGTATTGGACGCACTGATCATAAATCAAAAATAATTTTGTTGAAATTCGTAAAATTAACAGTAGTTCGCAAAACAACATTATGGGTACCACTGGTTGTCACATTTAAATACAAAAAAGTTAAACAATAGTTATGTAATAATAATTTTACAAACAGGAAAAAATGAAATTTGTAGGTACTTACAGAATGTCTCATTTGTTTGGACCCATTTTTTAATTCGCAACAAAATTCTTTTTGATTCACGATCAAAAAAATACAATATTTATTCACTAAAATCAAGTGAATAAATAATATCAATAATATAACCGTATAAAATATTGACATACACAGATGAATTTTCAAATTTTTGCAAAGTTCAAAGCAGAAAACAATATTAACACAATGGCGAAACAGGGGTAGAAACCTTGTGTAATAGGCGAAAAAAATCGAAGTAGCTGGATCTCTTGCGGCGAAAAAAAAACAACTTACGAGTGTGGGGTAGCGCTTGATATTTGTACATGTATTTATATGGGACTTATGTTGTACTAATAAGTTTAAAACAATATTTTCTAATAATGAGGTGCCTATTTGATTATATGATTTATAGTATTAAACTAAAATTTTATAAAAATTCCAACAAAATAGAGTTATTCTTGTATTTACAATGTTTTCATCTTTCTAGTTTAAATTTATACCTACTATATTTAAAATCACACTAGTAGAAGCTGACGCCTTTTGTTTTGAATTTGGATAGACGGAATTTTCACTTAATTAATGTCCAACTTGTTTCTTATTATTGTCATAATATCCCTGTTTCCAGCGCAATAATAATAAATAATGCCTAAGGCCATTACTTTTCAAAATACGCCCAAGGGTATTATTTGCTATATAATTTTCTTATTACCATAGAAACAGAGCTTTTATGACACTACCTAACAATTAATAGTATATTCTGTAACTCTTTAGCGAATAACCGCGGTTTTGGTAATGGTAAATCTGTTGTTAGTTATGGTTCATGAAAAAGTGCTCATGATTCGGAACAAATTAAACCTCATATCTGGTTGTCTACGATGGTAATGTAGACAATTTATTTATTTATTTAAAGTTTGCTTGTATTTGAGTTTTTTGCATTTTTTTGACTTTTTGACTTTTCAGATCGAAATTTGGT